>CM021109.1:514051488-514651488 GCA_007115665.2 Sequoiadendron giganteum
TAAGGAGGTGATTCTTCACTTAAATGTAAGATTGTTCTCAAACTCGAGTGAATATTATCGAAGATAACCTCACGTGTCGCATGGTAATGATTAGCATAAGCATTCGAGGAATAATACTTCCTAGCCCTTATAAGACATGAGCTTTCCATTAGAGGAGGCATTTATTAGAGATCCGTCATTAAAACAAGATTATAATAATCTATTATCTCTATAGTTTTTCCTTAGTAGGTATATTAATGAATCACCACAATGATAATATTAATAACATTATTTTAGGAAACGTTAATATTAAAATGCACATTAATATTAATGATATGATAGTCTTCTAGAGAGATATCAATATTTCATAATTGAAATAGTAACGATATTATTGATACTTTAACCTTACAAACATTAATATTATTTTATATTAATACTAAAAATAAATATAAACAATATATAAGAAATTTAGTTTATTTATTGTTACAGATGTATTTATTATTATATATCAATTCATCTATAATTAACTATTATTTATTTGGTTGTTTATTTATTCTTATGTAATTTACTCTAAAAATAATTTCAAAAAGAGAAGATTATAAGAATAAAAGAAATCATATACAAATAATTATACTATTTCTACTTTTATTCATGTTACTATTTACTTTTGCCTAAGAAAAAATAAACAAAGTAAAGAGATAATCTAAATAAATACTTGTGATACTAAATCTAGTTTAAAAGAATCCTTCTTGAGAATATGGGATTTACTTTATTTAAGGTATTACTTAACTTAAAACTACCACGATGTCTTTTTGTTTTGTTTTATTTTCTTTAAAAGATAGTGGGAATATATACTTCATTCCTTTATTTAAGGAATCCTTAAACATAGGAATACGTGGGGGTGAGTAAAGTTAGGAGAATTATTGTTTTGCTTTTTGTTTTATTTATATTCCTTTGAAAGCAATCAGAATAACATTATTTGCCTTTTCATTATTGCTAAATCTAACCGTTATTATTGAGTCTTCTTTGATTCTTCTACTCAGCATAACATCCCTTAAAAGATTTGATGCCATTTTCATTAATCACTACTATGAGGGTAACTTTACTGACATTGCACCCAATTCATAAGTTTCTGATTTTGATTACTACCACACGGTTATTCCTAATCATAGCACCATTTCATTTATTTTATCTTATTTTATTTTCTTTTTATAATTTATTTTATTTCATAAATTGAATAGAAGTTTGAAGTTTTCAAAGATATTTAGAAATAAATGAGAAAAAAACGTATACCTTTCCTTTGAGTGCACTTGCCTTTGTTCACATATAATTTTTTTTATATTGCGACTTTCTTGCAGCTTTCATACAATTGATGCAAGAATAGCCATTTACTCCCCTAATACACAACTTTGTCAATTCAAAATGAAGGAGCTGAGCACATGGTGAAGAATACTATACCCGTTATAGTTAGCAAACCTGATAAAAGAACTCAAACAACCAATAAGAAGGAAAAGCTCTCCACCCTTCTTTATTGGCATCATCAAGCCACATAGGGCTCTAGCCAACCCCCGAGCCAAGAGAAATCACTGAAGACCCTCACATTAGGTTCATGTGATCAAGAGCAAGAATTCAACAAAAACATACATGTTGTAATATGATACCGATTTCTCACACAACTTGGGTTCTCACAACAAAGGTTCAATAGAGGTTCAATCATAAACATGTACTCAACACATGAAACAAAATACAAGAAGCCCTCTACTCCTACAAGCCACAACCTAACAAAATATTCTAAATTCCTTACTCCCTAACATTTGCAGCAACAACAACAAAGATTTTACAAAAGCCACTACAAAATTTTTTACAACATCAACAATAAAACATAGAGCATATGATCCCTACCTCTTTCCTGCATTTTCTCCATTTCTCCCTCTCTTTCCATCGTAGAGTTTCCAACTAGCCGCCCCCCTTAAAACAATACCTAAAAGCCTTTTTATTTCCACCCTTCTTTCCCTAACCCTAAACACGTGTAGAAATTTTAATATTTTACCTAATCTCTCCCTTTTCCTCAGTTTAACACCCTTAAGAAAGACTTGCAAAGTGTTATACAGGTTGCACTGTTTTAATACACACACAAGGAAACAACACAAATTCAAAAATCACAAACTTACACAAAATTTGACATTGTGAAGGGAAAAATCAGGGTCCTGGTGATCCTCTCGCTTTCCATTGACCGTTTAATAATCCTGCACACTTTTGTCACTGCCAATATTCCAAAGTGAAATAATTTAAATGACATTTAAAATCAAACTATTTATTGGAAGATAATCAGATTTTCTCAACTTGATCATGCTTATTGTACACTGCCTAAATGATTATAGCCCAAATCTCCAATGTTTGAACACAACTTCTTGCCATTGAATGTTAGCAATTTATAACACTAATTGTACACAGTAGTTAAAGAAATACTCAAATGCCCAAAATAACATTCTTATATATATATATATAATTTTTTACTTTCACTTCTAAAAGGACCACTAAGATAGAAGTAGTTTTATTAACGAAGTAAATGACAATTCACGTGACCATTTCTTGATCAACCATAACATAACTATATACACTTTCTCAAATTAGATTGGATAGTAGCTGCTACGTTATGTTTTTGATGTCTAATATATTACAATTAAAAAGATTTCTCTTGATACATCATTTGTTGAGTTGATTAAAGAATACACTATGGAACAAAACACTCAAGCAAGGGCCACTTGAGGTATTGTTGATTCCACATAATAGTTTTTTAGTTAGATTATGTATTGAAGTTTTGAATTTTAATTCTTAGTTTACATTATATAACTCATTGCTATCTTGAGATTTCCAATTCAATAATTTATTCTATATTTAGGTCAATGATCAAGTTAGGATAAGTGCATGCTGCAACATAGGATTAATTAGTTATAGTCCATGGAAGTAATAGGTACCCATAGAAACTAGCAGTAACTAGATTACTTATGTACAAGTTCTTTTAGTAGAAGTTACTTTGAATTATTCTTGTAGTTACCTATACTCAATTGATTAAGTTAGGAATCTTGAACACACATATAGTGTTAATATCATCTTAAGTCTATGACACACTAGTTGAAAATTGAATGAAGCCCCCTTTTTAATAATGAACTGCTTAGATATGAAGGATCTTTAGGTCTATTAAGCTATGTGTATGATTAGTTACACCAGTTAATTAGATATTAGGGAAAGCTCCACATTTTTGGCGTCGTTGTCGAGTTTGGTGCTAGTTCAAAATTACTAGTTGTGTTTAGATTAAATTTGATTTCCTTTTAAAGAATTATAATTTTTTATTTATAAGAACTAAAAATTGTAGACACTTACAATTGATAAGAAAAATTATTCACTAACAATGTGTAGGGACTGCCAATTAAAAGAGAAAGAACTATTGTGTGTGGAGGTAGAGAGATGCTTTGGGAAAATTTCTCCTATCAATTCAAGAAGAATTTGAAGGAATTGGTGGAAATATAAAACACATTGGAATAATTAACAAAGGAAAACCACCCCTCACATTAGTAACCACTCCAGATATAGAGGAGACTTCCACAAGGCATCATAATACTATGGCTAAGGAAGCAACACAAAATCTTATAGAACATGTGACATTTGAGTTCCCAATAGCAAACCAAGAAAGGGTTGCTACTCCTATGAGCATACCCCCTTCAACATTACCTATTTTCTATGGACTAGTTATTGAAGAACCAAACGATTTTCTTTTGAATTTTATGTGTTATGTCAATGTTATGATTATAATATGGATTCTCATTGGTCCATGGGATTGGGAAGAAATACCAAACCCAACTGGGAAACAATGAAAGCCAAATTCCTAGAGAAATATTAGGATTAAATGGTAGAGGAACAAGCAAGAAGAGAGATGACATATTCAGGATGTCATAGAGAGAAGATGAACCACTTGAAGATTACGTGCAAAGATTTCAATTATGTATGAAGAAATCACATCAAAACAGGCTCTCTCGAGTCATTAAAACTGGTATTTTTTTGAGGAGTACAAGATAGTTGTATGAATGATTTAAACCTTATAGGGGTAGGAGATATTTCCCAGCTGAATTTTGAGGAAATTTGTAAGGTATGTAAGAACTATTCAAGGACATCAATGAAAAAAAACAAGGTTGATAGAACCTTTTCTTCCAATAAGACATCCACTAGAGTCTTTAGGATATAACTCAGTAACCTCCTGTCTAATATGAAAGAGGATATAATCAACCACATAGCTTCTCTATTAGATACCTTGCATGTAAAGAAGAAGTAGGAAGAAGTGGATGCAACTTTAACTGAATATTTCCCACATTATCACTATAAGAGGATAAATTACAAATGCAAGAAGTTGGCAATATTTTTGAAGAAAAGCAAGGGATTTCCAATCCTAGAAGACAAAGAAGGCCAAGTGTTTTACATAACTCAACACAAACCTTGGAAAAAAAGACAAGGTATGCCTCCAAATCCATTATCTTACACTATGCCACTTCTAGATGGTAATTCAAACTTCTCAAATTGGAACCCTCAACTTTAGACTAATATACAAAATCCATCATAGTCAATGTCCCAAGAACCCAATTGGACCCAAGCAAAACATGGGATATGGCCACCACAACCTTACCAAGTATCAAATTACAATTCTCAGTGGCCACCTCAGCAAAACCAATGGCCATCACAGTGGCATGGAGGTCAACAATGGAAAAACCAAAATACAAACTACTCGAAACCACAACAACCTTTGCGGCCGAAAAAACATGCTATAATGATAAATTGAGCTATGGCTACACCATCACAAAAAAGAGCACCTCAAATTCCAGCCCAACCTACACCTAACCCTAATAACAAGCCTATTTAGTAGGCTTATACTAATGACACCATCCAATAACCAACCTATGAGGTTGAGGTGAGTGATGTCCATCTCCATTTAGGGAAAATGCCAGTTGGGCCTTCATCTCCTCACATCATAGATCTTATTGATGAGGATCCCCCAGTAGAAATTATGGAATAACAACCAAAGGAACTTGAACAAAGTCGGGTTCACCCAAACATCATAAGTCCAGAACCATCATTCCTTGAAATACTGACTATAAAAAATATTATTCTAAAACTGAATATGACCTATTGGGACAACTTAGAAATGTTTGCATAAAAATACTCTTGATTCAAGAAATTAAGGGAGTACCAATATAGACAAAAATTGTGAGAGTTATGCCTTAAGAAGTTAGGCAATAAACAAAAGAACCGCCAAGTCTTAGTATAGCCTATTGACATCATGTTAAGAAATATAGTTGTTCCTAAATATACGAACCTTAGAATCCCTATAGTAGATGCCCGAATAAATGGAAATCTCATTATTAACACCTTGATTGACCTTGGAGCAACCATAAATGTTATGACAAAAGAAACTATGAAACAAATTCAGTTAATGGAACTTTGACTACATCAAACGTAAGACTTGTTCATCACAATGAACTCATGGGAATACCCTATAGATTTTACACTTACAACCTAAAGAAAACCTTGTAGGATACTCCTTAATCCTAGGGGGGCCTTGGTTGGCTACTATAGATGCATTTATTAGTTCCAATAAAAATATGACAATAACTAGTCCTTTACCCACTTGCACGACCACATATAGATTTACATCAAACTGTATGCCCTTTCCTTGATGAGGATGACTAATATTTGTTACAAACACTAATGACCATTGAACAAAGCCCAATGTTGGAAACCTAGGATGAAGATGAAGTCCTTGTGAACATTATGTAGAACTCTTATGGTAGGAACCTATAGTAATACGACTATCTCAGATGCTTACATTGTCCTTAGTAGAACATAATACCTACAAATGCATCCAAGTCTACTTTGTAAATTTTTCATATACTACTACTCCATGATTACAATCTCAAATTAACCGGCATTGACATTGCCTTTGTGAAGACACCAACCTTAACCATAGAGATTACACTAGGTAGGACACTAAATTTCAACAACCAATTGATAGCTACACAACAGTCTTCACTATTAACCATGTTGCAAGCACACATAGCAACATTCACATGAGACTATTGTGACATGAAAGGGTATAGATACTCAACTATGAATGCACAAAATTTTCTATTAATGAAGGCTACAAATCAGTGAGGAAGCCTCAGAGAAGAATGAATCTAGTTGTGTGTGACATAGTCAAAACATAATTACAAAAAGTTGCTAGATGTAGGGTTTATTTATCCAATATCTGACAACCAATGGGTCTCCCCATTAGTGATTGTGTTGAAAAAGGGAGAAAATACGAGGGTATTTTTTGATTATAGAGAATTGAATGCAACAACCAAAAGAGACCAGTTCCCCCTTCCTTTTATTGATTAGGTGCTAGATTCATTAGAAGGGAAATCATATTTCTCGTTCTTAGATGGGTTTAATGGGTAGAATTAGATAAAATATCTCTAAAGAATTAAGAAAAGATCATTTTTACCTACCCATGGTGTATGTATGCATATTTTGTCTTACCATTTGGGTTATGTAATGCTCTTATAACATTTCAAATGGCAGTCTTAAGAATACTCTTAGACTTTGCCCATGATTCCATGGAAATTTACATGGATGACTTCACCACCTATGGGAATAACTATGAAGAAGCATTCACTAATTTGGAGAAATTCCTACAAAGGTGTCAAGATCACAACCTTTCCTTAAGTCATGAAATTTTTTTCATGATGATGACTAAAGGATTGGTCTTGGGAAACTTTGTGTCCAATAAGGGGGAACAAGTAGACCCAAACAAGATATAAGCGATCTCCACTCTATCTGTTCCTCAAAAGAAAAAGAATGTCAGGAGTTTTCATGGTCATGTTGGTTACTAGAAGAGATTTATCTAGGATTTTAGTAAGATAGCAGCCCCATTATTTGTTCTCCTCTCTAAAGATGTGGAAGTTGACTAGACCCCTACATGCCAAAACACTTTTGAAGCCCTCAAAGAAGCACTCACTAATACCATTATCTTAAGAGGACCAAACTAGACAATACCCTTTCACATTCACACAGATGCATCTGATTTTGCAATAGGTTTTATTTTAGGACATGAAGAAAAAAATTTAGAATGTTCCATCTATTATATAAATAATACTTTTCAAGGTGCAAAGCTTAATTATTCAATCACTAAGAAGGAAATATTGGTATTAGACTATACCATTAATAAGTTCATACACTACATCATAGGTTACTTTGTCTTTATTCACATAGAGCATACAACTATAAGAATTTTGATGAATAAACCAATGGTTGGAGGAAGAATTATAAGATGATATAAGAGTTTTTTCTAGATTCAAATGTGTGTTGTTTTTGGCGTCGATATTTCAAATCACACTCTATGATTCATCATCACCATGAGAGAGAGCTATAGGATTCAAAACATTGATGCAAAAAACAACACAGTTGAATCCAAAAAAGACTCATATCATTTGGACTGTGGAAATCTAATGTCTTTAATTATAAGATGGTTATTACTATTGTAATAATTTGATATCACAATTATGGATAAACCAAGGAAGGCCAATGTAGTAGTAGAATTCCTCTCAAGATTACCAATAATATCAACAAAATATATCATTGATGGCTCCTTTCTTGATGAACACCTATTTTCCCTCTCTATGCATACACCTGGGTATGCCAATATAGGTAATTATCTAGTTGTAGGGAAGACACCACCACATCTCTCACCAAGATAAAAGAGACATTTAGTTGAGATAATTTTTCCTTATTCATGGGTAGCTAGTTATCTCTTTTATATAGGGATTGATAACATAATGAGAAGATACATCAGGGAGGATGAAGTATATGATATTCTAAAGGGATGTCATAATGAGCCTTATGGAGGACACATTATAGCTAAAAGGAAAACTCTAACAAATTTGAATACTGGTTGTTATTGGCCTACACTTCACAAGGATGCAGTCAAGTATACAAAAAGGTGTGATAGATGTCAAAGGATGGGAAGTTACCTACTAAGAGTGATGAAATGCCACTCCAACCCCAATTATTCATTGCACCATTTGACAAGTGGGGATTGGATTTTATTGATTCCATAGCCCCATCATCCAATAAAAAAGAATATATATTTGTCTACATAGATCATCTCACAAAATGGATAGAGGTAAAAGAATTACAATTTTCTAGATATGGAAATGTTGCAAAATTTCTTTATAAAAATATCTTCACAAGATATGGTGTTCCTAGAGAAATAGTAACAAACCAAGGGTTGTAATTCACTTTTGATCTAATAAAAGAATTAGTAGATTCAATACATTGCCCTCATAACTAGAATAACCATCACTTGGGTTAGAACTTCCAACTCTTATCAAAGCCAATATCATCACCACAAGGAGCAACATATCAAAATTATACATCTTAGATTATGATTACTTGAGAGCAAGCAATCTTGGGAGGGGTGGACTGTCATGTCCCCTGAAAATGTGATATGAAACATTAAAATATGAATAAAAAAATCCCATAAATAATCAAAATGTAAATATAAATCAATAATAAAAGCATTGAAATACACATAAAAAATTTTTAAAAAATAACAATATAAATATTTAAAATATGAATATAATATTAAAATTATAATTATAATTATAATAATTATATAAGACTATAAAAACATATATATAAAACAAATATAAAAAATAAATATATTTACCATAAATTTATATTAAATATGTGACCATACATTTATATAATAAGAGGCCAACGATTAATTTAAAACAATAAACAAAAGTCTTTTAAAGGCTAAATCAATGATTCTATTAAATATGGTAATCTCAATGATTGGTAATGAAAGGAAAGGATACAATATTTGGAGGGTAACGATTAAAGAAAGCAATGATATGTTTTGAAAGAAGCGATTGATATGTTAGGGAGGTTGGTTAATCAATGGTCAAAGATGGTGTCTATTCTAAGGGACACCTCCCTTCAAGTAAAAGAAAATATATATATGCAAATTTAAAGGAATGTCATGGGGGAAAGGAAGAAATGACATAAAATAATTTCCAGTGAAGCACAATTTGCAATCCTCATCAGGGAATGACCATAAGAAATACATATTGGATATCAAAGCAATTAATATTTCAGAACATGAATAAGGTATATATATTTTGAGTTTGAAGGCAACAACCTAACATAAGAATTTATATTTGATTAAAGAGAAGATATCAAGAAGAGAAAGGGATGAATAAGAAGATAGTGCAATGAGAGATATTTGAAGACATAGGATGAGATCATAATAAGGGAAGTAATATTAATGCAATTACATATTTATATGTATTTATTGGTTAGCATAGATCTAGTCTTATGTGGAGTTACTATTATTTCACAAGCTTGTTCTAATATCGACCAGTAGTGCTACTTCATGCATCAATATGATACGTTAAGCAATACTATCTATCAATTTAGGCATAGTCTTAAATATTGTCTTTTGCACAAAGCATAACAAGCATAGATAGTAATGCATAATAATTTCTAGAGATAACTCTGAGTGTTTGAAATTGTTTGAAAACTTTCTTAGGAGGAAGGGCCTGAGAAAGTGGTGCCTAGAGACCCCACTTAAGATCTGCCTATTCCCAACACAAGGAGGGGCCATGGATGAGTGGAGAGTCCACTGAAGATCTACCCTATCCAAAGGCAGGGATAGGCCATGGATGGGTAGAGGTCCCACTCAAGTCTGCCCATACCAAAGAAAGGAAAGAACCATGGAGGGGTGGTAGGCCTAGACCACTATAAGCTTCGTTGGCTTCCTCTAGTAGGTGAAGTGTTTTCTTAGTACATAATAGTTACATTTTTTTATGTATAGTTGATATTACATTTTTATGGATAGAGATAAATTATGTGTTTGAAAACCTACTCAGGAGGAAGCGCCTAAGAAAGTGGTGCCTAGAGACCCCGCTTAAGATCCGCATATTCCTAATGAAAGGAGGGGCCATGGATGAGTGGAGAGTCCTCTTAAAATCCACGTTGTTCGAAGGTAGGGATAGGCCATGGATGGGTGGATGTCCCACTCAATTCTGCCCGAACCAAAGAAGGGAAGGGCCATGGAGGGGTGATAGGCTTAGACCACTATAAGCTTTGTTGGCTTCCTCCAGTAGGTGAAGTATTTTCTTAGTACATAATAGTTACATTTGTGATCAATCAATGAATATGATGTCATGATGATAATGCTAACAATATACGTGTGTGTATGTTGGATTGTTGTTCATATGGTGAATGCAAGTTCCCATCCAGAATCACTTCATTAGAGAAGACATTTATTTGAGAAGGTGAAACCCTAAACAATAAGCGAAGTCTAGGGAGAATTAGAATAGGGGATATTTTAGTGGTATCATAGTATGATCCTACCATCTTGTAGGACATTCCCACTTTAACTACCATTCAATTAGATATAACTATTCAAAGTAAGCCAATAATGCATATGTAGGCCTTCCATACATGTATACTTTGTGAGTTTTGTTAGAATATTCTAGCATGGATGTAAAGTTGCTTAAGCTGGTTGGTTTTTTGCTTGAGCTACTTCATTGCATGTTTGAGCTACTTGGTTGTGTGCTTGAGCTAGTTGCCTACTTACATGAGTTGATTGCTTGCATGCTTGAAGTACTTGCTTGTCTACTTGAGCTAGTTGCTTGTGTTCTTGAGCTACCCACTTGTCTACTTGAGTTGGTTTCCTACTTACTTGAGCTCGTTGCTTGCATGCTTGAGCTACTTGCATGTGTGCTTGAGCTACTTGTCTGTGTGCTTGAGCTATTTGTTTGCTTGTTTGAGCTACTTGCCCATGTGCTTGAGCTACCTTCCTATGTGCTTGAGATAGTTTCTTGCTTGCTTGAGCTACTTGCCTGCTTGGTTGAGCTACGTGGTTGTTTGATTTAATTTCTAATTCAAGTGGTTTTAAGTTATACTGATTCACAAATTCCAACTTGTGGGCTTTGAGAGTAAGGAGAAATAGTAGAACTTAAGAATATTAGTCAATACATTGTCCTTATAATCTGAATAACCATAACTTGGGTTAGAACTTCCAACTCCTATCAAAGCTAGCATCATCACCACAAGGAGAAACATCTCAAAATTACAAATCTTAGATTATGATTGCTTTAGGGCAAGCAATCTTCGACGAGGTGGACTGACATGTCCCTCGAAATTGTGATATGAAACATTAAAATACAAATAAAAAATCCCATAAATATCAATATGTAAATATAAATCAACAATAAAAGCATTGAAATACACATAAATAAATAAAATAACAATATAAATATTTAAAATATGAATATAATACTAACAATATTATTATAATTATAATCATTATATAAGACTATAAAAACATATATATAACAAATATAAAAAAGTAAATATATTTACCATAAATTTATATTAAATATGTGACAATACAATGATATAATAGGAGGCCAACGATTCATTTAGAACAATAAACAAAAGTCTTTTAGAGGTCGCATCAACGATTCTATTAAATATGGTAATCTCAGCGATTGGTAATGAAAGGCAGCGATTGAATATTTGGAAGGTAATGATTAAATAAAGCAATGGTAAGTTTTGAAAGAAGCAACGATTCACCCAATAAGTATAAAGATAAGGCAGTGATTTAATTTAATATATCTAAAAGCAACGATTGATATGTTAGGGAGGTTGGTTAATCAATGGTCAAAGATGGTGTCTATTCTAAGGGATACTTCCTTCAAGTAAAAGAAAAGATATATATGCAGATTTAAAGGAATATCATGGGGGAAAGGAAGAAAATACAGAAAAGCATTTTTAGTCAAGCATAATTTGCAATCCTCATCAAGGAATCGACATAAGAAATACATATTAGATATCAAAGCAATTAATATTTCAGAACATGAATAAGCTATATATATTTTGAGTTTGAAGGTAGCAGCCTAACGAAAGAATTTATATCTGATTAAAGAGCAGATATCAAGAAGAGAAAGGGATGAATAAGAAGATAGTGCAATGAGAGATATATGAAGATATAGGATGAGATCATAATAAGGGAAGTAAGATTAATGTAATTACATATTTATATGTATTTATTGGTTAGCATAGATCTAGTCTTATGTGGAGTTACCATTATTTCATAAGCTTGTTCTAATATCCACTAGGAGTGCCACTTCATGCATCAATATTATCTGTCAATTTAGGCATAGTCTTAAATACTATCTTTTGCACAAAGCATAACAAGCATAGATACTAATGCATAATAATGTCTAGAGATAACTCTAAGTGTTTGAAATCCTACTCAGGGGGAAGGGCCTGAGAAAATGGTGCCTAGAGACCCCGCTTAAGATCCGCCTATTCCCAATGCAAGGAGGGGCCATGGATGTGTTGAGAAATGTGACTCAAATTTATTAGCTTGATTGACTTCCTAGAGAAGTTGTGTTCTTCCCTTATTCGGCATATATGTCGCGGGATCATTGAAAATCCTAACTTTGGAACTCATGTCATGGGGTTGTGGGAATTCATAACTCTGATAGACCTATCGCTAGATCGCAAAAAGTTGAAACTTTGAAACCTATGTTGTGGGGTTCTGAATTTTCATAACTTTCCAACTTAGCGACATAGGGGTTCTTGTGCTTATCGACATGTTGCAGGTTTTGGGAATTTCATAACCTCCGATGGAGGTTGTGAAGTTTGGTTTTTTAGTGACATAGTGATCCTGAGCGAGCATTGGTTTGTCAGTAATGGCATGGATGCCACGGAGGTAGTGGGGACAACAATGTTTCGATTAAAGGTAATCTTGATCTACAATTGTGATGTGATTGATCCAATGGTGCTCATTTATTCCGGACTCCTTTATGGTGATGACCGACAGACTCTTATGAAGCAAGTAGAATTGATTGAGTGTTTGAAACCTATTAGCTTGATCAACGATGCTCACTAGCCCATGCCTCTTGTGGTGGGTCTCGAGTAACTCTTGTGGGGTGTGCGGGCTTTAGAAACGTGTCGTGGTGGACCCGACTAGTGCCAAGTTGTTATGTGGTATGATGGTTGTATCGGTAGCTTATGAAGAGTACCTAGGTGGGATTCGATGGATGCTGAGTTGTATTGGTAAGCGGTGATCACATGATGTCATGTTGGGAGTTAAATAGTTAAGTCTTTTTTCAGGAGACTTGTTGTGAATATTGTAGATTCCCTTTTGGTTCTCCAGAATTACACAAGCGGTGTACGCGTGTCTTGGTGGACCCTGGCCACAACAAGCAGTATATGAAGGAGAATTGACAGCTGGAAAGCGATGGTTGGTTGTCAACTATTGACGAATTAAATGATAATCAACTCAACAGATTTGAACTATATTGTAATTGTTTATCTGTAGAAGATTGAACCGAACCATTTCCTATTGGAATATTGTAACTAGGGTTAGGGTTAATAATGAATGTTATAAAATGTTGAATGTTTTGCAATGTGAGAGAGGTGAGATCAAAGTAGGGTTATGTTGTCGGATTCTCTCTAGGTGGAACAAGATGTAAACTCTATAAAGGCTTAGAGCCTGAATTGTATTTGTAACTATATTCTATTGCTAAATAATACAATGGCGATTTGGGATTTTGGAGTGTGGTATTTTTTACCTGAAAGGATTTTCCACATGTAAATGTGTGCTCATGTTTTATGTTCCATCTTTCATTTTTAATGGTTCTGCATGATTGAATCTGTTTAATGGTGTTATTTGGAACTGGTTTAATAAGCATTTATTTTTCTCTAAGGGTCAATGTGGGAAATGAACTATGTATGATTCCGCCTTGTGGCATAGTATTTCATTTCTTTGAGGCAATATGATGAAACAAAAGCTACCAAAGGCACTTCTAATATTGGATACTTCTTCTGAGATGACGCATTATTTCCCAACAAGTGATATCAGAGCCTTCTTCTAGGATTTGCTTTTTGCTTGCGTGTTCAGGTTTGTGAGTAGCATGTACTTGCATGTGTGTTGCATGTACTTGCATGGACTCACATGTGGATTGCATGTGCCTGCATGTTGATGCATGTATGAATTCCTAGTGTTTCTAGTTCTGGGTATTCCTTTTGTGAAGATTTCTTGGTGTGACAAGCTTGAGGAAATTTGAAGGAATCGACTGATGGATTGATCCTTTGATGAGTAGAAATTCTTTCTCTTTTTTGTTTGAGTTCCAAGAGACAACACACAATATGAAGGATGGGGAAGATGGAGAAACTTGACTTGGTCATATTGAACAGATGTGACCTGAAGCTCGTGAGTTGGCAACGATATAACCCTCATGCATGGGGTGGAATATTATTGTCTCTATGGTTGTGTTGCAACAAGCTTTCATATTGGGTGTCTGTGTAAGAGGCTCCCTAGTGATATGGAGAAGTTTGGGTTGTTGTTCAATCATGGAGTAATGTGCTTATGCTGGGTGTTTTTCTTGGTATTGGAAGGCACAATTTTTCTGGTACTCCGGTTGCATGTAGGCTATGGAGTTGATCACTGGATGGTCTGGAAGCTTCTATTATAACCTGTCTCTCTCTTGGATGCATGTGTATGTTGGTGGTTTTGGAGTTGGCCTAATATGGGCCTGGAGTTCCTGAACTACTATTTATTTTCAAGGATGTGTTGTACTTGCATCACTCAGATTCATGTTCTTTAGATTTGAGGGTTTTATAGATTCCTATTTAAAGAATCTATGGTTATGCATATTCATGATAATCCAATTTATAGTTTAACCTTTATGGTGTTTCAGATGTGAAATGGATATGGGTGTGCATGGGTGTTCTCGAACTGATGCAAGGGCATCCAGAAGATTCAAAAAATATTCAGTTACTGAGGTTGTAGATGATGCAATCAAGTTCAGTATGATGGCTAGCTTAGTATATCAAGGATGAGAAGTCACAGATTAAAGGGTTTGTTGACAAGTATGTCTAGTTTATCCACCAAAAGTTTCAAAGGTTCGCATGAAGATTTGATCAAGTTATGAGTATTTGTGTTCTAACAGTTGTTTAGTTGCTTTAGTTGGTGTTTCTGAAGGAAGTTGATGTGATTCAAGTAATCTTAGTTGTTCTTGATGTTCCAGTGATGATTCATGGATGTTTCTAGATCATGATCTATCTATGTTGTTGGTTCGCATTGATTGGTGTGCTCGTGATTAGTGATTTTCTTCTGGGAGTTCATGTTTTCATGTTCTTGGTTGACGGGGGTGATTGTAGCGTGTTGTGGATCTTCAAGGCTAATTGTTTAAGGTGTTTTGTGTTTGAGGCATGTTGTTTTGGGTCACTACTATGTTTGGGCCGACATTGGCTGATTCACATTGATAATTGTTTATGGATTTGGGATGAAAAATTATATACATTTTGGTATTTTGTTGGGCCAACATGTAGTGGATGTTATCCTTAGATGCGGATATATAAGACCGATCGTTTTGAGGAGATTGAGAATGAATGGAAGTAGGGAAGGCATATGTGCAAGTTCTATGTGCAAATAATGTTCTAATCTTTTGAAGGCAGAGATAAAGTGTGAAGAAGATCAGTCATGAAGCACGGTGATGAGATGTTTTGATCCGGTAAGATCAACAGAGCAGAGAAATCTTGGAGCAAAAGGAAGAAGTGATAGAAGGTTGTTATTATATGAATTTTTTATAACTCTCAGGCTACGACCTAGCATCTGTAAAGCCTGAGTGGCATCTGTAATGTGTTTTGAGATCATAATATAGTGAGGAGTGAATTTTGAAGGCTAGGTTTTTCCCTTTGATGGTTTTCCCAGGATAATTCTTATGTCATGTATTCTTGCATATTTGTTATCTTTTTGTTGATTATCTGTTAGCTTCTCTTGCATATCTATAAGATTCTGAATGTTAGTTGCTTAAGTTGTGAGGTGGAATAGTTCCTCACCGGACCCTCCTACCTTGGAATACATCACAAACACAATGGTTTTGCAAGTTTTACATGGTCAAGAAAACTTGTGGTTTTGTGGAGCTGCTGTTAAACTATTTTCTAGACCTTAGCTTGTTAGGGGTGGTGTTGGATGAGATAGTTGCAGTTCTGCATGCATGCTTCGTGCATGGTGTGAGGAGATGTGATTTTGTCTTTGCATGGGAGTGTTGGTATGTGATTAGTCACTCAAAATTCTTGTGGTGATGCTTGGTGATTTCCTGACTATGGTGCTCAAAGTGGACATGATTGGCAAATCAGATCTGAACTTGATCTAGTGTTTGAGTCATGTTGTCTATGTGGTTATTCTCTTTGATATCTTAGTGTTGTTGTTTCTAGTGCTATGATGGGTTTGCACGTTCATTGTGATTGATATTCAAGTTATGCGGTTGGTGGATTAGCTACCCATTGGTTGCAGTAAGATAACTTGGAAGTGGACTGTCTATATCCACAAGGTTGATTCAAAGTTGGTGCAGACTTGTTAGCTGGCCTTGTCTGTGGTCACTTGTGCATTGTTGTGGTTGCTTTGAGATGAGAGGATTAATGATGTAGAGTACCTGAATAGTTAGTTATGGAGACCTGTAGCATGTGTATCATAATGTCATGGATAGCTTGGATACACTATTTTGTGTAAGCTTTTGACAATGATGATAATCTTAGCTTGGTTTGGAGATCTTGGTGCCACTTGCTATTGTTTTTAGATGGACACGTTGTTGTGTGGACCTGAAGGGTTTTCAAATTAGCAGTTATTTTTGGTCATGATTCTTAGAGAGATCGAGTGTCACGGTTCAGTGGGAGCTTTGGTAGTGACAGTGGATTCATCACTTGGTGGTGAATGATCTTCTTTTGTGTTGCAGATGTTATTAGGAGGGATTCTTAGATCCTATTGTTGCTGAAGGGTTCTTTCGCATTTGCATGGACATTATTTGAGGATGTGTAACATCTTGGAACCATGGAGGACATTTGAAGTCTTTGGCTGAGGTGATGGTGGTGCTTGACAGGTGATACTGGTTTAGAGTTTGTTTGTGTTATGTCATGATATGCTTTTGGTTCTAGATTAGAGTTTTGGCATGATGCATTGCTCTTGAGACCTTTGTAATGTTCACTTGGAGCATGGTATCCCCTAAGGGGGATGTGTAGATCATGATGTCATGATAAGTTCCTGATTTAGATGATTGGAGCTTTTGATAGTGGTCTAGTAGTTTTTTGTGTGTTGGGTGTATTGGTCATATGCTTGAGAACTTCATGATAGTGCAGTGATGCATTTGGAGTTTAGCATGAGATGATCATTTGCAGGTGCCCATGGATACATGGAGAACAAGGTGAGGCTTTATTTCTCTTGTGAGGAAAGAAGTGTTGTTGATGGTTACTCTTGATGAAGATTTTAGCAAAAAGTCTGAGGAGCCTACACCTTGGTTGGACGTGAGTTCAACAAAGACCAATGAAGAGATTTCTCTTTGAGAAGTCATGATGACTTGGTTACCCTGAGGGAGCATTCTCATTCCCCACTATTGGTCTACTTGATAGTTTCCCATTATTTCTTTCAGATGTCTTCGTGCTTTGGTTCTCATGGACTGAGTTGATTCATGATGTTTGGATTTGGATACTCATTTGAGAATTGGTTTAGCATGTATCTTTATGCTTTCTTTCATGGATATGGATCTTGAACTTCTATTAGATGATTCTGAAGGATTCATTGTGAGATATGGATAGCATGGTTATCTCCTTATGCACTGTGATTACATTCATCGTGGTTGAGTTTAGGAGATGCATTGGGCATATTTTCTGAAATGGGAAATGAAATAGTTTGATCTTCTTGGAGGTGCTTACATCCATGTTGATTTAATGAAATATATGTGTTATGTTTGATCTTGGTGATTGAAGGGTTGGATGTTGTTAAGGGTTTTCTCTTGGGGTTGCAAAGGAGATCATACTTGACACATTTGGCATTAAGAGGTGTATATAGGAGGTTTTTTCTACATGTATATGATGTGCAGAGTTGCTCTCTTTGGTCTTGGTTATCTTCCTGGATGTTTGTTTTCACACTACATTGGTTTGAGATTTGGTCGGAGTTGTAGTGATCACTAGCTTGTGGTCATGTGTTTTTACTCATGTTCTTTGGTGATGACATGGAGGTTCTTACTCTCTTTCTTTTGTTGGGTGTGGAGAACTTGGGAGAGTTGTGAAGACTTGTTGTGAGAGTTGTTCTTATAATTTATTTAATTACAGGTTGTGCATATCATTATGGATGATTCCTCAAAACTACATGTTTACACTCTCTATATTATTCTATTAGTAGACTTGGTATGTCTTGATCTTGTCAAATTTAATATCTATGCAGTGGGAGTTCCTGGATGTGTTTTGTCTTCTTCGACTGGTTGACACATGGAGCTTTTATTTTTTGTTGATGGGTTGGTTATGGAGTGGCATGAATCTGCTGATGTGGATACCTTGGAGGTATGTGTGATTGTATGTAGTAGCACTTGCTATGTGTGTTATTTTTAGTCGCGTGGGTTAATCAGTTGGATGGGAGCAATCAGTGTTTTGGTTGTTGTTCCAACTAGTGTTCTATCTTGTTTCTGGACAAGGTCTTCACAGATGTGTTCATGTTGTGATGCTTATGTATATCTTGTGATCACAGTGGAGTGGTGGAATTATGTTATATCCTTTACTATCAGATGGATTTGGTGCTTATTTTCTTTAGACTAGTGCATATTTACCATGGCCCGTTCCTTTCCTTTGGAGGATGGCAGGAATTGTTGCCTGTGATGGTGGACATCTTAGATGTTGGTGCAGGTGTCTTAGTGTAGCATGAAAGCATTGGGTGGGGATCTTGTTGGTTGCATGGATGGTTGATACAGTAACTTCTTGCTTTGGAAGGAGCTAGTAAGTTCTTTGTCAAGTGGGAGAATGTTGAGAAATGTGACTCAAATTTGTTGGCTTGATCGACTTCCTAGAGCAGTTGTGTTCTTCCCTTATTTGGCCTGTATGTCGCACGATCACCGAAAATCCTAACTTTGGAACTCATGTCACAGGGTTGTGGGAATTCATAACTTTTCGACAAACCTATCGCTAGATCATGAAAAGTTGAAACTTTGAAACCTATGCCACGAGGTTCTAAATTTTCATAACTTTTCGACTTAGCGACATTGGGGTTCTTGTGCTTATTGGCATGTCATGGGTTTTGGGAATTTCACAACCTTCGATGGAGGTTGTGAAGTTCAATCTTTTAGTGACATAGTGATCCTGAGTGAGCATTGGTTTGTCAGTAGTGACATGGATGCCATGGAGGCAGTGGGGACCATAGTGTTTTGGTTAAAGGTAATCTTGATCTATGGTTGCGATGTGATTAATCCAATGGTGCTCATTTATTTTGGGCTCCTTTGTGGTGAGGACCGATAGACTCTTATGAAGCAAGCGGAATTGACTGAGTGTTTGACACCTGTCAGCTTGTACACAACTAGTGCCAAGTTTTTATGTTGTACGATGGTTGTCTCAATAGCTTATGAAGTGTGCCTAGGTGGGACCTGATGGATTCTGAGTCAGATTGGTAAGTGGTGATCACATGATGTCATGTTGGGAGTTAAATATTTAAGTCTTTTTTGGGAGACTTGTTGTGAATATTATAGATTCTGCTTTTGATTCTCTGGAATTACACAAGCGGTGTACGCATGTCTTGGTGGACCCTAGCCATGGCAAGTGGTATATGAAGGAGAATTGACAGCTGAAAAGGGATGGTTGGTTGCCGATTGTTGATGGATTAAATGACAATTGACTTAGCAGATTTGAACTATATTATAACCATTTATTTGTGGAAGATTCAATCAAACTGTTTCCTATTGGAATGTTGTAAATAGGGTTAGGGTTAAGAACGAATGTTATAAAATGTTGAATGTTTTGCAATATGAGAGAGAGATGAGATCAAAGTAGGGTTATGTTGTCAGATTCTCTCTAGATGGAACAAGATGTAAACTTTGTAAAGGCTTAGAGCCTGAATTGTATTTGTAACTATATTTTGTTGTTGAATAATACAATGGTAATCTAGGCTTTTGGAGTGTGGGGTTTTTTATAGGAAAGGGTTTTCCCCACGTAAATTTGTGTGTTCATATTTTATGTTCCATCTTTCATGTTTAATAGTTCTGTGTGATTAAATGTTTAATGGTGTTGTTTGGAACTGGTTTAATAAGTACTTATTTTTCTCTAAGGGTCAATGTGGGAAATGAACTATGTCTAATTTTGCCTTGTGGCATAGTAGTTCATGTCTTTGAGGCAATCTAATGAAATAAAAGCTACCGAAGGCACTTCTAATCTTGGATACTTCTTCTGAGATGACCCAATATTTCCCAACAGGATGAGTGGAGAGTCTACTTAAGATCCACCTTGTCCGAAGGTAGGGATAGGTCATGAATGGGTGGAGGTCCTACTCAAGTCTTCTTGGACCAAAGAAGGGAAGGGCCATGGAGGGGCAGTAGGCCTAGACCACTATAAGCTTCATTGGCTTCCTCTAGTAGGCGAAGTGTTTTCTTAGTACATAATAGTTACATTTTTTATGTATAGTTTCTATTACGTATTTATGGCTAGAGATAAATTATGTGTTTGAAACCTTGCTCAGGAGGAAGGGCCTGAGAAAGTGGTGCCTAGAGACCCCACTTAAGATCCTCCTATTCCCAATGCAAGGAGGGGGCATGGGTGAGTGGAGAGTCCACTCAAGATCCGCGCTGCTCGAAGGCAGGGATAGGCCATGGATGGGTGGAGGTACCACTCAAGTCCAACTAGACCATAGAAGGGAAGGGCCATGGAGTGGTGATAGGCCTAGACCACTATAAGCTCCATTGGCTTCCTCCATAGGTGAAGTGTTTTATTAGTACATAATAGTTACATTTGTGATCAATTAATGAATATGATGTCATGATGTTAATACTAATAGTATATGTGTGTGTATGTTGGATTGTTGTTCATATGGTGAATGTAGGTTCTCATCTAGAATCACTTCATTAGAGAAGACATTTATTTGAGAAGGTGAAACCCTAAACAATAAGCGAAGTCTAGGAAAAATTAGGACAGGAGACATTTCATACTTCCCCTCTCTTTCGGAGGTTAGAACCTATTCTTGCATTCAACTTAGTACATCATAACAATAGTTAACCATTCAAATGAAATCCACTTGCATCATAAATCATTTGCATCATCCAAGCATTAAATTAATCATATTGCAATTCATATTCATTCATCATATATTCCATTAGTATAAAACGTAATATTTCCTTCAAAAGAAATAACATCATAATGTATATTCAGTATTTCATTCTCTTAGTAAACATATCAATGTCCTGATAAAAAATTATCATCATATTTACTTACAAGGTAAAAGTAACCCGGTAACTAAGAAACAAGGTGTAACAAATGTACCTCTCAAAATCCCTTCTACCTACTTTCACACAGTGGAGTACATTTGTACACCTTCTACCCAGCCTTATCTCTATTGCAGGATAACCCAAATCAATTACACACAACAAATCATCATATCTCATCAAAGCCTATCTCTCTCAAATCTGAAATCCTTCTCTCCACACACATTCCAACATCATACATGATTTGATACCAATTGATGCAGTCAAGATTGGGGGGTCTTATCAAACTACCCAATCTTGCAGCCTTATCATGTCATCCAACCCAAATTAACATACTAATAGAGAACTAATTTGAAACATATCTTTATTTAAATGTTTATACACATCCATACATGAAAATTCTTCAAGAACAATTACATATAGTGAGGATTTCAACAAGAAATTAAATTTAGAAATTTTATAAGGGTTTCTAGGCAATTCATGCCTTCAAATCTTCAAGGTTTGTTTCCTTCAAATTCCTTGGATTCACTCCTCTTTGTAAATCTGATTTATTCCCTTCAACCTACAACTTTCATGGCTACCTTGAACACCTACAAAATCCTTTTTCTCTTCTTCTATTTCTCTTCTCTTCACAAGATGACTTTTTGTGCTCCTTCTTGTGCTACTCTCATGAGCAACAAGTGCAAGTTCTTTCTCCAACCTTTCTGTTATTTATTGTTGACTCTTAACACCATTAAATTTTGTATTTAAAGAGGTTTTTAACTATGTGAAAACCCAAAAAAATTGTTTCCAAATTTACTGTTTGATTGACCATTAAAATTCTTGTAAAAAATTGAAATAAAACATAGTTTGTTGCTCCCAAAAGTGCCATTAAGAGTTTTTGAACAACATCCAATGTATTTTTGTTGTATATTCCTTTGGAAAATGAATAAAATCAATAACCAAGTCATTCTCATTCACCCCAAATCTGAAATTGAAGAGTCATTTATTTGTGTTCCAAAAATTACCAATTTTTTCTCCATTTTAGGAACCAAAACTTAAAGAATAAGACCAAAATGGAATTCCAAGAGACACTTATCTTATGCACACTTTCTTAGTCATCCAAGTTGAGAAAATTAATTAATTTTAATTAATCTTCCTTCAAAATCTCATTCAACCATGGTAAATTAACCATTTCAACCCCTAAAACCTTGAAATTACATAATTTTACAAATCGCATTAAACACCTTGCTTAACCTTGATGTATGAAATGGAAATAAATTCCTCACAAATAAAAATTCGACAATATGCTCTTAAAGCTCAAGCCCACGCCAAAAATGAAAAATACTGAACATGGAAGGATTTTTTTGGTGATGTAGGATTGCTTGTGAGCCCGGATGCTCCTGCACCATCTTTGTTCTTATTTGACATAAGACCACTTAGTTATGACATTGTATCAAAGAGGGAAAAAATATAGATACCCATATATTTCTCTAGTGTACCTAGTCCTAATTGCCCAAACACATCACCTAGATAAGTCTCCTTCACCTAAAGTATCTCACTTAGTTAATAATCCTATAATTTAATTATCCCCCTTTTCCATCTCACCTCACAATAAAATAAATAAATAAATAAATACTATTTACGCCTATTTTCCACCTCACACATGGCTAAAATAATACAATATTATTATCTAGTTATAGCTATATTGCCTCAACCGAAATTCCAAGAATAAAGGATACCTAAGAACACTTGTCCTTATGACTCCAATATTTTCTCCACTAAACCTAAGAATAAATGGCTCCTAAGTGCATATGTCCCCTATATCCCTCATGGTTATGTAACTACTTATCAAATTTAGTAAGTTAGTCCTAGTCCTTATGACTCCAATATTTTCTCCACTAAACCTAAGAATAAATGGATCATAAACTATGCATATGTCCCTTATATCCCTCATGGTTATGTAACTACTTACCAAATTTAGTAAGTTAGTCCTAGCCCTTCACATTCCAACAAACTCCATCTAAGCCCCCTATATTCACCTAAAAATGGTTTGGACAATCTAATTAATTAAATACGAATTATTTGATTAATTGACCTTTAATTCTTCTACTATTAAATAAATAGAAATATTTATTTACATAGTTCACCTTTAATTCTTCAATCTTTATTATATTATTTCCTCTTAATTAAATAAACAAATTTATTTAAGTATCATTATTAAATTCTATTTCACATCATCATCATCTAAATTAAATAAACGAGTTTCTGACTTTGTTTTATTTAATTATCACACTTCCTCCATATTTATTTAATAAATATACTTCTATAGTTATATTAAATTAAATATATCTTCTTGCCTAAATTGAATAAATCCAAAAATTCAATTAAAATACATTCTATAGCTAATTCCTATTTTCACTCAAAAGTTGCACAAATCAAATTAGATAATATATGTCTAATTTATGTCTAAATTAATTGACTCAACCTTCACGGGCAAATTTTGGAGATAAATTGAAGAAAAATTTGCAGGCAACTCCTTCATCTTCTTCCATCGATTCTTCCTATCATCTGGCCAAATGTTTTTGTGGGGAGGAACAATCCCCATAATATTCTCAATTCCTTCATCCTTCACCATCGAATCCTCAAGATTGAATCCAGACCTTTGCTTGGCTGCTACTTCACAAATATACTACCAGGAATCTATAAATACAACCCTTCTCCACAGGAAAAGGATCCCAACTTTGTGCAATCTTACTCTGTAGAAATAGCCATAGAGCATTTGAGCAATTATCATTCAGCAATTAGCATAACATTAATCATATGCAATCATAATCATGGTTTCTTATTTAGCTGCATTTAGTTTTTTGTAGCTTCATTTATTAAGTTTCATGTCAATTTAGTTTATAATATCATCAATATCATTTAACAATCATCATATAGGATTAATTTCTTGCATTTTGACAACATCTCGTTCTCTAGATTGTCATTTTAACAGTCATAGTGCTTACATGACCTGAGAGCCACAATGATTTAATAAATCTTCGAAGATAGAGAGCAATATGATACTTTTAGGAGTCTTTTTGTTTCAATTAGATTAAATTAGATTAATTCTCTTGATATAATGTCATATTAAGAAGTGTTTTAGTTATTTTAGTTATTTTAATTATTCTACACTTACATTTTGGTGCCCATTGTGGGGAAAAACCCCATACTTAACTTTTATTTTTGAAAAGTGTTTTTGCAGGTTTCTGACATGTTTCTTTTAGCGAGTGCGACAACTGTTCCGACGCATCCACCAAATTATCCAGCACGTTCGACAACTATTCCAACGCATCAGAAAACCACTCCAGTGCGTTCGTCAACTGTTTCAGTGCATCAACTTTGCAGTGTCACCAGTCAAGGTATTTTTCTTTTGGTGCATAGACCTATTGTTTTAGCGCATTTATCATTTTTTGTAGTGCATAGACTTTTTTAGCATGTTTAAAATTTGTTATAGAGTGTCTAACCACTATTGTGGTGCATCAGATTTTCTTTTACAAAATTTTAAATTTCTGAGGTTTAATCATTGTTTTTTTGTCTCAGGTACAAAATATGCTTGTCAAAGACAGAAGCTTGGAAAACATATGCCGGTCAAAGATAAAACTCAGAAATTACTAATGATATTTGCAAGGCTTTAAATAATTTTATTTAATTTCCTTTGGTTAAGATAGTGCATCTAGCTAAATTAAAAATTAGTTTGAACCCCATGTATTTCGTGTTTTGAAAGCAATAGGCTTATGCTCTCCCCTTTACTGGGTGATCAAAATGCTAGACTTGCTATTTATGCTTTATTAAATCCTTTAGAAGGCTTGCCATAGTGGGAAAAAGTACTTACCCTACGAGAACGACCTAAGTGGGAACAATCAAAGCCAGGTTTTCCAACCCACTCTAATCAAAAGTGAATTTTGGGGAAACCCATATTCAACGGAAGTGTGCAAGATAACCATCCCCAAAATCTTTGTTCTAAAGATTGGGAGGTCTCCTGAGGGAGTTTATCTATTTGCTGCTCTGAACATACACCCTATCTACAAACTTTAGTGTAGAATCCAACTGTGTTAGTTTTTGAACACTTCTTATATCACGGTGCAAGGGGAGGGAAGAATCTTCCCCCAAGACACTCACCATATAACTATCAGAGACCCTGGCCAAAAGTGAAGGATTTGACTTTGGCTAAGACTAGGGAAAGGAAACAATATGGGCGCCCTCTAGGGGTGACAAGGTTGTGTGAGTTGACATAGTTGCAAGTTGTGGGGTGTGATATTCTAAGTGACCCATTTGAGTTAGAAAAGTGCTTGATCTGTTGGTCTTTGTATCAAAACCTGTAAAATTTGAAAGAATCAGACCAGATTCTATAACACTCACTACATGTTTAACGAGTAGATTTGAAACAACTGTTTACAATTTGGATTTATTGTGTGAAGTCGTTTCTTTCAAGGTATCATCCAAATAGATCACCCAAAAATATGAGATTTACAAGCAAATACCCATCCACTATCATTCACTGGTTAGAAAATCATTCTAGCAACTAAACATCTTATTGAGAAAAACCAGAACAAACAAGAAAAATCATGAACATCTTGACAATTTCCATTTTAGCGCGTCCACTATCTGTTTTAGCGCACCCATTGTCTATTTTAGTACATCTACCATCTGTTATAACACATTTGCCAACCAGTCATCAATTTTACCAGTATCTTAGTGCATTCATAATTTGTTGTGGTGCATCCCCAATCTATGTTAGCACATTCACCTATTGTTTCAATGCATCTACCAAATAGCCATCATATTTACTAGTGTTTGTCTTAGCGCATCTACAATTTATCTTAGTGCATCTATAGTTTGTCTTAGCACATCCATTGTCTACTTTAGCACATCTGCCTTCTATTATAGAGCATACATAGTCTGTTTTAGCATGTCTACCTTCTGTTATAGCGCATCCACAGAACAAGAAAACATAGAGCTAATTAAGACTAATATCAGACAAATAATATCAAAACTAGGATCTTTGTCAAAACAAAAATATTCTCAATCCAAACAGTGTCTAAAACTCCAAAAGATAGGACTTACAAGTCAAAATTATCAAATTAAATCAAGATCTTACAACCTTAAAATGTTTGGACTATCACACAATTCTGGATTATTACGTTAAGTTTCTTTATCAGGATTTTTTCATCCCACAATCAAGAAACAAGACATAATAATCATATTTTTAACTTAGTCTCATCAATAGAATTTGTCATTCTTTTCGACTTAATTTATACCTTGACACTCATCCAAACAAAAGATCAGAGTTTAGTGAAGATAACAAACACTTGTATGCCAATTTTGACAAGATTACAAAGACATAAACACAAAGAAAAGGAAATTGAAACACAAATCACTATGACAGAAGAAAATCCTTAGAGTAGACTCCACCAAAATGACACGAATGAAATAACTTAAGAGGACATCCAAATAGCACAACAAGATCCAAACTTCCATTAATTTATGGAAAAAGTCTTAGAACAAGATATGGAAAAATACCTTTTGATGCTAGCTAAATCAGGTGCAAAACTTCAAAAAGATTTTGATGTCAATCGGTTAAAAGAAACACCTAGAACAATTGAAACAGAAACAAAACACACACAAAACACAGATCAAGTTGTTTCCCTAACACATCAAATGCAAAATTTGCAACAACAACTTCAAGATATGCAAAAGGGAACCACGAAAAGGTATTCATTACAGGACATTTTTCCTTATCCTTTTGATCCAATTGTGGACATGATACCATTTCCTAGACATTGCGAATTCCCAAAATACGACAAATACAATGGTAAAAAAATCCAATTGACCATGTGAGGGAATTTAGAACTATGTGTTTAGAATTTTCACAAGAGGAAACTTATCTAATGAGGTTATTTCCAAGGAGCTTAGGAGGTCAATGTATGGAATGGTTTTCTAAACTACAACCAGGGATTCAAACTTTTGAAGAACTAGTCAACATGTTTATCTCACAATATTCCTTTAATATTCAACATGATGTCACAATAAAGGACCTTTACAACATGAAACAAAACAAAGGTGAGACATTCCTCTCATTTCTACAATGATGGTGAAGGTTGTTTGCTAGGTATCTCCATTCTATACCTGAAGAAGAGAAAATGGAACTATTCATTGACAACCTAACTAATGAAATGAGCTATAGGCCTGAACTACAATGTCTACCCACATTTGAAAAAGTGATTGAAAATGGCCTTAAGATCGAAGAAGATTTGGTCAAAAGAGGGGTGATAAAACATTACAATGAAAGATCAAACAATACAAACTCCTCAAATCACTATGGCAACAATGACAAGCCTAAGTTTTGGAAAAAGAATAGAAATACTGGAAACAATGACACTGCAAATGACATACAAAATGTGAAACCATTATTTAATTTGATGGCTACTACTACAAAGACCAATCAAAATAGTGACCAAAACATCAAACAAAGTGTCAATTAAAACAACAATCTGAACAATGGAGAATCTAAACTGTGATCATATCAAAAATCATCCAACTGACGAAGATTCACACCATTGGGACAAACACTCGAATCAGAAATGAAAGAAATTATTGCAAATGGACTTATCACCTCACGTGAAGCAATATTTTGGGATCCAAAAGTAAAACCACCTTGGTGGAATGACACAGACTATTGTAACTTTCATAATAACAAGGGACACAAGACAAATGATAGTATGGAGTTAAAACATCTAGTCCAATATTTGATTGATAGCAAAAAGGTATTCGTAGAAGGACTTTAAACTAACAATGATCATATTGCTTTTAAAGATCCTTTACCAAATTATGAAAAGGGAGAATCTTCCTCTACAAACGGTAAAGGTAAAAGTGTCAACTATGTTTATGATGGCACAATCTTTTGTATTTCTGTAGTTGATACTAATGTTGTCGCTGAAAATCAAATTGATAACATTGGAACCAATGAGATCTTGCCATTAGATCTGATCCCAAACAAAGATACATCCAACAATCAGGTTAATGTCATCAAAATCAGAGAGACACAAAATTCCCAACCAATCAATGTAACAACAAGGGGGCAATCCAGAGTAATATTGAAAGGAGTTTCATCTAAAAGTACTACTCCCCCTATGAGTCAATATACATAATTGAGCAACTACAAAAAATACCGACACAAATATCAATATTGGAATTCCTTAAGATCTCACCATCCCATAAGGATATTTTGGAACAAGCTCTTGTAGCCACCACAGTACCCAAAAATCTGGATGTCTGTCAATTTCAAGTTATGGTGGAACATTTAACCATGCATCATTGTTTATGATTCTTTGAACAAGATGATGTGTCACTTAATCATCCGCACAATACTGCACTTCATATTGAAGTCCTAATCCACAAACACCGTGTCAAACTTGTCCTAATAGATCGTGGAGTTGGTTTAAACATATTTTGATAATGCTATTGATACCCAAAGGAAAATGTCAATAAAATCTTATGACGAAGAAGAGAGGTCCTCTAAAGGATTGATCATGTTTCCTATTCAAGTAGGACCAATGGTGAAGAATATAGCTTGCCAAGTGTTAGAAAAAGAGCTAACATATAATATACTCTTGGGACATCCATGGATTCATGAAATGCAAGCGGTCCCTTCAACTTATCATCAGTGTTTAAAATTTCTGATCAATGGACAAGAAGTAACTATATCAATGGACTACAATAATCCCCAACATTGTAACACGCTTAAACCATCTCAAGACACTTTTGTGACCCATAATAGAGAAGCAAGCACTTTTGGTTCATCTAACGGTGAAAAGAAACCAAATATTATATCTAAATGGGTTGAGAAAAAGGGTCAATCAAAGGATACAGGTGTTGTTGATTCCAATTTATCAAACAATAAGAGTAACCTGAATTTTCTATCACAACAATTTCAAGAACAGATCCAGTTGATCGACAAAGGTATGTGATAATATTCTATTGGGAAATCTCTATGTCTTTCACAATTGATGCCATCTCCAAAGTCATATGGACAACCATCAACAATAACACGACAACCATCACAACCCACCATAGTTCTAGATGAAATATTTGTAAAAGATGGTACTCTAGAAGACAAATCAGAAGACAAGGCCATTCTCAATTGGCTATACAAAGATGAAGAAGCATCAACATTAGAAAATATCAGCATAAAGATAGATCAGTATGGGAAAGGAAAAGCTATCTTAGAGAAAATTGGGTATGAGGGAGAAGAACCTATTGGGAAGAGAAAGGAAGGCATCACAGAACCCATTCAACCTCTCACACTTTAGTCAAAAGATAAGACAAGACTAGGTTATATAGGGGAAACAAAAGAAGAAATGACTCAGAAAGCTGTTGAAAGAATCCTTCAAATGAGAGATAGTTCTGAAACAGACTCCAATGAGTATGAATGGGATCTTTACTCTGATGTATCATACACATACATCTAAATTGATGTCATAAAAGAGTATGCACCCATGCGTGAGGAGGGACAAAGCTCGGGGACTTGACCACTTGTATTTGAATCACAAAATATCGATGACTCAAGTGAGGATGGACAAACATCGAGTGAGCTAGATGACCTGGAGGAAAGTAATATCATAGACCTCGACATCCCTATTGACAACCCTGACACCATAGCTGTTCGAACCCTTGCCATCATTGACCAAAGTCAATCTGATACTTTTTTCCCTTAATACATCCTGAACTTATCGAAAAGGAACCAAGTGAACCTATCAATATACCCATCTTTGCAAATGATGATGTTATCAAAAATTTCCTTTGTTATGAAGAACCTGACACAAGTTCTAATCATAAATCTCATAACGACACATTTAGACAGGAGGGTGTCAAATCTTCCAATTACAAAATTGAAAACATCATCAATGGATCTAATGGTGAAAACCATTCAATGGCAGCATTAGATCTCGAAAAAGTAAAAATAAAGAACGCATCGGACAATGAAAACCTCTATGAAGCACTGAAAGATGGGAGATTTGACACCCTTCCAGAGCATTATAATGAAAGGTCATAAGTACTGGTGGAGCCTACATAGTCTAATAATATTGGCACAACAAAAAAAGAAAAGACTTTACATCTGGCAGCATCTATGACTGAACAAGAAAAGCTTGAATTTTTCAAGTTCTTTGAAGAAAGAAGCATTAACTTTTCTTGGTCATACTCTGATATGCTAGGTTTAGATCCAGATCTTTTAATGCATCATTTATCTCTACCATCTAGAATTAAACCTATAAAACAAAAAATAAGGAAGATGCATCCACATATCGCCTTGATTGGTAAAGGTTGAGCTTAAAAATTTGTTAGATGTAGGATTCATCAGGTCTATCAATTATACTGAGTGGATATCAAATATTGTCCCTGTATCTAAACCAAACAATAGTATCAAAATATGTACAAACTTCAAGGATCTAAATAAGGCATGTCCTAAGGATGATTTCCCCTTACCTAACATTGACATCATTGTGGACTTAACCGTAGGACATGCCATGTTATCAATAATGGATGGTTTCTCTAGCTACAACCAAATCAAGATAGCACTAGATGATCAAGAGAAAACCACATTCACATGTCCATGGGGAAATTTTTGCTTGAATGTCATGCCCTTTGGGTTAAAGAATGTAGGGGCCACATATCAAAGAGCAATGACCACAATCTTCCATGATATGCTGCATACATTTATGGAGGATTACATGGATGATATCTTAGCAAAGTCATATTCTAGAGAAGGACATCTAGATATCCTAGGCAAAATCTTTACAAGACTGGAGAAGTTCAATGTCTGATTAAATCCTAAGAAATGTTTCTTTGGTGTTACATCAACAAAACTCCTAGGATACATAGTGTGAGAGAAGGGTATCGAAGTGGATCCTGCCAAGGTTAAGGCAATAATAGAAATACCGCCACCAAAGAATATTAGTCAACTAAGGTCACTACAAGGAAGACTATAATCAATCAGGAGATTTATCTCTTAGTTAGCAAATAAAAGTCACCCATTTAATCACTTATTACATAAAAATGTTTTGTTCAAATGGGATCAAGGGTGTGAAACAACCTTCAACCAGATAAAACAATATCTGATGTGACCACTCATACTCATGCCACCTATAGAAGGTAGACCTTTACTACTATACATTGCAACAACAAACATTTCTTTGGGAGCACTATTGGAACATGAAGATTATGAGGGAAAGGAACATGCCATTTACTACATCAGTAGGACTCTAAATGGCTATGAAATAAATTACACCTTCATCAAGAAATATTGTTTGGTGGTGGTACTTTCTACCCAGTAGTTGCGACATTACATGTTGACTCACACATTCAGGCTCATAGCAAAAAATGATCCGTTAAAATATCTCCTCAGCAAGGCTACTTTAACTGACAGACTGGCCAAGTGGGTCATGATTTTAAGTGAATTTGATATCCAGTATGTGGAAAGGAGAGCCATCAAAGGTCAAGTGATTGCTGAAAAATTATCCGACACTCCATTAACCAATGATCGTCCTCTGACAATTGATTTTCCAGATGCATACATTCTCATTGTGACAACACAACCATGGAGGCTTTATTTTGATGGGTCATATACACAAAGGGGCTTTGGTGCAGGAATATTGTTTGTTACACCTCAAGGACACACCATCCCAAGATCCTATAGACTCATGTTTCCAAGTACCAATAATGTAGCTGAGTATGAGGCACTAATCATTGGCATCAAGGTAGTAATTAAATGGAAAATCACAGAGTTACAAGTATATGGAGATTCACAACTAGTCATTTATCAAGTAAATGACGAATATCAGATGAAAGATGAGAAGTTGATGCCATATAAGTAGCTAATTGATGATCTCAAACAATACTTTATCAATATCACATTTGAGCAAATTCCAAGGGCAGAAAACAAAGCGGCAAATGCTATGGCGATATTGTTTCTCTCTTGCAATTGCCAAAGAAAATATGGTCGTTATGAGTTTATGGTAGAGCAAGTATCCCATCCTACTTATGATAGTCCTGAATATCAAACCATATGCCATTTAGATGACGTTGAATCCTCGTTCTATGGAAATACCTATGCATACATAAAGGACAATATTCTTCCTCCCGATCTTTCCAAAAACCAGAAACACAACTTCATCCGCCAATCCACTTGACATACCTTAATAGCCGATATACTTTATTGTTGAGGTCTAGATGGTACTCTTCTCCGGTGTCTAGAACATAACGAATTTGATATACCTTTACGTGAGGTTCATGAAGGTATTTGTGGAACTCATTCAAGTGGGCTAACTCTAGCCAAGAAACTCCTCTGTTTGGGGTATTACTGGCCAAATATGGAGAAGGAGTCTTATCAGTTTGTCAAGAAGTGCCAGAAGTATCAGATCCATAGTAATCTAATCCACGCACCAGCACAGGAATTACAACCATTTACTTCAACATGGCCCTTTTGTCAGTGGAGATTGGATCTGGTAGGGAAAATTAATCCGTCTTCATCCAATGGACACAAGTTCATAATCATAGTAATGAAATACTTTACAAAATGGATAGAAGCGGTTCCCTTAACAACAATCACTGGGAAACAAATTTCTTCCTTCATACTGAATTATCTCATTTGTCGGTATGGAATACCTCAGTCCATTATTACAGATAATGGAAGACCATTCAAAAATCAAGACATCCAAGAACTATGTGAGAGATTTCACATCCAACATCGTTTCTCAACACCGTACTACCCTCAGGGAAATGGCCAATTAGAAGCCTTCAACAAAACAATTTTGAAAATTCTAAAGAAAACAGTAAATGATATTGGATTTGATTGGCATAGTCAACTAAACCTACCTCTATGGGCATACCAAACTAGCATCAGAACACCTACAAGAGCTACACCATATACCTTGGTATATGGATCAAAGGCCATACTACCCATTGAGGTTGAGATTCCATCACTTCATGTGTCATTGAAGGGAATCATTTCAGAGGAGAATTATAGAGTGTCTAGACTTCAAGAACTAGAACTATTGGATGAACGTCGTCAACAAGCTATCAATCATTTGCAGGCATACCAAAAAAGAATGTCCAGGAGTTACAATCATAGGGCAAAGCCTAGAGTCTTTTACGTTGGTGATTTGGTCCTAAAATAAAACCCTAGAAATCAATAGGACAGAGAAAAGAAAGGGAAGTTTGAACCTAACTGGTTAGGTCCTTTTGTTGTCATATTAGTTTATGGATCTGGAGCCTATCAACTATCAACACCTGAAGGGGATCTGTTCGATGAACCTATCAACAGTGTCCATCTCAGAAAGTTCTACACCTAAATCACCTAGTGCACGGTTCAAGTCCTAGAAAATAGTTTCCTTGATGAAAACCTGGCAAACAAGCGTTTTGGTAACAAAAAAATAAAAAGACAAAAAGGGAAAAATACAAAAAAAATACAAAAACAGAAAAATACAAAAAAATCATAAAATCTGAAAAAGTGCAATAAAAATATGTAGCGAAAACCTAGAAAAAGGCACTACTTGTGATTTAAACTAGCAGTTCCATCTATGGGAGACATGTCATGGTCATTCACTTTCACCATCATTTCCATTTAGTATCATATAATTCCAACATGGTCGTGTCTCACCCTAGCTTGGGGGCAATAAACTTGAGCTTAAACAAATAGACAAACAATAGTATGGAAACATTATAAACACAATGATCACAAGTGGAACAACAACATTGAACATCCATCAAACATCTGAATGTCTCATGAAATCAACCATCCACATTTAAACAGCTGAAATAAAAATCAAAACAAGACAACTGTTGGGTGGATGATACTCTTTTGAATAATGGTTTTATCACTATATGCTTGAATGTTCAAACATGTTGTACTTTGATTATTGTTATCATTTCTTTGGAGAAACTCGATGATGTATTGAACTAGAGAAGCTAGGAAGGAGAATGATATTTTCATTGTCTGTTGTTTGCGAATTAATTATTTATTGTGTGAATTGTCGTGAGATGTGCTCTACAAAGTATCACTGATGACATTCTGAATTCACATAGTATAATGATTAATTCTTGTCTATTTTATGCAAGAAATGCTTAGGTCATCTCGGTTTAATTATACCTAGATGCTTTTGTTAACTTGCAATATCAAAACTCATGAAAGTAGTACTTAGGTCATCATGTTCTAACTCATACCATCAATGCTTGTACTCACTTTCAAAATTTTAAAGGCTCAGTGATGACAAAAATCATGATAAAAGGACCGTTAAGGTGACAATTTTGCATATAGATTTGTATAATAGACATTAGATTGCATCTAGGATAGTTATGCATATGCAGAGTATTTTGTTCCAAAGATGGATAATCAAATTCCAACGCGATGTTAACTTTCTTCATTAACAGATTGAGTATACTTGGCATTAACCAAAACATCATCATTTATCACATAGTTGCATAATCATTACCATTGCATACATTACAACACATTTCATCATTCATACATTTCATCAAATAATTTGCATTAATCATGTCATTCATTCCTTTGTGCATCACATCATATAATTGCATGAGAAAACTATCAAAAATAAATCTCTATATTAGATACATTTTCATTCATCCATTTATCATGTCATAAAGCATAAATTCAAAGCATAATTATTACCATCATTCATTTATCTATTTATCATATCATAAATATATACATTATTCATCTATTATCAAGGCATCACATTCATAATCATGCATATACTTACAACATCATGTAAGATATACACTCATCATCATACATCTATTGACCCATTTAAATAAATGCATACATCATGTATCCATACATCAACATGAATCATATAATCACTTTGAACGTCATAGATAAAAAATCATAAATCATCATAGCATATCACATGATCATAATCATGCATCCATCACATATCATATAGATCATCACATAGTATATAAAAAAGGGAAATTAAATGCATCCATCACATATCATATAGATCATCATATCATATATAAACATATAAATTAAATGCATCCATCATAAAATCATGGAACCCACATATAGATAGATCAATCCGCTACATATCATATAGATCTCAAAAATCATAAATGTCAAGTATACAAAGATGTCTGAAATATAAAGAGATACAACATCAAAACTGGTTGAACCGGAGTATACATCATGTCTCAAATCCATCATGAATCATATCATACAACTAGGATCTATTACTGCCAGATGGTGCAGGCATCTCAGGGCCAGTACCTCCCCCACCAGATGGACTGGTACCTTTTCCACCAGATGGACTGGGACCTCCTAGATCTCTTCGTGGCGGGTGAGTCACACCCTCGCTAACAGTACAAGAATGAACCCTGCCAGATCTAGAAGGTGCATAACTGACTCTTCGCTCAGAGGGGACTACATCATGATATCTGCCTCTATAAAACTCAGCCTCTCTACCCACACGAAGAGCCTCTCTCATATAATCATCTACAATCTTGCCATTGGCTATCCTCTGTAACCTTTCTTTGGTGGTCTGGGCCTACTCGGCAATCTATGCATGTGCAACTGCCAACTGTCCCTGTACTTGCGAGAAATCCTGTGCCTGAGCTTGGGATTGGGTTTGCATCTGAGTCTAAGTCTATGCTAATAAACCCTCGGCCTGTACAAGTTGCCCCTGTAGAGTCTGTAACTGCACCTGTAGATTAGAAATCTGAGTCTGTTAATGTTGAGAAGGCACCCCAATACACACATGCGGCCCAGAAGGTGCTACCAGTAATCGCCTCTTACGAGGCACCATAAACTCTTGTACATCCACATCACCCTCATCTCCACCACTGTCATCATCTCCATTTGCATCATCATCCCCACTATCATCACCCTCATCCTCTTCACCACCACCCCCTGCATCATCACCACCTCCTCCTCTATCACCTCCGACATCATCCCCCTCCTCATCATCACTATCCTCCTCCTCCAAAGGTAAAGGCACTGGCTCATCGGAAATGGTAATCCGGGGAAATGGATGTAATATCAGATACTTTGCATAATCGGAAGTGACAAGTGCCACGATGATATTCAAACGAATATCCCACTCCAAAGGCTTTAAAGCATGGCACTCCTGAGCAACGACATCATATGAAAGGCAAGGTCCCCAGTCTGCCGCATCAATCTGCCAATGACCATAATGATCAATTCCCTAGGGCATGCCCTGAATGATACCATACCGTCTAAGCACTTTCCTCAATAAAAATCTCTCTAATACAAACTGAGTTCTACCAATTAATATCATCGACTGACAAAGGCGTGGCAACTAAATATCATCATCATCCTAGTGCTCACAGTCGAGGTAAGCTCATAAGGTGACAAACTCAACATCATCCAACACTCGTCTCTAGTGCTCTAACTTACCCAATTTAGGCTAAGTAAGTTGACCTATATAAATATGCACATATGGCCTCATGGCTGCTTGTTATCTCACCATGACTGGATGTGTAACAACAATGTGTTCCCACGCCCACACCTATCATAAAGTAAACCCTACGAATAGACTGCGACCTTAGAGGTAGAGAACTGAATGTAAATCATGATAGAGATGAGCCAACATATACATCCCCCATGCATATTTGGTACCATGCAAAATCATACTCTCCAAACAACGACCCCAACCAATAGAAATTCCCTTTGACCTGCGATCAGGACAAAGGAACCCTCCAATAAAGCCAGCCAGTACACAAGGTAGAGTGGCATAGGCATCTACCATCTCATGCCATGGGATCTTATATCCACTAATCCTGTCATCTTGAAATACTATGCGAAGAGCATCAATTCCACCCTACTCTATGGAGTCATATAGCACAAGGTCACCAACAACTGGAATCCTCAAAATCCACCATACGTCCTCAGGAGTGACGGTCATCTCATCAGTAGGAAGGTGAAAAGTATTATGCTCACTGCAAAATCTCTCTACTAAAGTTGTCAACAAACCCCGATTAATCCTAATCCGGGGCATATCTAAGAGAGAAGCCAAACCACAATGTGAAATCACCGTTGTCTCAGGCTGCACTAGTTGTGGTATCAAATCAAATGTCCTCAAAAACCTCTCACGAACCTGGAGGTTTGTCAAAGCCTCCTATCATCATAAAATGATTAAAGTCAGTAATCTATGTCAATACGATAAACATCAATCTGCCTATCAAATCTAAATAGCTCTGGTGAGACTTTGATCAAATCTCATGAGAAATCATCAATCAACCTCGCTTATCATGAGGTTTATCAATCAAACAAAATTATTCCTCACCTATCATGAGGTTAATTATCATCAATCAATTAGAAAATCTCGCCTATCATGAGGTTAAACATCATCTACTCTACAAAGATCATCAATCATATCAAACCAAAGGCTGACACGATAAAAAATTGACAACATCAAGGACAAAATTGATAAAATTCATCATTCTGAACTTGATGCGCTAAAACAGTGTGTTGATGCGTCAAAAGATTCAATGCACTATTTCATTCGGTTAAAACGCTAAAATAGAGGGTCAAAGTGCTAAAGGAATCAATGCATTATTTCATTGGGTCAATACGCCATTTCAGGCGGTCAAAGTGCTAACTCATCCCATGTGCCATTTCATCTAACCTATGTGCTATTCCATTTGTCCTAGGCACTAAAACAACCTACATGCTACCTTATTCTACAGACGCACTACAAAAACTCATCCAGACACTAAATTATTCTATGTGCTAAACTAACCTATAGACGCGCTAAAATTGTACACCTGGGTGCTAATCTATTTGACGACCTGCAACAACTAGTCTATGCTCTATATCGGTCCATCTATGTGCTAAAACAATTCAAAAATTTCAAAACCGAATAAAAGCATGAAAATTAAAAATGCACGCAAAAACAAGGAGGTTCATGAGTACATACCGGAGGTCTGTATGCGGTTGAGCAGTTGTATCGACGCATGCGCTCGAAACAATGAGTGTGGTAAGGAATAGGCATCTTGCTCCAAATTGCTCAAAATCATTCTCTGACAAATTTTCTAAAACACAAATGCACAAATGAATTCAAAATTACCTCTTTTTAACTTTTTATAGAGTGATTAAGAGGGTTTTTTATGGGATTTATTTAATTTATTTACTGGGAGATTAATTAAACTTCTTCTAAGGGGCATTTTCACAACTTTTTGTTGGGAGATAAATTATTTTATCATCAAATCATTATCAAATCAATAGAAAAATACAAAATAAATACAAAATAAAAAATTCTGAAAAATTCCAAAAAAATAAAAAAATCATCAATTTATCTCCTAAGGGGGCATATATCCATCATCACAGTAAAATCAACATTTGGGGCATACTGAATTTTTTTCGTCGATACTAGCAGCAGCAATAAAATCTCCTTTGAAGCAATGCGTAAATACATCACTTCAAAGAGGGGCAAAATGTATACACCTAAAAATGGTTTGGACAATCAAATTATTTGATTAATTGACCTTTAATTCTTCTACTATTAAATAAATAGAAATATTTATTTACATAGTTCACCTTTAATTCTTCAATCTTTATTATATTATTTCCTCTTAATTAAATAAACAAATTTATTTAATTATCATTATTAAATTTTATTTCGCATCATCATCATCTAAATTAAATAAATGAGTTTTTGCCTTTGTTTTATTTAATTATCACACTTCCTCCATATTTATTTAATAAATATACTTCTATAGTTTGTTTTATTAAATTAAATATATCTTCTTGCCCAAATTGAATAAATCCAAAAATTCAATTAAAATACATTCTACACCTAATTCCTATTTTCACTCAAAAGCTGCACAAATCAAATTAGATAATATATGTCTAATTTATGTCTAAATTAATTGACTCAACCTTCACGGGCAAATTTTGGAGATAAATTGAAGACAAATTTACAAGCAACTCCTTCATCTTCTTCCATCGATTCTTCCTATCATCTCACCAATTTTTTTGGTGGGGAGGAACAATCCCCATAATCTTATCAATTCCTTCATCCTTCACCATAAAATCCTCAAGATTGAATCCAGACCTTTGCTTGGCTATTACTTCACAAATGTGTTGTCAAGAATCTATAAATACAACACTTCTCCACAGGAAAAGGATCCCAACTTTGTGCAATCTTACTCTACAGAAATAGCCATAGAGCATTTGAACAATTATCATTCAACAATTAGCATATCATTAATCATATGCAATCATAATCATGGTTTCTTATTTAGCTGCATTTAGTTTTTTGTAGCTTCATTTATTAAGTTTCATGTCAATTTAGTTTATAATATCATCAATATCATTTAGCAATCATCATATAGGATTAATTTCTTGCATTTTGACATCTCATTCTCTAGATTGCCATTTTAACAGTTACAGTGCTTACACGATCTGAGAGCCACATTGATTTAATAAATCTTCGGAGATAGAGATAAATATGACACTTTCAGGAGTCTTTTTGTTTCAATTAGATTAACTTTGATTAATTATCTTGATATAATGTCGTATTCAGAAGTGTTCTAGTTATTTTAGTTATTTTAGTTATTCTGCACTTACACCCCCCATTCTCTCCTTGATCTTAGGGAAATAAAGTCTTATATCCTTCATCATTGATCTCAACATCAAATCTCAATCATCCATTCCCTCATCCAAAATTATATAAATATAGACACTTTATTATCCATTTCATATCCATCAACTTTGAGCTAAGTATATGCTATCAAAATTGGTACCTTCAACAAAAGAGCATCCACATATCAACTAATCATAGGAGAAAATCATTCAACAATCGAGTTTATGGTAACATTTGACTTGGTTTTTTATGTTATTGTGTTTTCTGAACTCTTTTGTTGAGCTCTATCTAGATGGTTTTTTGGTTTGAATAGGAAACTTACATGCTTATTTGCTTCCATTTTCATTTTCAAATCATTAGCTATTTATGAGAAACCTTAAGAGGATATAAGTATGGATATGGTATTGGGTTTGTTTAGAATATAGGACACATAATTTTATATTGATGTAAGGATATATTTTTTAAGATGGTATATTTCATTCTATGTAAAAGGAATAATGATGAGATATATGTAGTCGATCTATTTTTTAGAGAAGTTTTAAGATCAAATGGTTTGCAAGTATTATAATTTTAGATATGGATATTAATTTTTTGATAAGATAAGAGGGGTTAAATACGTGCCCCTACCCATACAAGTCCCAACAGTGAGAGTTTAAAGAAAAAGAGAAACAAAAAAAAGCAACAAAATCAAAATCAAAATCTCTAACAGCTCAAAACAAGAATAATAACAAGCACAACCTTTATTGAGTGGGGGATCTAGACAAATATCTAAGTCCATGAGTAGAATTTATTTCTTTCAAAATCCTATGAAGCTCAAATTTAAGAGATGTCAAACCTTCCCCATTGTCCTCCTTGATATCTTTCCCTTTTTTAAATTTTCTCCTATTCCTTTAGAAGGATTTTAAAGCTATGTGTTGTGAAGTTAAGGATTTGCTTATTGAGATTAATGATCTTATTCATATACATTTTTAATTCATAGAATTTATTTTTTATGCCCATCTATAGTAGATCCATTTTGATCCTATTCATATGACATACGGAACAAGGAGGTTCCCATAGTTGTTATTTATGACCATGGTATCCTTACCCCCATTGGTTTTTTCATATTCTTCAATTTTATATTGTTACTTAGTTAATTCCTCTTGGGATTCTTTTCCTTTCTTCTTACTTTCAAGGTTTTTAGTATCATTTCCTCCCTCCCTATGTAGATTGTAATTTATATTAGCTGAGGTTTTAATGGGCTTATTAGGGTTGACAATTTGATAGTAGGTGTGGTTTTCTATTCTTTACTTTTTTATTGATAGATTTTATCATGGAATTAGAGCTAGAGTCCAATCTAAGATTCATGAAATAATGGGTTTCATGTAAATCACTATCATTGGACTTCATATAATCATCCATAATTTTAGGTTCTTCATTTCCACTAGAACTAACCTTATTTATAATCTAATTTATGGGAGTCTTCTTCAACTTAGGCTTTTGGGAGGAAAGCCTAGCAAACCATCTCTTATTCTTAGGTCTTTAGTGGTGGGTTTTTGCCTTACCCTTAGAGTTGGAAGAAACAAATTTTTTAACTTTCACAAGTAAGGGTTTCTTAGCTATCATAATATCCTTTGGATCTTTAACTATAGCAACCAAGATTTTTCTTTCAAAGTCTCATGTAGATGATTGGGACAACAAAAAAGGGGGATATTAGGGTTAAGAGTAGGATTTTTAAACTATATGGGATTAATCACAAGGGTGGTAGATAGAAGTGGTGATACAAATAGAAGATTAACCCTCGGTGTAGGAGAATGTGTAATGCCCTAAATTCGATTGAAGGGAAAGAATATAAGTAACAATTTTTTTTACACATATGTAAATATGATCTAAATTTCTCTGCCATGCTCAACATGGTAACACTATTTCACACATCAGATGTCATTTCTTGTGAAATTTTAACATCAACAGTTTTCCTGAGAGCGAGGGATGGGGGAGTAAGAGTAGAAGGGTGCACAAAGTCCCTTGTGTGCACCCTAGATGAAGGGTGACCCTAGCAACCTAGGTTAGAATTGATCACATTGATTTAACATCCAATCGAAGAACTTTAGAAAGGAGTTTTGTTCAAAAATGATATTACCCTAAGGAGTAATTATTAAATTTTTATTTTATTACATTTGCCTACCTATACCTAAAACATCATCAATTAACCATACCTCATTTCATCAATGATTTATTAGAATTAAAATATTGGTAAGATGATACTCTCAATATATATTTTTAAATTGGAAAACCACAAACTTTATTTAAATAGGTCAAAAAATACAGAGTTGAGAGTTTCATCTTGAGTACATTGAAGTAGAAAAACTAAGTAAAATTCTGCAAGTACCAAAACTATGAGAGCCACAAGTCAGGCTCAAACAAAAATCCAAGCCGATGCCATCAAGGTGAGAATACATTCACACAAATATAGACTAATCAAACTAAATTAGGGTTTACAAAAAATCCTGACCATCTTTTGAAACCCAAAGTTCCAAGAACATCATGTGCCAAATATATTCAAAGAACAAAGCATTCGAAGAGCTTAAGTCATCCATACAAAAATAAACCCAAGGTGTATCCATCTGATAAAAAGAAGATGAAGTGAAGAAGAAGAAGAAGGGAGCAGAAGCCGATGGGAAAAAGTCATAAAGTTGCACTGAAAAAGAAGCAAAAATGGAGCTTCCATAGCCCACTGGTAGACACCACTTTCAGCTGAGGACTCCAAATCGGTTGGTGGAGAAAAATATGGTGTAGAGTGAGGTTCGACAAGGGCATGTCAAATAAAGAATTGTACAACATCAAAAATATCCAGGAACATATTAGAAATCGTGTTTCCTAGTCTTGGTTTGAGAGCATGAAGATTTCTTATGAAGTCATAAGAGTAATCGTCCAACAAGCCATGAGCCATTGAACTCAATAGAGTAGCAATTGAGCAATCAAAAAGCATAAATTATCGAAACAAAAAACCTCCAACAAGGTTAGAATCGTTCAAGATATCTTAATCCTCTAAAGCATTATGCAAAATAGAAATCGGACAAACATGAGGGAGGAGGTAAGTTCCTGCTACTAATTTAACCATTTTGCCACACTAAAGAACATCCATCAAATTGGAAACAAAGTGAGAAGCTACCTCATGAGGAAGTGACATAGCATGAAACTCTAACCAGTCATTCCCCAGGATCGTTCTAATTGCTTCCTCCACAGGTTTACATTCTAAGATACAAGAGCAACCCAATTTTTTAGATGAGAAAGGCCTCAGATACCTTAGTTCCTGATACCTTGGCGGAACAATGACTAAAAGAATTTTGCATGGTGCTCTCCATAAAAGCAAGCCAAGTTACAAAGAAAATGAAACTGGAAATAATCCATTAATAGGGTGATTTTGAACTCCAAAAGTCATACGGTTGATGCAAGATATTAATTATCAAGTGATCTTACTGCACCAAAAGGTGGTGCACAAAAAAATTAGAGTACCAAGAAAGTTTTTCCATAAGATAAATGAGCAGATTAAAGCCATTTGTCACCATAGATGACCATGAGGTACCAAATGAGATGTAATTTGAATCAATGTAGAGATATGGAGATCAACACATCCGCTTTACACATGCCAACCTTTCTTCAATCAATAAATCAAAGTAAAATGATGACCCTAGTACAACAGGGCATTCCTAGGAATTGTGAGAATAAAGCATGCAAGACTGACATTTGCACGATTCACAAAGAACCAAAATTTATGGCATTAAATGTTTGCAATTTTGAATCAATGCCATATCGGGTTGTGTCAAAGTTTACCATTTTAGCAACAATGGTAAAAGAGGAATGTATGCATATAACAAGAAATTTGTATCCCCAATTTGGAGAAAAAGTACCATTTGTCATATCGAGCTTATTTATTGGGAAAGAGAACTGTCAAATAGCTGAAAGCCAAATAATCTTCATGCCAATTGTTTTCAATGTGCGTTGCCAAGGCTTCAACCAACTAATCGATCAAGGGGAAGGAATCCCCATGAACAATTAGCATGGATAAGGGGGCCATATAGATGTAAATCATTTCCAAGGAAAACATATGTACCACGTACACCATATTCAAACCACATTTAGTCATTGTTAGCCAATTCAAAAAAAATCCAGCTCACCGAAGCCACATATACCAATAGATGAAATCAAATTAATACATTGTCCCAGCTAGGTGGAAAGCTCAGGCTGAATGAATCTAAGTGAATGTGCAAATCCTGCATAAATACACTCAGCAAGAAACCATTAATGGCATGAAATAAAATTAGGAGTTCAAAAAATTCATATATTCCTGCTTCGAAAGAGTTTTTAATTGTAAATTTCCTTCAATTTCTTTGTTTGCAAGCTGGTCCGCATGATAATTTTCCTCCCTATAGCAATTCATTACTTGATATGAGGAAAAAATATTCAAGAGGTGTCTAATATGCGTTGAAAGATGTTCAATTGTCAAGAGTTTGAATAACCATTTAAAACTGTTGATACCACCACCATGGATTCCCCTTCAATCTGGATTTGGGGGATGGAAAGTTTTATTGCTAACTCAAGCCCAATTTTTAAAGTATTAAATTCCATAATGTTATTAGTACCGTCTGGTAAACTAGAACAAACTGTTCCAACAAAATTACCTTAACAATCCCTGAGAATAGAAGCAGCCCCAGATTTTCCTGGGTTACTTCTAGAGGCCCCATCAAAATTGAGTTTAATATAATTCTTGGGAGGGGGTTTCCACTTAATGGTTGCTCTCTTTATAGAGGGATTTTTTGAGGAGATGGAGTCTGCATTGGGAATTCTGAGGAGAGACCATTTTAAAAAAAAGAAATAATCTCATGAAGAGAAGCCATTATTAGAGATTACATTTATATATAAGCTTGAATTTGTTGTTTCTGAGATGGAGATTTCAATTTTTTGAATAATTTGTTTCATAGATAGTTGTTATTTTTGGAAGATTCGCCTGTTTCTCTCAATCCAAATATTTCAAATGAGAATCGAGGGAGAAATTTCCCACAGATAAGGAAATTTAGAATTTGAATGTAACTTGGGCCAACTTTGGAAATGTTGGAGGATCTTATTTTGGAGGGAAGATTACCAACCCAATCTTCTCATTATATAGGTCCAACATTCATATGAAAATTCGCAACTAATAAGCAAGTGATCTATAGATTCTAAAGCATGACCACACATTATACAAGTGAAAAGAGGCACGATTTCCAATGTGTCCAGCCTCATGCCTGAAATAATTTTATCTTTGATGGCCAACTAGCTAAAGCTCCTACCTTCAGAAGGACATTGGGTCCCCAACAGAGAATAGAAGGCCAAGAAGGAGGGATAACATCATTTACTAGTGAATTGTACCCATATTTCACAATGTAGTTTCTCGTTTTAGATTTTGTCCAAATTATTTCATCTGATTTTTTTGTGAAAATAATTTGCCTTTTCTAAAGCTCGGACTTAAGGGAGTCCTTCAAGTGAGATGGGATAGTAAGAAAACTAAAGTCCTTCCATTTGATTATGTGTAAAGGGTCCTTTGGATCAATAACAAAATAATCTTTAACTTTATCCCCCCAGAGGTTTTTTAGTGTAGACTCTAATTGAGACCAATCACCTAAAAGCTTGAGGGGTTGATGACCGTTCCAGACATCATACCAAAATAATTTTTTCTCCCCATTGTTGACAAGCCATGAGAGGTGAGGGAGGATAACAGATCTACAAGCAACTATAAAATTCTAAATTTTAGAGTTAGGTGGGAGGTTCCTAAATGTGTAAAACTCATTTCTTTGTCCATGGAGTCTGGACTATTTATGTTACATGATTTGGCACCATTTCTTATCTAGATAATAGTATAATTGCTAGACCAATTTCGAGATTTGTTTTGTAAGAATAGGTCTTTTAACTTGCAAACATTCTCCCAAGAAACTAGCAAAAGTTTCTTTTTCTATGTAACATTTACTACCCATAGGAAATTTTTGAAATGTTTTTGAAGAGCAAGCCCTTTCTCATGAGGAATTTTTCAAAACCGACATTAAATAAATAGGTAAAGAATGAAGGAATGCCTTTAAAAGAACCAATTTACCTGCAAATGACAACCATTTGGATTTTCAGAGGAGGATTCGATTGGAAGTGGAAGAGATTAATTTATCCCAAAAAACATGCTTTTGTTTTCCTAAAAATAAGGGAATTCCTAAATATTCGTAGGGTAAGGTTCCACTTTGGAACCCCCAAAATTTTAAAAGTTGAGACTTAACCAGGGGGTTCAAATTTATGAAGAAAATATTTTATTTCTCTACATTAAAGGATTAACATGGTGCCATGTAGTAGTCAAAAAGGACTAATTTGATTTCTTTTGTTTCTTCCATGGATGTCTGACCAAAAAGGAGGGTATCATCTGCAAAGAGGGAGTGATAAATTGGGGAGGAAAGGGTCTAACAAAAATTCCTTTCCACTCCCAATTGTTTCCAACTGGAGAACCATTTACCAAAATAGAAAATCTTGCTCCGGTTACACAAGATGAAATCCATTTATACTACCTATTAGCAAAACCAAATTTTTTAAGAACTACTAATAGGAAATCCCACTCAACTTTGTCATAAAATTTTTCCATATCCAGTTTTAGAACCATCATAGGTTATTTATCTTTTATTACTGAATTTAGTACTTCATGAGCTAATATAGCTCCTTTGGGAGTGTCTTTCCCCGGTACAAAGCCCTCCTGTTCACTAGAGATAATGGAGGGGAGAATTTTTGCAAGTCGAAGAGCTATTGCCTTAGTAAAAATTTTGAAAAATGTATTATACAAGGCAATAGCCCTGAAATATTTGAAGGACATTGGATCAAAATTCTTGGAAATAAGAGAAATTATAGTTGCATTGAATTATTTTAGTATTTTTCTATTCCTTTTCGATTCTTCCAAAGTAAGATGTCGCTTCCAACAAAGTCCCAACATTTTTTAAAAAATAGTGATGTGAAACCATTAGGACCAGGAGCTTGTTCAACAGCCACGAAGAAGACCATATTTTTAACTTCTTCCATGGTGAACTCAACCATTAACATTTTCTTATGTTCCATCTCAACCAGAGTGGGAATGTTATCTAGAATAACATTATTTTACAAAGATCTATTAGTTTTTGGAGGGGCTAGCAAGTCCATAAAAAAGGAAATCTCCACAACTTTAATATATTCATTTAAGATTAAAGTGTCTCCATAGGGGGGAAATAATTGATTCAATCCTGTTTGCTTGTCTTCTCATTTTCATGGAAGCATGGAAAAATTTAGTGTTTTTATCGCATTCCTTTAACCAAATATCCCTAGATTTCTATCTCCAATAACATTCTACCCTTGCCAAAATTTCATCTAGCTTCCTCTTAATGGATTTTTCCGTATCATAGAGGGTTGATTCCATTCCATTTTTTACCACTAGGTCGTACAAATTAGACAATTCAAGTTCCACTCTAGATTTTTCTTTGAAAATGTTCTTGAAACAAGTTTTATTCCAATCCTTTATTTTAACTTTGATAAAATTTAGATTTTTGCAGAGTTGGAACATACAAGTACCAACAAAAAAAGGACACTCAAACCACCATCTTTTAAGGAGAGGAAGAAAATTCAGATCTTGAACCACATAGGTTTGAATTTGAAATAAGCCTTCTTAATTGGCTTATCATCAAAAATCAATAAGGAGATTGGGAAGTGGTTAGATCCAGGAAGAGTCAAAATGGAGGAGGAAAAGTCCCAAGGGGAATTAAACCATTTTTTCAGATAATAGAAAATGATCCAACCTTTCAGCAAATTTAGAAAAGCCTCTACTCTTATTAGTCCATGTAAAGTTAATATTCTTTGGTGTACAATCATAGAGGCCATTATTAACAATAAAATGATTAAAATCCTCCATGACCTTAGGTGGAGGAATGATGCCACCCATTTTCTTAGAAGGGCATTGAATGACATTAAAGTCACCAGACAAGATCTTCATGTCATTTTTTAAACAAGTTGTTACTGAAGAAAGCCGAGTCCATAATTTTTTTTTAACAAATGTTGCATAGGGACCATAGATATTAAAGATGAAAAATAAATTCTTTGTTTTCAAACAAGTGACAGAGGCTTGAATCCAATTGTTTGAGATAGATAAAACTTTTAATTTAACAGAAAAATCATTCCATGCAATTGCAAGGCCCCTTGAAGCACCTTGGGCAAGAGAGGGAATGAAATACCAATTGTACCAAGTAGCAAAGAAATCATAAGTTGATTGGGCCAAAAGTTTCATTTCTTGAAGAAGAACAATATCTGAATCAGTGCTTAAAATTTGACACTTTATAAGTTGTCATTTCTTAGGGGAATTTAAGCCCCTAACATTCCAAGATAAGATCCTCATTTTTCTCGAGGAGAGACACTGTCTCCCATCATTTTAATATTCAATTATGATATCTTCTCCATAACAGAATAGGGTTTTCCCGATTGTGAAATGTTGCCAAGATTCTCCAAGCCTTTATGTTTTTTTCAGCAGATCTTAAATTCTTTTCCAGTGTCGTTTGTATACCTACAACCACCTCAATTTTTTTCATTTCCTCGCTGTTAGGTTTTCTACCCCTTTTGTTTTTGGGGGATACCAAAATTTTAGCATCCATTTGTGATAAAGGTGTAGGAGAGATGGGGGTGTTTCCTATGGGAGAATTTTCATTAACATCCTTAGACAAAGTAGTTGATTTAATAGGAGAAAGGGGATCCCTTGCATCATATTGCAAAATTGGGAAAGAGGGAATTTCCTTGTCTAATTCAAATTTTGCAAGAAATTCGTCAGATATTTCTTCAATGAAATCTTCACCCACCTTAGTGCAGACCTCATTAAAAAAATTCTAAGATTTTCCTCAAATATCGACCCCTTTAATAATTCTTCAAAATCATAAACATCCTTTGAAACATCCACATTATCCTCTAATGGATTCATCACAGATGGGATGCTAAACAAAGGCACCAAAGGGGTAGAGGTAAGCTGGGGAGTAGATGAGGTGCTAGGTTGGCAAGGAGGGAAAATAACATGAGCACAGTTTGAGAAAGAGAATTCAACAGGTTTCGCCTAGGAGAAAAGTTCAAAATCAATCTGAATCATAGCCTCTTTCGAAGAAATGGTGTCCAAAACCAAGTTTTGACACCATTCACCCTTGCTAGTGAGGATCTTCAATGTTTGAGGGACCTTTTTCATATTTTTTATTAGGGCCCAAACCCTAAGATCAAGTGACCCATTAACCAACTCAAATTCATTTTATAAGAAAACCCTGAAGTTTGAGACTATTTTCTTTACCACATAAGATTCCATGTACTCCACCAGGAGATGATGGAGTGTAAAATAGATTGGCCACTGGGATAGAGAGATGCAATCCATCGATAAATTAGGTTTCCAATTACAGGCACCCAATTTGTTTTTGCCAAACCAGAAGGGGCCTTTCCTAAAAACCCTATTTTTAAAAGTAGGATTTTTAAAGCAAATGAAAAAGAAAGAGGTCGAAACCACTATAAGATAAAAAATTCATACCAATTTTATTTTATCCAGGAGTGAATAGCACATAGTGGCTTGTCCTCCCCCCAAATATGCACGAATAGTCCATTTTGGTCAAATTCTGAGATTTGAGTATCCACATTGAGGGGTATTGATGGAATCGACTTCCAACAAATATCATGGCCTGTTGGGCGGTCAGCTATAGGCACATTACCCTTCAAGCTTGAATTTTAAATATTTAGTTGAGAAGAAGAAACCTCCTTGTGAGAATGTCGGGCCCATCCTGTTTTACCATCTCTTTAGGATTCCCCAAAATGATTGGACCAAGAACATCGAGTGGAAAGATCCCTTTCCTTGGAACTCTCCTTATGTTTCAAATCAAAAGAATAAAAATGTTGTGAGGAATGATTACTAACCCTAGAATGATGGGAAGGTCACCAATAAGAATGAGACTGGCGAGGAAATGAATTAGGGTTATGAGATGGGCGCCAATATGTGTTTTGGTGATAGAGAGGAGGATGTCCCAGGGCCTTCAGAATGCCATGGCCTTGACATGAGGTTTGGTTGGGGTTGAAAGGTGGCAAAGGAGGCCATTTAGAGTCTATGTCATCCACCTAGTGTACCTATCTAGTTTGAGGATAGTACAACCTACTTGCACCAGGGTCCAACGGTCTACTTCCAGGAGCCATTGATACTCTTAATATTAACATTAAAATTCATACCCATATTAGTAATAAAATATCTATCGATAACCACCTTGATAGTAATATTTAATCTTTTCATTAATATTAAAAATCTTATTAACTCTTCATGAAATTAATTCTCACACTCATTTATTAATTTTAATATCATTATTAACCCTAATGATATTAATATTGATTCAATTTAGCATTAACATGATTATAATGAGTCCTACTAGGTCAATAATACTAATTTTCATTTCCAATTTCATATTAATATGATGTAAAAATAATTAGGTCAATGTGATAATTGATATTGACCTAGAGATAAGTATTAATGTTAATATTACTCATTATATTAATGTTAATAATTATTATAATTATTAATATCACTCTTTAATATTAATAGTAATATTATTATTGATATTAAAATTTCTCTTAATATTAATATTATTACTTATTATTAATATTACTCTTAATATTATTATTGACTTTTAATATTAGTATCATTATTAATGATACAAACATTAATATCATCCCACTTTTTTTCTTATTAGCAGAACTAATATTAGTTTGGACCTTCTCTATGATACTACGCTAAACAACTTCAATTTCATATATTAAAACTATACATGTATATAATTTTACTTCAAGAACAATGAGTATAGAGAACACACATCATGTAAGAGGTTTTCTTAACACTTATTTTGTATCATTTATTGCTTATAACTAATTATATACATTATTTTTTGTTTTTATGCCACTAATTTATATAAATAAATATATGGTAAAGCATAAGAAATTTATAGTAGTATTCCCAAAAAATAATAATTAGTTTTTGGGTTGGCACTTCCACTGATGTTTCACTATGATAGTAATGCTCGTGTTGTTACACTATATATAATTTTACTTCAAGAACAATAAGTATATATAACACACATCACATAAGAGGTTTTCTTAAAACTTATTTTGTATCCTTTATTGCTTATAAATAATTATGTATACGTCTTATTTATTTATATATATTATTTTGTGTTTTTATACCACTAATTTATATAAATACATATATAATCAAGCATACAAATTTTATAGTAGTATTCCCAAAAATAATAATTAATTGTTGGGTTGGTGCTTCTGTTGATGTCTCACTTGTTACACCTCTTTGTAAGGAATATTAGTTTCCTTCCATACCTATACACCCTTCCGCGATCTTTTTAAAGAGGATAAATGAATAAAAAAAATAAAAATAGAAACCCTAAAATCTATGAGTGACACCTGTGTATAGGCTTTTTTATTATTTCCTTTTTTTGACTTGTTTTCTTTTTACAAGAGATTTTTCCCTAACTTGACATAGTGAGGTGAAGAGATATAAATAAGGTTATAGGGCATAGGAGAGGTGAATCATCCTGCAAATCTAGGTAAAATGGCAAGAGGTTTTGGCACTATCATAGGTCTACAAGGGGTTTGTAGGTTTGTTGATCTGCCCTCAAAATTATTTTATTTATTATTTTTTGTGTTATTTTTTTTGTTTTCTTATGTTCCTATCATCCAATCAACATTAATTAATGTTCCTAATTATCATCCATCATCAACTTTATAACCATGGAATGTACATTATCACAATATGATTTCTTTCAAGTTATCTTTTATTCCACTTAGTACATATTTTCATCATCCTTTCTTTTCAAGAGACCTCTTGGGATCCATTTCACCAAAAAGTTCTCTTGAGAGGGCATCACACCTTCCATCATCATCCCTAAGTGATTGGGGAAACCTACCACCAAATCTTCACTTCATCCCATCCTACTCTTTGTTCTTATTTGACATAAGACCACTTAGTCCTAATTGACCAAACACATCACCTAGATAAGCGTCCTTCACCTAAAGTATCACACTTAATTAATAATCTTATAATTAAATTATCCCCCTTTTCCATCTCACCTCACAATAAAATAAATACAATTTAAACCTATTTTCCACCTCACGCATGACTAAAATAATTAAATAAAATAATTATTTAATAATAGCTATATTGCCTCAACCTAAATTCCAAGAATAAAGGATACCTAAGAATACGTGTCCTTATGACTCCAATATTTTCTCCACTAAACCTAAAAATAAAAGGCTACTAAGTGCATATGTCCCTTATATCCCTCATGGTTATGTAACTACTTACCATAATTAGTAAGTCAATCCCAACCCTTCACATTCCAATAACCTCCATTTAAAACCTCCATTCTCTCCCCGATCTTAGGGAAATAATCTCCAACATCCTTCATTGTTGACCTCGCCATCAAATGTCAATCATCTATTGCCTCATCCAAAATTCTATAAATTTAGGCACTCTCTTATCCATTTCATATCCATCAACTTTGGGCTTAGTATATGCTATCAAAATTGGTATCTTCAATAAAAGAGCATCCACATAACAACTAATCATAGGAGAAAATCATTCAACAATCGATTTTTTGGTTTTTGATGTTATTGTGTTGTTCTGAACCCTTTTGTCGAGCTATATTGAGATTTTTTTTTGGTTTAAATAGGAAACTTACATGTTTTTTTGCTTCCATTTGAATTTTCAAATCATAGCATTATATTTATTATGAATATTTATATTTTATTTTATCTCTTAAATTATATTTGTGATATGCACAATGTTTAAATCTTAGTATTTAAGTGGGGGTTAAATGCTTGAGGAATTTTTTATGTTTGTAAACATAGACAATGGTAGTTATAATTTTTATAATTTTATTAACCTTAATATAGTTTTTGTTTTATTATGATTTTTTTTCCTACCTCCTAGTAGTGTACATCAAATAGAAATGCTTACTTTTTATGGGCATCCATTAAAATTTAATTAATAAAGGGTAATATTTTGGATTTTGTTCTTGTAGCTATTACATGACATCATCAAGTTGTGCACAACTATTAACATATGAGGAATGGGTTATAACTAAAAAATTAATTTAAAAATAATATAGTTGCTAGATTCCATAGAGATTTCTTTGTCAACACATAGATGATTCTAGGTTATGGTTTTTTATTAGCGATAAACAAGTTTTGAAGGGGCCCTGAAACCCAGTACAAAAAGAAGAGGTAGAAAAGATAAAGCAGATTGGCTGCCCCACCAACACAAAAACTAGGCTGATTACAAAATAATCAGCACACCATCAACAAACAATAGCTAAAGACAAAAAAAACCAAACAAAAGAGAACAGAAAAATCAACATCTAAATAAGTTCCTTTAACATTATGGATGCTTCTAGATCCTTAGATATCACCTTGTCATGCATTTCCATGATCTCTTCATCATCCTGCCTCAACACCACTATTTTCTTTCTAGTTTTTCTTCGAGTGTGAACGCTTGGCCCCGTTCCCAAGTCAGCAACCTACGTACTCTTCTCAAAATCCTCCCCCTCATATTGGTTCACCATCTCATTAAACAACCATCTCCCCATCCATTCCCTAGCTTTTTCATTTAGGAACACCAGAACTTCAACAGAGGATTTGAGCTTCTCCTTGTTGAGATTAATCATCACATTTAGTATTTACGCAACTGCAGGGATTTCTTCTCCACCGTGGATAGCCTAAGACCATGATTTTTTTTCAAATTCACCACATCCTCCACCATAATATCAAGGTTGGAATTCAACGATTTTACCATACTAAAGATATAATCCTTCTCCTTCAAGCTTCTAAGAGTAGATATATTGCATCAAGCAATCATGTCATACTTGTTATGGAGGTCCTAAACCTCTTGAACCAACCACATAAGAAAATTAAAAGAGATATTGACCCCTTCCTTGAATAGTCCAGACACTTGTGTAAAGTCCATCACACCCCAATACAAACCCCTCCCTAGATGGGAGCTCATGGGTGGGTCATCTTCTTGGAAACCCTCAAGAGAATCATCCTTATCCTTACCTTTGTCTTTAGACACCAACACAACAAGAGAATCCTCCAATTCCACCACACTATTCACCTTCCCCTCAACTGGTCCCCCCCTACTACCACCACAATCCATGTCATCACTCACCAAATCTGCCACCTCTCTAACCTTATTGACCCCAATTCCTTCCTATAGCTTATCCACTTATTCTTTGGAACACATTGTCCCATGTTTCAAACTCATCCTTTTATTGGCTTTATCCTCCACAACCTCCTCATTGGAAGTCGCCTAAATTTTATGTTTCACACATGATGAGGAAGGTTTTACCTTTTTGGCCAAGATTTTATTTCCCCTAGATAAAGGAGTATAATCCAGGTCTGTGTGTTAGCCATCCAACCACACATCAAATTCCTCCTCAGTTTCCATCCGAGCATTTCCCTCCACCTCCTCAATCTGGAAATTCTCACTCCCATTTTCCCTCTTCTTCGACTTATCAGAATTAACAAGAACAAGAGACTCAATAATAGGATTATCTTTTATGTGTTCCACAATTAACAACATTAATCCCTCATGTAAGAATGGATTCTTAGGATTCCCTCTAAATTTTACAATCTCATCTTCCAAAGAAAGTAGAAGATAGAAAGGGAAAGAAATAATCTTACCATGATGGAAGTGGTTAAGCATCACAAAATGGTGCCCATACAGAGCACTATACCTCCCATCCAAAATAAAATAGCGCATCAATGCCATGGCCACCTCACCCTAGATAGGACTGATTTTGGAGTGATCATAACCCCCACAGTTGAGTCTCACCATTTTAGCCTTCTCCTTGTCCCACACAAAGTTCATTATGGCAACCCTAGACATGGATTTCTCCTTATAGAATTTCCTTCCTTCAGTGGATATCCCTATAACTTACGCAATAAACTCTTCATTGATAGTGATGTCCCTACCAAACATACTCACCACCCTGCCATGCCAAGGATCAACAAACTCCTAGGGGACATTCAACTTAAACCCATGTAATCTCTCCATAAGTGGGGTAACCCCTCCTTTCTATAAAATTTACTAAACATCAACATTTTCTTTGATCTTATCACATGAAAGAGGCTCAGTCCTACACCTATTCCCACCCATCTTCAATGGCGACCGGATCATAGAAGGAAGAGCCCACAAAAACTAGATGCAAATAAACAAGGCCAAGGGTAAAATTGCACCTAGAAAGTGTGTGGGTCTGCCTTTCGAGGTACAAAAGAAAATAATGGTCAAGAGACTCCTACACATAAAACTCGAATTTCCACAAATTCCAATGAACATCATTGGCATCAAGTGTCGTATCATCTTGAAATGATCATAATTACCACGCCCGCCATTAAGAACAACTGAAGAGATGACCTCCTCCAAAGAATTAGGAGCTATCATTATTAAGCAAGAAAATTAACTCAATCGGTAGATTATCATTAACCTCCTAGGATCTAGCTAATGTTAGGTTCCCAAGATTCGCCAACAAATCTGCCACCCCATTTTCCTCATGAAAGGCATGGGAAATATAAATCTCATCAAAATTATTCAACATGGAAAGGGTGTCCACAATGAATCTTTCAATTGACCAAGAAGGAGGGGAACTATTCCTTAGGAAATTAATAATATTCAATGAGTCCCCTTTTACCCAAAATTTAGAAATCCCTTTCTCCCTAGCCAGCTTGATGCCATGATAGGATTCTAGGTTATGGTTAATTCTTATTTATGTATAGATTTATATTTTAATTTTATTTTTTAGTGGTATTAAATCATAGAAACTTCAATAAATTTTAGAAAATGCTAGTAGAGTGTGTACAAATTGAACATTATATGGATGTTTAAATGAAATTTCATCTATTATATGTTCTTTGATTTTTTTAAAATTGTTTCTTGTTTGAAATTTTGTAATTGATCACAAACTTGGGAGTGTTGTTTTGTGAATACATCAAGCTCTCTGAAAACATTTGGTTTATTGGGATTAAGTTTTTAATAAAAATATTAATTACTATGTATTCTAGTGCAAAACTTAGTGAATTGTTGCTAATTTTGTATATCTTCTCCGTATGCTTATAATATACTCCATTATTTCTAAAGATTTTTTTATCTATTATTTAAATTATTTTCAAATATATGCCACCATAAATCCATACAAAGGCAACTTTCACTATAATGTAGGTGCAAATCATTTTAAAATCATTCTTATTGGATCTACTATCAAACTAATAGAGATGGTTTGGGTATGTGTTATGTAGGTTTATCATTTCATTACTACAAGGAAAATTATACCACTAGATATATGAGGTGTATTGAAAATCATTACATCAATTTCAAAGGAGGAAAAAAATTGACTATATGTCAAATTTTTAAGGCATCAATTACTTATTGGGAAAAATGTAACATGTTTTATCTTTTAATTTTTCTATTTAAATTTGTTATAATCAACTTAATTTGATGTTTTTTTTTTAAGAAACAACTCAAGTCCCTACTCACTTATGTTATTATATAATTCTAGATTTTAGTAAATGTTGGTATATTTAATATTTCCCCTGTCCAACACATATTTGGTTAGTTCTATGGGTGTTTTATATTTAAGCTAAATTGTTACATATTTTAGTTCTTAGATGAAAATTCTAAATGATCTCATGTTCATAGATGTATTTAAGGGGAATTGATTAAAATGGTGATTCCTTTTACATGTAGGGTTTTTTAAAATTTATATAGTTTGGACACTCTCCTTATGGTATGTATAGATTTTAGGATTGTTTGACTATAGAATTCTCATTATTAGTAGAACAAAGTACTATTATATGTTTAATAGTTTTTTGACAGATTCTTGGTAACTTATAAAACTAGTAATAGGCACACCCAAAACACCTCTAGGAACTAAACGGGAATTAGAAACAATCAATACCCTATTACAATCAAGATTTGACTAGATTCAACAATAATAGGACCTACTTAGAATCCTCTGAATTAATGTCATCCTCTACAACCTTCATACTAAGGTGTTCTTGATGAGCATTCTTCCACCATGAGAAGGAACATGAAACCTTCGCGTGAGGATAACATAATGCCAAGTGACTAGTAGAAAATAATTGTAGAGACCAAAAAGGATGCCTTCATAATACAAATATTGGATCTAAGAGCTATCCCCAATCTATAAAACAACCTCCATCATAAGAGGTGAAGACAAGACCAATTTTGTAAGAATGCAAGTGTAGGTGGTGTGAGATAACATGGTAGTGACATTATCCACCATAATACAATGCCCCAAGGAGTTACCAATGCCCATATAACATGACTTACACCAAAAATGGAGTGGGAGATTCAAGAGGCAAATATGTGCTAGTTGTACTTAGAAATCTAAATGTTTTTTCTTCATTTCTTTAAAACATTATTTTAAAAATATTTGGACCAAATGCATGTTTTTATAAGTTTCAATTAGGAGTTCTATTATGCCACTAAGAACTTAATCTATAGGAGAATAGTGTTGTGTTTGAGAGGTTAGTTATAATTTGATATAAATGTTAATTTAAACTTTATTTATTTTTATTTGTTAATAACATAAGTAAATATGTTCACATTTTATTTGTTCTTTTTGTTAATTGACATATGAGTATTTGACAATTTTATTTATTGAATGAGTAGGAGCACAATATGACGATACTTTTGATTTTTTAATATTAACTCCTATTTTAAATTTTTGTCTAAACTCATTTCAAATAGCTAAAAAATTTATACAATTATTTTGCTACACTTTCCACACATTAATTTGTAATTTTCATGTTATATATATTTAATGTAATTTATACACTATACAAATGAAAATATATAAAAGTTAAATAGTGACAACAAAGAAAACTAGGTTGTGAATGGAAAAAATTCCCAAAAGTGAGTGAATCATTGGAGAGGTTAACTTTTGCCACCTTCCTTGAAGGCCAAATACCCCTACACAAAGTTCCTCCCACACATTCAAGGTTTAAAATTGATGTTTGTTTACATGTTTTTTGTTTTTTATTTTTATATAATATATATTTAAATTTTTTATAAAGTATACAATAAAAAATTATTGGTTAATATTTAAAATCATATATTTACAAAAAAAAATTATATCATTGTAGACACTCAAAATATCTTGATCAATATCATGCTCTTGATCTTGATTAACTAACACCAATTCTTCCTTAATCGCTTCTACACTAACCAATTAATTGAATAATATTTATTTATTTAATTGAATTCATTGGATTTCCTCCTTAAATCAGATAATCAACTTTATCAAATTATCTCATCATCTCCAATCCTAATGTTCTTCTTTTAATTAAATAAACCAATATATTTAATTAAAATCATGATGTTCTTCCTTTAATTAAATTATCCAATATATTTAATTAAAATCTTAACGTTCTTCCTTTAATTAAATAAATCAATTTATTTAATTAAAATCCTAAAGTTCTAACATCCTCTCATTTGATTTAAATAAACCCAAACATTTAAATCAAATGTCATAAATCAACTAATTTCACCTAAGTTAATTAATCCTAAATTAATTAACTCCTAACACTAATCCCCCATTCCTCTAGCTTTTCACTCCACCCTAGGGTAAGTCAATACTGATGAACTAACCAAGTTGCACATGTAAATACATTTATTTGATTTACTAATTACTCTATTTCCATTCAAAATGGCATATTCTTGGAATATTCCACCCACTTGACTTTTCCCTCCCAAAGGACTTTTGTCCTCTTTTTTGAGCCACCTTTGCATTGAAGGATCTTACACCTAATCTTACACAAGCCACCTCTTGGCATTAATTCCTCTTACACATCCCATCTCCCAATATGTGCTCACACATGTGTGAGCACATCTCCTCTAAGATTCATTAGCATGTTGACAAGTGACACAATGCCATTGGTCCAATTTTTAATCCCACATTCTCCCCATTCTTTACTCTTCAACACTTCATCCTTATAAATAGAGGTCTTATCTATTGATTGAGGATCCACAATCTCATGCAAGATTACTATCCACAATATCATCCACAAGATAGATTATCATAGGAATAGAATTCATCATCCATAGCTAGGTTATTGAAATTTTGCATCAAGAATCACACATTTGATCCAAAGCTTATTAAGGGATTGGGAAAGGGATTCTTTCCACATAAAAGGAGCACGAATCCCCCTATGGGATGCTAGTTTGAGCATTAAAATAATGTTACATTTGTGATTTATGTCATATCTTTCTTTGTTTCCATTTATTCATATGTTCAAATAATTTCATAGGGAATGCTTGTTTACACTTTTTTATTGACTAATGATTGTTTGTTCATGTTTGAGCAAGTCTATGCAGAGCATTCACATTTTGGTGCTAGAAGGAGGACACAAATCTCAAAATTAACACATTTTTTGGCCATTTCCATCGTTTTTCTCTCTCTTTTTATCTTTCTAGGACATAGAGCAATGTTGGGCCAAATAGCAACTCTATTGCAATCTCTGTTTTCATACTAAGTGATACTTTTTTAGCAAAGTGACGTTGAAATCCTTAAATAGTGATGTTGATCCTGTTCAAATGGTGACGCTATTATTTTTTTGCTTTTATAGTCAATCTTAAAATGACTATATCTTGGTCATATGAAGGTTTTTTTTAAGTTTTTTTTATAAATGGGGTAGAATTTCATAAGGTATGCAATGGTGTAGGTGTTTATCAATTTTTGTAGAGTTAAAATTTTCAATTTTACACCTAAAATCAAATCACATTGTAATTTGGTCTAATTTTTAGGGTTTTTATGTTTAATCATTCATCTAACCCTTATATCTTCTTGTTTTTTGATCTCATCTAACATTTTGAGCATTGATTGTAGGTTTTATGAGGAACATGGAGCATTGAAGTGAAAGAAAAAGCATTTGATATCCATTGTTATAGTATTTTCAAACACTCATGGGAAAATAATCCATCATATGCTATTTTTCATTCATGCTTTAGGACCAACTAGCATTACTTTGGGCTTAAAATTAACCATCTACACAATATTTTTCAAAGTTGGATTAAAATTGAACTTAGAAACTAACTAGACATTGATTTTTGGGTTAAAATTGGACAAACAACTTCATATTTGATTTTGGTGCTTAAAAAGAATCCATCATTGCTTTGAGGACTAAAAGGAATTTGTGTTTGCTTTGTCTTGTAATCTTCTCTACAAACTTGTGTCATTCAAATACGTTTGCACTTCTCTCGTGCTTCACAATGATCTTGAGAATCAAAATTATTTTAGTGGCATTAGGTTGTCTAAAATATTGCCTCCACATTTCAAAGTTGAGTTTTTAAAAACTGAACAAATCATGCAAGTGTGAAGAAAAGGCATTGTGTGTGTTCCATCCTAAATGTGTTAGGTGGTCGAACTAAAAATGTACTCCTTCATTGTTGTGTACCTTTAGAGAGCATGCCTTGGTGGGAAAAAGTATGCACCCCAAGGGAACAACTTAAGCTAATAACGAGTTGAACACTAAGCTACTCCCAACTGGTATATAAATTTGAATGTTGAGGAAATCTTAGCATTACAGGAGCTCCTACGGACAAGCAAGTGATACTCTTTATATGGGTTGATCTTTCCTCTCATGTGGCCTTCTGAACGAGTTCCTTGATTACAAACCAATTTGTGTAGAATCCAAAATCCCTATCTATTTGTTAGTGTCAGGAGGTCGGGCCTCTAAAGCCATCCCACATACTTGCGATTCTTAGTAGAGATGAAGAGTTTTTCATGAGAGATTCATGAGAACTCGAAGCTTGGCTAACCCGAGAAGTGTGTGTCATAGAGGGGAGCCAGTGTGGTCAAACTTCTAATCATCTACTCTAAATAAGCGCAGTTGGAGAAAACCAAGTGGGAATCCAACAAATATTGTCTTTTCTATTCTAGGGTTGTGCATTATTTCAGAATCAAAACACTTTGCTTGAAATCTCAAAACATGGAAAAAAAATCAACAAGATCATCAAAATTCAAACCCTTTGGAAAAAGAAAATAACTTTGAAAAGTCCACACATTACTATTTGTCCCTAGGGATTCTATCCTTAGAGGCTTCTAAATATTTGGGACTATATCTCAATTTTCTCTCTATAAAGTCAACCTAGGAAACTATGCCCTTGAATCCTTGATTTTCACATAATGGACCTTATGGAATGAAAAGGGGTTAATACATAGACATACAATTTGAAATTTAAGCAAGAAGTGTGGATGTGGTAAAATCAATTCATTAATCAAGTTGAAATCAATTCAACCCCACACACGTTCTTGTTATCTTTTGGTCATATGGTTTTCCATTCAAAAAATGGTCTTTTCATTTGAAATACTCTTAGAGAAAAGCATGTTCTTCACTACCTTGGTCCTATAAACAAAGTCCTATTAGGTTCATCTAGGATCAAATCAAACACTTCACCCATCCCAAAACATCAATCAAATCCCATTTCACAAACAACCTTTGGAACTTTGGAAAAATAATTCATATTAGACTTTTGGTAAATATATCAATCAAAATCAAAGTCCCCTTTGTTTGTCTAAGTGTGTAGGGATGAATCCTTCCCCACATATTTAGTTAAATTTCCATCCTTTTGGAAAAGTTTATCCCAAGGTGACATCTAACATCTTGGGATTTACAAGTCCATCATCCAAATAAAATTAAACCAAATCCAAATCAAAAGCCAAAAATCCCAAAGTCTAACATTGATCCAAAGTTCTCAAAAGTTCCAACACCCATATCACTCACCCTTTCATCTTTCATCTCATCATTGGTCCTAAACAACTTAGAGGTTCACTTTTGCAATAAGGTCAAAACACAAGAAAAACATGGAATATAAACTTGATTCATACATCATGAGTAATCCAAGTCAACCAAACTCTCAAGGCCTTACAATACCAATTGATTATCAAAATTCACATTTATACAATCCATACATGGGATCATTATCTCCTACAAACCTCAATGATACAACAAATGTGAGTTTTCCCAATCTAAATTTTGGACCACCTTTCCCTATGGTAGATTTAAATCAAAGTCAAAACCTAAAAATCTATCAACCAAAAAATCAATGTATGAGTCTTATTCCAAACAAAATTATCCCACAAAATCCATACATGCCAAATGTGATTGTACCAAATACAAGCTTACCAAACATGAACATATCAAATCCACACTTGGTGAACTTTGGGATAGATATGTTGTGAATCACACTAATGTTGTTCAAAGTCCAAACAATATGTTAGCAACTCCATATATTGATCCAATTCAAGGTAAACTCATGCAAAATAAAATCTACCCAAATCAAACCAATGTGTTCCCCAACCACAACAATGTTCAATGTCAACCTATAATGCAAAATCTAAACATCATCCCAAATTAGAACATTGTTCAAATCAATTTTTCCATGATACCATACAAACACGACAAGTATACATTCCAAATATGCTTGAACAAAAACCAAATCAACTATATCAAGGGTGTCAAAATCAAAATCAAGATCAAATTTTGTGAGATAAAATTGCTATACTTAGAAAATTTATTGATTCATATCACCAAGAGACATCTCCACCCCAAAATAAATACACTCTTCCATTGGTTAAACCATGTCATCAAAAAATTGAGTTGTGTTCACAACCACATCAAGAAAAATATCTCCAATGTCAAGAGGTTTGATATCAATATCAACAACATCAACAACAAACCCAATCATCCCATCTCAAAGATTAGTCATCACATCTCCAAGATCAATCACAAATATCCATCAATGAGCACATTGAAGATTTTTCTATGTAATGCCCTTCCACGTAACCCTAGAGGATGATACAATTACAACAAAAGCGTAACAATTTATTTTTTTGAAAGTGAAATTAACAATAAGTAAAGTGAACTACACTTAACACATACATCCTCTAAGGTATGCAACAACGCTTACATTTGAAACCCATAAGATACAAAATTAAACTAATCTATAGCATATAAACTATACTCATGAAATAAAGAACATAGATCCAATAACATTAAACTCATTTTATAAGATTTAAAGTACATATTAAAACCATTCAAAGATTATAATCATTCTATATGGCAGTTGCAAGGATTATTTTCAAAATGAGGTAGATCATACAAATAATATTACAATTACAATGATTCAAGGATTCTCCATGAATACAAATGAGGAGTAGTACATATACAATAACATTCAACAGATCTAATAAAACACAAGAGATGGAACAAAGAAAATAGAAAATGTGAGCTCTCCAATTTGGAAGATCCTACCATCATGAACTTGAAGTGGAAACCCAACAGTGTAAGGTGCACGTTCCACCCAACCAAGTGGTACCCAAAGGCCCACCCCTCATGCTAGAAGATAGTAAAAGGGCTTCCTAGGTATAACCAACAACGTCAAGACACAAGTAACCACAAGACTAAACTATACAAGTACAATACATAACATGAAGATTACATTGCTTCCAGAGTAAAAGAATCAAGTACAACAACTGAACAATACAAATTGTTGTCATAGGAGGAGTGTCATCACAAAGTTGCATGGGTTATCCTGGAAGATCTTCGACCTAGGCCCCAATCCCCATCTCGGGTTATCCTGGTAGCCTATCATGATCCCCAACCCCACATGAAAACCAGTACGGAGTCAAATATCTTTCAAAGGGACAAGATAATGACCTTGCTATTCCAAGCCTTCTCGTCTCATCTCAAGTCTAAATGAGCCCTTGAGCCAATGAGCAAGGAACAATTAAAAACTTAAGTGTTTTAAGGCTACCCTTTCCCCTAATACTTCTATTTAATTTCTATTGAATTAAATAACTCTCACATGATTTATCTTGGCACCACTTTGTGTGTCGACCCCCATTGAGAGTCACTCCCCTACTGACAACACAAGGATATAATCCATAAACCAAGGGTAGACAAAGTGCACAAAAACGGATATTAAATCCCAACCATAATACAAGAAGAAACACATCACGTTCGTAGTAATCAAGTGTTTAAACTGAATCACAACCAGGTGCACTACCCAAGGAAAATAAAGGGTTGAACAAAATATCACAACAACCCCCACATAATATTACAATATCTGGAAAGCTTACACATTCACAACTAACAAATTTGCCAACTTACGTGGACAAAAGACATCATAATTAAATAAGCAATTCAAGCAGTTAATAAAACTATCATTATGATTTCCTTAATCTAATTTTCATTCCAAGAAAACTATAATACTTTGCTTAAAATAATCCCTCTTAATACAATTTCATTTATATTTAATAAATAAATTAAACCTAATTATTTAATTCAACTTCCCAATTTACATCTATATAAAAATTAATTTCCCTTTTAAATCATTTCATTTTAAAAACATCTAATTTGTGCATTTACATGCATCTATTATAAAATATTCATTTAAATATGTATTTATATATAATTATACATATATAAATATATTATTTAAATATTTAAAAATTAAATTACAATTTTCCAACAAATATTAAATATATATATACATATATATCCATAAATAAACATGTATATATAAATATATATTTACACATATATTTTTATGCATATATATAAATACATTTAAAACCAAATATTAAAATTGAATTAGAAAAGGGTGGACAAAAGTCTAAGAAGCCACCAATAATTGCAGGTTGTTTACACAGCCAATCCCTTATGGGGGCATGGCCTGCGAAGGCAATGCTGGGCGTTGCCTCCACAATGTCGCCTCCCCTATGGGGGCGGCTATGGGGCATCCCCAACCCCCATACCAATTTAAAAACTTATACATTTTTTGAATAAAAACTTGTGATTCTGGAAATCGTCGTATGAAATTTCGATCAAGGGTTTTCAACGTAAATTTTAATAGGGAATTATATATATATATATATGATTGCTCCAGATGAACAATTTTTTCACAAAATTTTTCTACAGGAAAATATTTACAAATTTACCAGAGGTTTTTAATTTCCCAAGACAAATAAATCTAATTGAAAAAAAAAAGAAAACAAAAATCTTCTACATGAAGATCTTTTCCAATATAATCAGAGGTTTTCTACAAATTTTAACAGGAAGATTGAAATCAATTCCTACAGAGTTTTTTCTAATTTTCAATATAATAATTATGTGAATTCTATTGTTTTAAAACAATTCATCTTTTCAAAGGAATATAAGAATTTAATATGAGGCTCTAAAGCTTTCACGACAATCTATCCAATTTTCAAAACATATTAAATCTTTAAAACAAATAAAATTTTCTTCATTGTATAGGCAATCTTTTCCAATTTGAATTTAAATAAAAACAATAAAAAAACTATTTTAGATGCTTGAAGAATTGAAGTTTGAAGCAGAGCCTCGCCTTCAAATTCCAAAATTATCAAAGCCTCTTTGAAAATAATCCTCTTTTCCAGAAATCTAAAAATAATACCAGAGTCAAATATCCTAAGAACTTCTTCCAATTTTCAACAACCATAAAATATCATTTTCATTCTCGTGAAATAACCTTTTCCCCCTCTTTCAGTTAATGCAATGATTCTCTCCGTGAATTATTTCCCAACACCAGATTTCAATTTTCTAACTGATGTCACAATCCCAAAATATCTTTCCAATTCAAATCACAAAATATTTCCTCTTAGATATTTTATAAGATATTTGTTTATTTAATAATTTAAAATCAAATATTAATCTTAATTATCCACTCATTTAAATTCACAAATTTATTTAATAAATTAAATAATTTTTTTATAATCTAACAATTTTAATATCAAATTTAATCTAATTAATTTTAATCACTATATAAAATAAATTAAATCTAAATAATTAAATTACTTCATAAAATAAATTAAATCTAATTAATTAAATCAAGCTTCTAACAACATTAATCATGATAAAATAAATAATCAATTTAAAAAATTGTAAACATTAATTTCCCACAGAGCATACCTTGCAAAATAACTAATTGACAAGGCAAACAGGGACAACATAACAACAAAGCATGACCAAAAACAAGGATTGACGACACAATATGACTAGGGTTGTGATTTGACAAGGAAATCTTGTTACTACCTCTGAATCAACTATTTCATTGGGAAATGGACACGCTCAAACCTGTGAATCCAGGTGGAGTCGATGTCCCGTACCTACAATCCTAAAATGAAAACATATGTTGTACATGTATATAGATCATGAACAATCACATTGTGAAGAGAAAATTGTGGAATCACAGGGTGCTTGCAAGTGAGTGATGCAATCCTGCTCCCTTTACCAATACAATGTCACATCAAAAATAATGAAACTAAAACATCAAATAACTACAGATGAACATATATCAATATCAACTCACATAATCAACTATGCTAACCAGAGAGCATGTGATAATCAATAATAATCAATATAGTGTACCATCACATCTCAATATACAAACCATCATCGCTATAATGTCAGTGATCAAATAACATCACGATATGATATTCAACCAAAATAAAAAAATTATCTGAAAACATGAGAAAATCGGAGGGGTGTGACATCCTCCCCCCAAGGATCGGGCTTACTCCTAGAAGCCTGAGAACAAATAGGGATAGAGCTCTCTCATCCTGGTCGCATCCTCATAGGTAGCCGATGTATCATCTCTTGAATCCCACTGGACCCTAGCCTACTCAATATCTCGACCCCTGAGGGTGAGTCTCCTTTGTTGCATGATGACCATGGGCTCCAAAGCTAGCTGCCCGTCCTCTACATGTAAGGCATTCCAATCAAGGATGTGAGATATATCAGGGTGGTAAGGCCTGAGTAATGAAACATGGAATACATCATGTATGCACGAGAGACTGGGCAACAAAGCAAGACGATAAGCTATTGGTCCAATCTTCTCATGAATCTTGAATGGCCCAATGAAGTGAGGTGTGAGCTTAGAGCCCTTTCCATATCAAATTGGACTCTTTCATGGAAATACTCACAAAAATACTTAGTCACCTACTACAAATTGACGATCCACCTGATGCGCATCTGCATACTTTTTTTGCCTATCTTGTGTAGCAACCAAATGTTCCCTAATCTAGATCACCTACAACTCCATGTCCTAAAGCATCTTAGGACCCAATAGAAATCTCTCCTCTAACCGATGCCAACTCAAAGGAGTCCAATACGGTCATCCATACAATGCTTGGAAAGGAGGCATACTAATCGAACTTTGATAGCTGCTATTATATATAAACTCCACTAAATGGAGATAGTCCTCCCATCATGTCTGCTAGTCCATCACATACATGCATAACATATCCACAAGGATTTGGTTGAACCTCTTAGTTTTTCCATTTGTCTCAGGGTGATACACTTAACTAAAGTTCAACTGTGTCCCCATCGCATGCTGCAATGATGTCCAAAGAGCTGAGGTGAACATAGGATCCCTGTCAGAAATGATCTGACAAGGAATATTGTGCAACCCCATGAATACTCTAGAAACAGATGAATCATTATAGGATGAATGAATAGGTGAGAAGTGTATTTCCTTCGTCAACCTATCCACCGTCACCATAATGGTATCATGTCATCGCAAAGAGTTAGGTAACCCAATAATGAAATCCAATGAGATTATATCCCATTTCCACTCTAGCACCAAATGTGGTTGTAGAAGTCCTGCCAGATGCTGGTGTTCAGCCTTCACTCATTGACACTCCAAACACCTTGACACAAATTCAGCGATGTCTCACTTCATACCTGCCCAAAATTATAATTGTTGCAAATCAATATGCCTCTTCTTCACTCCAGGATGAGTTGCATAGGGTTCCTGATGTTCTTTTGTCATAACCAAGGTACAAAGATCTCCACAAGATGGAACATAAATGCATCTCATGTGTCTCAACAAACCATCTAACTCTAGAGAATAACCTGAGAATATGCCCTCAAGAGTCATGCATGTCTCTATCTCTGATCTCACCTCCTGATACCAACTGTCTGCAGGAAGTGTAGAAAGGATCTGACCCCTCAAATCCACACCAAGAGTCACCTCTGACAGCTCGTGTCTCTTTCTACTGAGAGTGTCGACAAGTATGTTCTCCTTCCCCTGGATGAACTTCACCTCAAAGTCATACTCAAAAAGGAACTTCATCCAACGCATTTTCCTGGCATTAAGATTGGGTTGCATAAAGATGTACTATAAGCACTGATGGTCACTATGCAACTAAAATATGTTCCCCAAAAGGAAATGTCTCCACCTTGTCAAAGTGTGTACTACCATTGCTAACTCAAGATTGTGTGTGGGGTAATTCAACTCATGATCCTTGAGTTTGTGAGACTCATACACAATAACTCGACCATCCTACATCAAGACTGCTCCTAATCCCTCCAAAGATGTGTCTATACAAACAAAAAAATCTCTAGTTGGATCAGGTATTGCAAGAATCGGTGCACTGGTCAACCTTTCCTTCAAAGTCTAAAATGTTGTCTCACATTGCTCTAACCAGATGAATCTATTCCCTTTCCTCATAAGAGAAGTGATAGGATGTCCTATACTCAAGAAACCCTGAACAAAGCATTTGTAATAACCTGCTAATCCCATGAAACTACGTATATCTACCACATTAGTGGGTGCAGTCCAATCAATGATCACTTGGATCTTTACAGGATCCACTGCAATACCCTCTCCTAATATAACATGTCCAAGGTACTTAACCTTGGTCTGAAAGATATCAAATTTGGATAGGTTAGCATACAATTGATTATCTCTCAAACACTGCAAAACCTACCTCATATGCTCCTCATGCTCCTCTACTATTCTAGAATAGATCAATATGTCATCAAGGAATACTAGTACGAATCTATCAAGATATGTGCAAAAAACTCCATTCATCAAGCTCATGAATATAGATAGCGCATTCATCAACCCAAATGGTACGACTGTAAACTCGTAGTGATTGTAACGAGTGTGAAATGTCATCTTATGAATATCATAATAAAATATGCGTAGTTGATGGTACCTTGACTTAAGATCAATTTTTGAAAAGACCGTAGCACCCTTGATCTGATCAAAAATATCATCGATCCTAGGTAAGGGATATCAGTTCCTGATTGTCATTTTATTCAGTTGACGATAGTCTATGCACAATCAGAGAGATCCATCCTTCTTCTTCACAAAAAATATTGGTGCTCCCGAAGGTGAAACACTAGGGTGGATGAAACCCTTTGCTAGCAACTCCTCTAGCTGCAGGCAGAGCTCCTTAAGCTCTTGTGTAGTCATACAGTACAAATCTCATGAAATAGGCTCAGATCCAGGTGTAAGGTCAATCTTGAAATTGATGTCATACTAAGGAGACATCCCTGGAATCAATACATCCACATACTGTTGAAGTATGGGGTGGCTATCAAGTGAAACCTTCTCCTCACTATCTCCCAACTCCAAGTCATCTACTATCACTACAAACAAATGACAACCCTGGCGTACACATCTCCTCTGTTGCATAGTTGATGTCATCCTCAATGATATGGGTCTTTGAACTCCCACTATCTCGACCTCCCTACTAGATACATCAATGCATCAAATTGAATTGTGTTGATGGTGAATAATGGATCTGTGAGCCACTAACCAATCCATCCCTAAGACAATTTCATATGAACCCAATGGTATAATGTAAAGGTCTACTATAGTGTGAAAGGATCCAATCTCCAATCTACAATCATGTACTAGGGAATGTGTTGCAACTTTAGCACCAGAGGCTAATTTGACCTACCACCTAGTATCCTGCTTAATTGCCTTCAATATACAACATGCTACAATAGACGATGAAATAAATGAATCTGATGCTCCTAAATCAAATAAAATGGTAACATTGTTACCCTGTAACATACTCGAAGTCTCTACCACTGTGCTTCAATGATCAACCTAGCGGTTGTCAATCACGACAAATACCTGATGACCTCTACCCACATCTTCAACAGTCGGCTTTGATGTCGTTGGCCTTTGAGTATATCCTAATGTGCCCCTTCTTGATTTTTTTTTTATGCTCCTCTCAACAAAGGTAATGCGCAAGTGCATTACCTCTCTTAAAAGACAATCTTCCACAGTCAAATTGCATAACACTATCCCAAGGTCTCTCGGATGTCAGGTCAAGATGATGCTTCAAATATTTTAGTTGATTTAGGTGATTTTTTGGAATCACAAGGCGGTATTACATGATTTAAAGCTATAGGAGAATTGGATCAATGAATGGAGTTCTTCAAATATGAAATTACTGCACTTAGCTGCAGCCTTAGACAATAGTCTTGGACTCCATTGTTTTGTCAGATTTGGCTTTACAATGTGCAATGAACCTTAGCACATGTTGTTTCTAAAAAAAGGGAAAAGAGGCAAGGAAGGAGAAAGGTTCTTGGATCTGCAACTACCGATGAACAATGATCATGGAGGTTTCTGCTATAGATAGTTCCCTTAAATAGGATTTCACTAAATCTGAATTCTCACAATGTCATGAAATCTATGCTATCTTCTAAGGACTGTAGTTATTCATCATTCATTTTCCATGTAAATGTGAACAAAGACAAAGTTTAAAGAGCAACTATGTAATTATAGTCCAGGCTAACTTTACACAGTCACTTACCAACAACAAATGACCAAAAGTATGGACAAGGAAAACATACACATAACAAATAGCTTCATAACCAAAGACAACATATTAAATCCACTAGAGCTAACTAAAGGATACTAGAACAAAAAAATAACTGGAAGTAAAGTTTTAACTAATGGGAGAAGAATCATGCAACATGGAAAGAAATCTAGAAATGCACCAAGTCAATGTATTTCTATTAAAATTTCTACAGCATGCCTTTACAACAACTCAACTCTCTTCAAATGAGAGGAGGAGAGCCCTATTTATAGTTTTCAAAAATAAAAATGAGTGGCCAAGATTTGATTCTATTGTGTGGCCAAGGTTCACTTTACACTAGGGTTTCACCTACCCCCAAATATATTACATTTATAAAACATTTCTTGTCTTTTCCCTATTTTATCATCTAGTGACAACACTGTAGGAATTTCGTCTTTTGTTGTTTGTCTTTTACTACAGCTACTCTTTTAGGAACTCTTCATCAATGACAGGGTTGCCCTCGCACTTCTTCGAAGCTACATACTCCATGATAATCAAGATTAGTGCCTGAAGTTTTTCCACCTCCATGATATCCGATCGCAACACCTGGTAGTTGCATTCTTGGGAGTTGTTAATGAGCTTCTTCCAATCATCATCATATTTAGCAGCATTTCTTTTGAAAAGCTCAGACTGGGCGAAGGCTCAAGCAACAAAACTCATGAAATCCGTGGTGATTTCAACCGACATCCCATCTTCCATGTTCTTCAATAAGTGTGGCTTTATTCTCTCTGGATTAATTTCAACAATGGGCAGCTCGTACCCCGTCATTTTCTTGAGGTACCAAGTGCAATCCTCTCTGGCCTCCTTGGCCCATTCAATATCCAGAACTACCCATTCTAGGATCTGTTCCAACTTTCCTTTATGATGATCAAAGTCCCGCTTCCATACATCCACTAGCTAGAGGTCATCATCCTTGAGGGCGAGGTCTTTCTCCCAAACCTCACCTGGCAACGCGATTATGGCCTCAATTTTTGGGTAGGTTGCTTTGTACTTCCTTTAGAACCCCTCACAAACTTGCCTTGTACCCTCAAGAGTCCTCTGCACTTCCAAGAACTTATTTATGGTTTGGACCGCCAAGTTGATGCCCGTGTTTCCTATGTCTAAGACATGCCGAAACCAATTTTCCGTAGTCTTATCCAAATTCCTTCTCTTCTCCAATTTATTGATCTACTCTTGAGACAACAACTGAGGTGGGGCTGACGAAGTGGTAGACTGCTCATCCGGGGACAACCACTATTGGATATAGGTTGTTAAATCGGTCACTTGCACTTTGGGTTCCTCCTTCAAAACCTTATCCTGCTAGATAAGGTGCACCACCGTGGTGATCGATTCCTTGAGGTGGTTGACCTTCTGTTCCCTTATGGCCACTCCCAAATCGATGGCGGAGATGTTATAGGTTATTCCCTATTCTCCAACCACCGATGTCACTATTTGTACCACCCTAGATCCGGAGGTATCCATGGTTACCTTTGATCTAATATTTGGCCCTTTCTCTTTCTTGGTGCTTATCCGTGCTCTGGCTAGTATGGCTTCTAGCCTTGCCTTAGGATCTTTTAGGGTGGGAGTCTTTTGCTTCAACTGCATCTCCAACCAATCGGGTATTCGGGGCTCTCCCCTGGGTGAGTCACCTTGATTCTTGTTTTCCTCAGTCCCGAGTTCAGTGGCCCTGACGACAAGGGCCCCCTTCTCAGTTCATGTATTCTCTTTATCTTCATTGGAGTCGTGTCTGAGCATTACACGCTTAGTGGGAGACTTGGTGTGCAATTTGTCGTTGGAGGGATCCTCCCTTTCAGCACCCTTCTCCTCTTCATTTTGGTTGTGTTCATGTTCCCCAGGCTTATCCTCTTGCTCAACTTCATGGAGGGATGCTTCCTCATCATGTTGTGGGGTCTGGCCATGCCTTTCAATTGGAGACCTGTTGCTTTTAGTCACTAGAGCAGTAACTTCTTCATCAACCATGAGCCAATCTTCGACTTCCTTATCCTCAATCTCCTTAAGCTGTTTGCTCCACTTGGCTTCAAGCTTGGGATTATGTGTTTCTCAGACTAACTCAGTGTTAAGCTCCTTGTTTCCCTCACTAAAAGATTCATAGGCCACCTCATCAATCTCCCGACGTTCGAACAAAGGGTTCTCGTGGTATTCAAATTCTTCATCTTCTGGTCTCTTTGCAGCCTCTAGCTATCGTTGCTCAAGTTCATCTAATATCTGCATTGTTGCCTCCATTCTTGGTGGTTCGGTAGGGGGAGGGAGAGCTGGAGTGGTTTCCATAGCCTGAGCTATTGCAGCTTGCACCATTTGACTAGTAAGCATCCCTGAAAGCTTGAATGACATGTTTTGCATGTATTTTACGAAGGATTCTGGGAGGCTAAGGGAAGGTATTGTAGCAGTGAAAACGGAGGGAACAAAAGGATACATAGAGGAAGAATATATCGGTGAGGTCATGATGGAGGAATAATCCACCTGTATGACCTGCATGATTTGAGAGGCAGAAGAAAGGTGGACAGAGATGTCCACTGTAGGTGGGGAGGAAGCGGAAATTGCAAGCGAAGTATGCGGGGTGGTGGAAATAGCAACAAAAATTGCAGCAGACAGAGACCTTGGCGGGTCAGACCCTTCCCCTCTGATCCCACAGAGTGGACCTTTGGGTATCACAAGCATCTCCGTGCCTTTGGTTTTTTTCCTCTATTTCTTTGGTGGCTCACCCTCTGATGGCTTTCAGGCATAAACCTTCAGTTTGGGCAACTGCTCACTAGCTTCTTTTCTCTTTTTGGTTTTGACTGATGGTGTTGTTTTGGATGTTTCCCTAGGTGTAGTGGCCACCACCCTACCATCAGAGCCACTTGGTTCACTTTCTAGTCCCTTAAACGTTAAGGCAACTCCTTGTTGCTTTAGTCGGGCCACCTGTTGGTCGATCCATGCCTTCATTCAGACCTCAACGGGTTTGGTGAGTATGTTGAGGTCATCAACCTCTCGCTCATCCCAATCAATCATAGGTAGTGGAAAATTGGCCATGGCACTATATCCTAGATTGATCATCATGCTTTCATCTTCTTCAGCCTGGTCCGGGATTGGGCACAAGTTGACTCTTCGTACATAGAAGGCAGTCATGCCCATATATTGTCACATCCGCACTTCAAGATCATCTTTACAATTAGCCCATGAATCTTCAACATTGTGGGGGTGGGCATACTCGCGTCGTAGTGCCTTTCTGATATGACCATATGAGTCAATTTGGGGTCGAGCTGTATATTTTCGGAAGTGGTATTCGGCCAACTCCTTTTCAGAGTATCTTGCGGATTGGGAGGTATGAATTTTATACATTCCTTGGCTGAGCCTGATGAGGTAAGGTGTACCTGCAAGATGCTTTCTGCTCAGGATATTATGAATGTGTCGTAGCTACCAAGTGAGATCCAATAGTATAATCCGGTCATTGGGGTATCGGGCCAGCTTGTTTGATCTTTCTACGAATCCCTAGGCGCGGATCTACGTGAACTTGGGGAATTGTATGTATAAGAAGGCATATTTCCTGAGGAGAGCCCTAGCACTATGGGAAAGTCTTCTCTGAAAGTTGCCTCCTAGATACTGAATGATGTAGGTGATGAATGCATCATTATGCCCCACCAAGTAACCCTAAAGGAAGTTGTAATTAACAACTTAAGCGAACCATTTTTTTTTTTAAAGTGCAACTAACATACACATTCACTTACTAATTAACAACAACCTTTAAAGCTACAAGGTTGGGATTACTTAAACCCACACAAACATATTACATATAACCATAGTATTTAATACTTTATGAAATAAGCATCATACAACATAACATAATAAGATAAACATCCAAGGTACCATCTCATAATCATTTACTTAATCCAATAGTTACATCACTCATTCCCAGAATGAGGCAATAGTACAAAAGTATTACAATTACATAATTTCATCTTATAAACATAAGAGGGATAAAATAACTTATACAATATGATATAACACAATGCCAGAATAACTAAAGAACCGCGAGTTGTCCAACTGGATGTCTCGCCACCAAGTACTAAAGATCAATGGGGACCCAACGGTTTTGGTGCATGTTCCACCCAACCAAGTGGTACCCGAAGGCCCACCCCCCATGCTAGGAGATAGTAACAAAGAAACATGGACAAAGATATACAACCTCAAACCAAAGGTAGACTCATACTGACTCAACCAAACAAAAGTACAACATAAGTACAATACAAGTACAACTCTCACATCACTGACATAGGTCACATTGCTTCCAGACATAAAATAGATCAAGTATGTTCAAAGAACCATACACATAACATAAATACTAACAAACAGTTGTCCTAGATAGAGTGTCATCGCATAGCTCATAATAAATTACCCTCTGCGGATCTTCATAGGCTCCGGTGATCCTGGTGGCCTCTACCGACCCTCGGCCCTCATGCTTACTAGTGTGGAATCAACTACCTCTCGTACTGACAAGATAGATGACTATGCCATTTCAGGCCATTCCACTCATTCCAAGCCTTAACTAGCACTTGACTATGAATGAAGCTAGAACTTATCTTTTTAGTGTGTAGTACTCCCCAAATATTCATTTCAATTTTAGTTATCACTTGATTAAACTCACTTCCATAGGTTACCCAAATCCTACCTCTTCCAGGCTCTGGCCCCTAATGGAAGCCACTCTTCTATTCGACAACACACAAACAAACTATCCACCAAGGGAATCACAAGTGCATACAACCAAAGTATCAAAACCACTCCATCACAAGGAGGAAACAAATAATAGAACACACTTCAAACATCTTGGAGGCAACAAACACATAGTCCACTCCTTTCACAGGAGGTACAAACAACCCCATTCATGGAAACTAGGTAACTACTGATAAGACACCATACACTACCCAAGGGAAAACATTGGTTGACATAATGAATCGACAACCCTCTTAGATCCTCTAAGATTCTCTGGAAGACTTAAAAATTTGGACTAACACATAATCTCGCATCCCAAAATATAACATGATGACATAGCTGCAAAAGAAATCAAGTCATTAATCAAATCTAATATTTGGATTTCCTAAATCCATACCTAAGCAATAGGTAATATCTACAAAGGCAAAGGCACAATAACAGGGTTTACTCGAATAACCATATACCCCTTTTCTATTTTCATAATAGAGAATCCTAAGCAATTTAAACTCACAACCCTTTGCGAAATACGAGGAAAATAATTATAAAAGGCAAACACGAGGGAGTCACTACTTTTGGATATTCTAAATCCATAACTCTTAAATATTCCAATCATACCAATATAATTGCCCAAAATAGAAAATAAATAACTTAAGGTAATTAATTGTCTCTTCATTTTAAACAACTCCTTAATTATCTTTTAATACAACATAAAACTATTGCCAATAACCTTTTCAATTTTCTATCCAAAATCTATGTCTCTTCAACTATCCATTTAAAACATGCAATTTATAAAATATCTTAAAATATCATTTTCATTAACAATTTAACCATGCATTCAACCTTATCTTTTAAAAATCTTCATGCGAGCTCAAATACATGCACTTAACTAAAATAGGACAAAATATAAAACTATATATAAGAATATATTTGTACAGGCTATTTACACATGCAATACTCCCATATACACCATTATTCGCATTTCTTAAATAAACATGAAATTATAATCATTCCTAAAATGCAACCTCATATATATATCTTTTTTTATATATACATTAAGTATATCCAATTATACAATACAAAAATATTACATTATATTATTAAAATATTATTATGCAATCAATTAATTTTCCAAACATATGAATATATATTCATATGTATATATACCAATATATATTAAATATAATATATGTATATATATATATTAATTATAATATATATACACGTATATTATATATAAATATATATTTAATATTACAAACTTTTAATCATCGAAAACCGGAAAAGTACTAAATTTGGCGGATGTATTAATCAATCTGTGTGTTCTCTTTTTTTTTAGTTCCTACACCATTCTCCAAAAACATGAAATCCCCAAGGGTTTGGGGAGGCGGTTGTGCCTTAGCACAGTCGAGCCCCAAACCCTTTGGGCACGGCTAACCAGAGTGGGGAGAGATTGCAGAGGTCTCCCTCCACAGTCGTCCCCTCATGGGGGTGGCTGTGGAGGCAGCCCCTCCCACACCTACCCCTTCCAACCATAGGTTGGACTCCAAACAAAAGAAAAATCCGGCAAGCTATTAATAATTTTTTTTTAAAAATGGTTTTTTAAAAATCCTTGATCATGGACATCGTACAAACGGCGGAAAACACATTTAAACCAGTATAATTTTATATATATATAAAAAGAATTTCAACAATAGACAAATTGAGGAAATTTTATGAAAAGTATTCACTTGCAGGTGAAATTGTAAAACTTTTTTCAGAAAATCCACAACTTTTTCACTGAGGTTTTAAAAATTAATTCTTTTAACTATTTTCTCGAATTCATGAACAATTAGAAGAATAATAAAATCAAATAGATCTAAATTAAAAACCAAAAGTTTTTCAAAACAAATTTGCTTTTCCATAGAGGTTTAAATTTTCTAAAAACAATCTAATGTTTTGTTTAACCTCAAAGTTCGATTTAAACAACAGAACAATCCATTTTCTCAATTAAATTAACTTCTACAGAGAACTACACAATTTTCCCAAAGATGTTTCCACAAAAACAACAGAAGGTTTAAATTTAATTAATTAATTTCTTTCTTTTATTCACAAATTCGTTTTCTCAATAGATTTGACAACAAAATTGATTAATCACTACAATTTTGAAAGCATTCAAAGAACAAAACATAAACACAGAAGAAAACCTGATTCAAGAAGCTACAGGTAATGAAAATTTTGATGCAGAGCTTCCTCCAAAGCTTCTATCCAACAATCCAATGATTCCAACCAAGAAAATAATCCACAACACAAACAAGATTTCCAGAATAACTTCACTGTGAATCTATAGTCAAGAATTTCCTCAAACCCTCCTCTACGCAATTTTTCCAAAATTATCCTCTCATACTAGAAGAAGTTTTTCCCTCTTCAAAATTCTCTACCGGCATGAATTTTGCAACCAACTCTTAATTCCTAAATTCAACTCACACATGCATGCCTGATTGAAAATATCTTGCACAACCAAATCTGATTTTGTATGCAAATCTAAAACTTAAAATATCTAAATATCAATTATCTCCGAAAATTGAAAACCAACTTTGCTTTTACAATCCAATTTCAATTTCTAATTTAAATTTCAACTTAATTAAAATGAAATTCCAAAATAATTAAATATCCACAAATTGAAATTAAATTCCAAGTTAATTTTAATTCTTTTATTTCTTTTAATTTTCTTGCATCACATTTAATTAATTAATTTAATTATTTAATAACTAAATTCAACCCCCTTGGATTAAATTTAATCAATTAAATAAATTAAATATAATTAATTAATTTAAATATAAACTTTTATCCACATTGCATAATTTAAATTAAATAACCATCAACATGATTTAATGCAATTATTCTAAACATCTATTTCCAAACAAGTATCCTTTAGAATTAAATAACATTAAAGTAAGGCAAACAACAACTCGACACAAATGACTGACGACACACTATGGCTAGGGCGTAGACTTGACACATGTTACCTAGCTACTATCTCCCTTCATCTTAACCGTTGGATCGACACGCTCAGACCAGTGAAACCAGATGGAGTCGGTGTCATGTACCTGCAAACTCGAAAACATAGTAACCATCATCATAAAATATAACAACATAAAATACACACTGTGAAGAGGAAATCATAGAATCGCAGGGCGCTCGTAAGCGAGTGATGCAAATCTATCCCCTTCACCAATACACTCAACAAAACTGACACTTTCACAATACATCAAATATTCTCATATGCACTAACATGTTATATCAACTAACATCATTACACCATTAAAACATGTAACATAAATCATCAGATAAACCAAATCACATCACATATAATAGTCTATCGCTCAATAATTGGCGATCCAATACATACACAAGATATAGTATCTGAATATCTAGAAGCATAAATATAAAAAAAACAAGGACACACTGTCCAGTCCATAAAGAAAAACAGAGGGGTGTTACATGCGGATGTATGTGAACTTGGGGAATTGTATGTATAAGAAGGCGTATTTCCTAAGGAGGGCCCTAGCACTGTGTGAAACTCTTCTCTGAAAATTTCCTCCTAGATACTGAATGATGTAGGTGATGAATGCATCATTCACCCTACAATAATCCCTCTTTAAGTTTCAGTACTACAGTTGAGGGTATTTATCATACGGCTTGATCTCTGCTCTCGATGCCTCACTGGGTACTGTATTCAATCCATGATAATGTCATCGATCGACGATGGTACACCAAGTAGGATGTCATGAAGAACTTGGAGGTCCTCTTCACATTCATAAACTGTTCATGGAAGCAATCATTGATTATCTCCCCCAATAAAAGGCAGTGTTGTCACCACGGAGAATTTTCTCCACAAAGTACAACATCCATTCCTGGAAGAAGGCTGCAGCAAGAAGACCCATTACTCAGCTTAGCAAGGTCATGAGGTCATGGTAATCCTCAAATAAATCACTACAAAAAATCTCATGAGGGAGTTTTCCAAAACTACCTTGCTTGTCCTTCAACCAGTACAGATTGATTAGTTTCTTGCATTTCAAAGGATCTTGCTCCCATAGTGCCTTGCATTCTTCTATGGTTGGGGTCTCCATGCTCTTGAAGGTAGGAATGTGGAAATTTTTCATTATACCAGGCAAAGACATATCTATAAGGATATTCCCATCTCGGTCCACTATAGTTCTAGTCTCAGTTTGATATGCCTCTATGCATGTCATTACCAATTCTGGGGCCACCAAGGCTTACGAGAAGCCTACAACTTTGGCAAGTCCATTGTTCCTTATCAACCTTGCATTTAATGTTTTGGGATTCACCCTGACTGGTGCAGGAGCACCTAGAAGAACACCTAGGAAACACTATGAATAGGTAAGGTTTGTGAAATTTTGTTTTAATGTGATAAGGTCATGTTGACCATTGAATTTTTGGGAGAGATTTAAAGATATCTTGATTAGGAGCTATCAGGAGTGGATGAGTTGTGAGTTTAGACACTCATGGTTGGGAAGTTCTAATAATTGGAAATAAAGCCCAAAATGTTGCTTTGTGCAATTTTGGCCAAATGTGGTGGTTATGTCCGACCATGGGAAGGGTAACCACCTTGGGAAACCTATTTGAGGATTGCCTCGACTTGTGTGAAAGGTTGGAAGGCATTTGGAGTTTTGTAAATTTGAATTTTTCATAAAGGAGAAGTAAGAACAGTAGGAGTAATTGCTTAATTTTCTGTGTTTGAGATCTTGGCAGTGTGTTAATGGCATAACCAGGCATTGGAATACATGTGGAATGTAGTTTAGTTGATCTCAAAGTGTTAGTTGGATCTTAGGTAGTTGTTTCATTGTTCTAGTTGTTGATTTTTGTTCTCTAAGTTCTTGTTTTTTATTATTTTGCTTGGCAAGCTGCAATAAATGGACTCCTAGACCACCTTTCCCCTGTACCTGGTGTATGGGATCATGGAAAAAATGACTAGGCTCCATGCCTATACTTTTAGTAGGGTTAGGAGTCACTAGGAGTCAAGTGAGCATGAAAGAAGACCTTTCCTAGGCGAGCTAAATAGTGTCCGGCTAGGAAAGTCAGGAGGTGTAAATCACCTAACTTGCAGGGGAGATCTCTCCATGAAAATTCTCATGGTAGAAAGGTGGAACAAGGACCTATAGAGGTCTGGTATCTGGTAAGAGGCTACATCAATCTATTTGATGGAAGAACTCTTTGACAGTTCAACCAGGTGGCCAAGAAATGACAAAAAAACCCTACATTTACTAAATTGGCGAAGAAACCTGTGTACGGAAAGACAAGGCATAGAACTTTGGAAATATTGAAGAGGTTGGTATCAGGACCAAGAAAACACAGGGAAGGTTTGGGGTTCTTTAGGAAAAGTTTGAGAAACATCCACTTTTCTCGGGTTAGGAGGGCTAATAGGGGCTCTAGGCTTGTACCCTTTTTAACCCTAGGTGAGGGTTTGGAGGGAGCGATGGAGAAATGGAGTCTAGTGGTTGATCAATAACCCTAATAGGATGCTAAGAAGCATGATTTCACATCTCTACACCCCTGCAAGAATCTAGTTGAGTGTTGTGTGTGTTTGGCCTTTAGGGATGATTAAGGGTCAAGGGTGAAACAGTGGCAAAGCACCAAGTTTTGGTTGGGTTGTATGACATGGATGGAAGTGGGGATGGCCAGTAGAACCAGGGGTACCTACATTTGAGTTAGGACCTATAGGTTGAGTTGGTGGGGAGTGCCACCAAAGGGAATTGCCAAGGTGAGACCCGGAGCATGGAACAGTGATTGTTCCATCCAACCCCTCTTACACCAGATTGGTATCAGAGTAGTGAAAGGTTTGGGATAGTGAATTGTATGTCAGAGGTTGAATCAAGTGGTTCCAAAACCATATTGACCAATGTTGAATTGGAAAGGGATCTGACAGAGCAACAAGAGAAGAACAGGTAACTTGAAGAGACAGTTGAAGAGATGAAGCAGAAGTTAGAAGAAGTGGTAGAGGCTGCAGGCAAAATGAAGGTACAACTAGCAGTGGTTAGAGACAAGGGTGAAGATCAGGTTGAGGAGGACATTGAACCGGACCCTGATCCTCCATTGAAGGAGGAACCCTTCCTCAAGGCATTGAAGGATTTGAGTGGTAAAGCACTAGAAGGTATTCCCATTTTTACAGGTAGAATGGATGCTGGGTTGGTAATGGAGTGGATAGAAGGAATGGAGAATCACTTTGAGTGTGATGGAGTGACTGAGGCACATAAGGTGAACATAGAAAAATCAAGACTAAGGGGACAAGCACTGACTTGGTGGAGGTTCCTACAAGAAGAAAGGGAGAATGAAGGCAAGAAGCACATATCTAGTTGGAAAGCTATGGTGGCCAAAGTGAAGGAGTATTATCTACTAGAAGACTATGAGGTCCAACTACATAAGAAAAGGCAAAACCTTAGGCAAAGAAACCTAGATGTAGTTGCCTACACCGAGGAGTTCAAAAAACTAATCCTTAGGTCTAGGGTGCAAGAAGTGGAAAGCATCAAGGTGGCGAGGTATCTAAATGGCCTCAAATGGAACATCCAAGAAGAGTTGAGTCTCTTTACACTCACCAATCTCCATAATTGTTTCCAAATGGCTTTCAAGGTGGAGGAGAAGCTAAAAAAGAAGCAATACTCCAATTCTAAAGGCAGAGGTAAAGGCATGGAACAAAGAGATCAAAGAGGGCAAAGGGGTGGCTACCAAGGTAGAGGAATGACCAAAGAAACCAAGGAGAGTTTAAATCCACAGATCATGGCAATGAAACATCTTCTAGAGGAGGGTATAACAGAGGTAGAGGTTCTCAAGGAGGATCAAATAGAGGAAGAGGAGCAGGCAGGAGTAATTCCTATTTTGCAAACATGAAATGCTATCATTGTGGTCAAGTTGGACACCCAGCCTATAGGTGCCCGGAGAAAGCAACTTCATCAAGCAATGAGAAGAGAGTGGCTTATACACAAGAGGACACCATGAGTCCTAAGGCAACTGAGGTTAGTCACATTGAATCTGAGATGGGAGAAAGTCTGATGTTTAAAAGAGTCATGATCAGACAACAGGTCAAAGAAGAACCAAAACAAAGGAGAACTCTATTCAGGGTAAGGTGCAAGATACTTGGTAAAGTATGCAAGGTCATAGTAGACTCAGGTTTAATAGACAATATTATCAAAGAGGAGGTAGTAATGAAACTGAAATTGGAAAAGGTACCCCACACCAATCCCTACAAGGTCACATGGCTTAACAAAGGGCAAAGTGTTTTAGTGAATGAGCAAGTAACAGTGGAGTTTTCCATTGGAGGGTACAAGGACAAGTTAGTTTGTGATGTTTTACCCATGGATGCATGTCATCTACTATTGGGCAGACCATGGCAATATGATAGGAGTGCCATGTATGATGGAAAGGAGAATACAATCTCATTTAAGAAGGATGGAAAGACTTTTAAATTATAGTCACTATCAAAAGAGGATGAAGGATAGTCCAAGAAACCAAGTGTTCTACTAAGTAGTGGAAAAGAGTTCCTCAACACCCTACATGAAGGTGGAGAAGGATATGTAGTGTTGTTGCAATCCAAGGAGGAAGATAAGACGGAAATACCAATCATACCCAGAGCAATCCAAAAATTACTTGAGAAGTACAAAGACATAGTAAGTGATGGCACACTTGCAACGTTACCTCCTAAAAGAGCTATTAGTCATCAAATTGACTTCATACCTGGAGCATCATTACCTAACAAAGCAGCATATAAGCTTACACCAGATCAAAATTTGGAAGTGGCTAGACAAGTGCAAGAGTTGTTGGATCAAAAATTGATACAAAAGAGCATCAACCCATGTGCAGTACCAGTAGTTTTGGCAACCAAGAAGGGAGGAAAATGGAGGTTATGTACTGATTCTAGAGCAATAAATAGGATCACAATTAGGTATAGGTTCCCTATTCCTAGAATTGAGGATCTAATGGATTTTCTTGGAGGAGATCAATATTACACCAAGCTAGAGTGGATACCATCAGATCAGAATTAAGGATGGTGATGAATGGAAGACAACATTTAAGACAAATGATGTGTTATATGAATGGAGAGTGGTGCCGTTTGGTCTCTCCAATGCCCCTAGCACATTCATGAGGCTCATGAATGAAGTGTTCAAAGATTTCATAGGAGTATTTGTGGTGGTATACCTTGATGACATCCTCATATTCAACAAGACAGCAGAAGAGCATTTAAAACATGTGAAGTTGGTTCTTAGAAGGTTGCAAGAGGAGAAGTTGGCAATCAATCTAGAGAAGTGTGAGTTTTTTAAACAAGAGCTTGTATATTTGGGATTTGTAGTGTCTAAGGGATCATTGAAGATGGATCCAAGCAAGGTGGAAGCAATCATAAATTGGCCTACACCAACCACAGGGACTGATGTAAGAAGCTTCCATGGATTGGCTCAATTCTATAGAAAATTCATAAGGAACTTTAGTGGTATTTGTGCACCGGTCCAAGATACAATCAAAGGTGGTCTGAAAACCAAGTTTAAGTGGACACAAGAAGCTGAGAAAGGATTTGAGAAACTGAAACAAGAAGTGGCAACTCAACCTATTCTCTTGTTACCTAGCTTTGACAAGTTGTTCACTGTGGAATGTGATGCTAGTGGAGTAGCAGTTAGAGGAGTGTTAAGTCAATAGGGTAGGCCTATAGCATTATTTAGTGAGAAGCTTAATGAGGCAAAGAAGAAGTATTCAACTTATGACTTGGAAATTTATACTTTGGTTCAGTCACTTAGGAAGTGGAGGCAATACCTTCTACCCAAGGAGTTTGTGGTCTTTACAGACAATTAGGCACTCAACTACATCAACACCCAAGAGAAGTTGAGAAATAGGCATTTGAAGTGGATGGAATACATCCAAGATTTTACCTTCACCATCAAGCACAAGAAGGGGCAGATGAATAAGGTAGCAGATGCATTGAGCAGGAGGTTGTTGACAATACAAGAGATACAACTGAAAAAAATAGGGATTGAAAGCTTCAAATATCTCTATGGAGAGGATGAAGATTTCTCAGAAGTTTATAAGGTATGTTTAGATTTTGAGAATCATTTTCATAGTCAATATGTTGAGTATACATTGCAAAGTGGTTTATTGTTTAAAGGGAATCAGTTATGTGTTCCAAGAGGGTCAATGAGAGAAAACCTCATTCAAGAGAAGCATAATGGCAATCTTAGTGGATATTTTGGCATCAACAATACTTTGGAACTAGTACAAAGGTTTTACTATTGGCCTAAGTTGGCAAGAGATGTTAGAAAGTATGTGGAACAATGTGTTGTATGTATGAAAGCTAAGGGAGGAGCTAGCAATGCTGGTTTATATCAACCCCTACCCATTCCTAACAGACCATGGGAGTGTGTGAGCATGGATTTTGTGGTAGGACTCCCTAAGACCAAGACTGGTTTTGACAGTGTGTATGTAGTGGTGGACAGATTTAGCAAAATGAGTCATTTTATTCCTTGCAAAACTACTCATGATGCTAGCTACATAGCTCATATTTTCTTTAAGGAGGTTATAAGGATTCATGGCTTACCTTTAAGCATTATTTCAGATAGGGATGTTAAGTTCATGAGTCATTTTTGGAAGACTCTATTGAATCGATTGGGTACCAACCTATTATTTGGATCAGCTTACCATCCTCAGACCGATGGTCAAACAAAGGTGGTTAACAGGGTGTTGGGTAATCTTCTTAGGTGCCTAACAAAAGAATATGGACAGACATGGGATATGGTCATCTCACAAGGAGTATGCCTATAATGATAGTGTCAACTGGACCATAGGGAAGAGTCCTTTTGAGGTTGTGTATGGGATGCACCCAAGAGGTATTTGTGAGCTCAGGGATCTAAGAGCCATGAGAGTATGTCATGGTTCACCTCAACAAATCTAGGTTGCAGAAGGGAGTGTCAACCAAGCTATAGATGAAAAGGGTAGGACCATGCAAGATATTGGCCAAGTATGGGAAAAATGCATACAAGGTTGAGCTACCTACCGACTTAAGAATCTCACCAGTTTTCAATATAGCTGACTTGATCAAATATAAGGGATCAGTCAAAGGGATGGATCAGAACAGTCAAGAGATCTTCAAGGACATCAACAACATACCCCTACCTACTCAAGACAAGCACCAAGCTGAAAGGATTTTGGAGTCAAGGGTGCAAAAGTCTACAAGACATAAGGTGTACATGGAGCACCTTATTAAGTGGAAGAATAAGCATGAATCAAAAGCTACATGGGTACAAGAAGATCAATTCCAGAAGCTTGGCATTGACATGTCCTTGATCTCTTCTTCTACTCCTTAGTGTTTGGGCAGAGAGGGGGAGAATGTTGCAGGAGCACCTAGAAGAACACCTAGGAAACACTAGGAATAGGTAAGGTTTGTGAAATTATTTTTTAATGTGATAAGGTCATGTTGACCATTGAATTTGTGGGAGAGATTTAAAAATATCTTGGTCAGGAGCTATCAAGAGTGGATGAGTTGTGAGTTTAGACACTCATGGTTGGGAAGTTCTAATAATTGGAAATAAAGCCCAAAATGTTGCTTTGTGCAATTTTGGCCAAAGGTGGTGGTTATGTCCAACCATGGGAAGGGTAACCACCTTGGGAAACCTATTTAAGGATTTCCTCGACCTGTGTGAAAGGTTGGAAGGCATTTGGAGTTTTGTAAATTTGAATTTTTCATGAAGGAGAAGTAAGAAAAATAGGAGTAATTGCTTAATTTTTTGTGTTTGAGATCTTGGCAGTGTGTCAATGGCATAACCAGGCATTGGCATACATGTGGAATGTAGTTTAGTTGATCTCAAAGTGTTAGTTGGATCTTAGCTAGTTGTTTCATCATTCTAGTTGTTGATTTATATTCTCTAAGTTCTTGTTTTTTATTATTCTGCCTGGCAAGCTGCAATAAATGGAGTCCTAGACCACCTTTCCCCTGTACCTGGTGTATGGGATCGTGGATATAGTGGCTAGGCTCCATTCCTGTACTTTTATCAGGGTTAGGAGTCACTAGGAGTCAAGTGAGCATGAAAGAAGACCTTTCCTAGGCGAGCTAAACAGTGCCCAGCTAGGAAAGTCAGGAGGTGTAAATCACCTAACTTGCAGGGGAGATCTCTCCATGACAATTCCCATGGTAGAAAGGTGGAAGAAGGCCTTATAGAGGTTTGGTATCTAGTAAGAGGCTACATCAATCCATTTGATGGAAGAACTCTTTGACAGTTCAACCGAGTGGCCAGGAAATGACAAAAAAACCCTACATTTGCTAAATTGGTGAAGAAACCTGTGTACGGCAAGACAAGGCATAAGACTTTGGAAATATTGAAGAGGTTGGTATCAGGACCAAGAAAAAATAGGGAAGGTTTGGGGTTCTTTAGGAAAAGTTTGAGAAACATCCACTTTTCTTGGGTTAGGAGGGCTAATAGGGGCTCTAGGCTTGTAGCCTTTTTAACCCTAGGTGAGGGTTTGGAGGGAGCGATGGAGAAATGGAGTCTAGTGGTTGATCAATAATCCTAATAGGATGCTAAGAAGCCTTATTTCACATCTCTACACCCCTGCAAGAATCTAGTTGAGTGTTGTGTGTGTTTGGCCTTTAGGGATGATTAAGGGTCAAGGGTGAAACAGTGGCAAAGCACCAAGTTTTGGTTGGGTTGTATGACATGGATGGAAGTGGGGATGGCCAGTAGAACCAGGGGTACCTACATTTGAGTTAGGACCTATAGGTTGAGTTGGTGGGGAGTGCTACCAATGGGAATTTCCAAGGTGAGACCCGGAGCATGGAACAGTGATTGTTCCATCCAACCCCTCTTACACCACTGACTCTCTATGTAAACTCATCAATATCGACCTGACTGATATTGGTATCCATGACATCTCTCCAAAGAGTGGTGACTCTAGATTGTAAGGGCACCCCTTGAAACTTGTACCTCATATGATCCTTATCCTCTTTGCCTCAAGGTGCCTTGGCCATTCCTTTCCCCTTTTCCTTGGAGGCACCAAAAGCTTCTGCATCGGATTCCATAAATCTTGCACAAAAGACATGAATTAGCAACATTATTATGGGAAAGCGGCCTCAAACAAGCCTCTGCACATCGAGGGTAGATCCACAATCTTCATTAATATTTTGTAATCGTCTAACATTTGATAAAACATCATTAGAAAGCAAGGCAGGTGACCCGAGCTCCCAGGGTTGGAGTTCCCTTGGTAGAATGTCATTTGGAAAGGAAAATGAGGTATGGGACTCCCAAAGGCATTTCTTGATGTTGGATTTTCTCAGTTGAGGGTTGGCATGAAAGAAGATCTCATTTTAGCAAGTGGGTCAAAGTCCATTTTGGATTTGGAGGTCATTTGAGCCCTCATTTAGGTGTTCGGGTAACAGCTGCAAGAAGGCCGCCTAAAATGGCGCAGGGAAGATGGAACTCTGGGTGTCGGATTTCGGAGCTCGAAATCCGTCATTGAGAAGTAGTTACGGGTTAGCCGTTCATAACGGTGAAATGTAGGCGACAATCCGAGAGTGGAATTCCGGAGGGTAATCCCCAGAGACAAACTCATGAGTTGGGAAAGGCTAGCAACAAACAAAGGGTTAGAACTTGGAGGCCGAAAAGTAGTTCAAGTTTAGCCTCTTGGAACGGCGATAGCGGAATGGAATCCCGACGACGAAATTTTGAAGTCTTGAGTCCGAAGGGTGTTTGGATGCTCGATTTTTCTAACAGGTTTTGAGAAGGAGACTACAGGGCCGGGGTTCGGGGTCTGAAAAGATGGATGAAGTTTGTTGTTGACAACAACAAAATGGACACCAAAACTTGAAGATGAAAATCTGATCACTAGAGTCTGAGGTGAGCTTGGATGGTTTGTTCTTCCCCTGCAAGTTTTAAACGGATTTCATGCGCCCGAGGTCAGAGGTTTGGAAGGACGTTCGAGGCGGGCTGCCTGAAATAACGAAGTTAAGAGGGAATTCCGAAAATAAAATTTTGAGGGTCAGAGTTCGATGACAGTTTGTTCCTTAATTGATTTTCAATTTTTTTGATTTTTGGAATGGACTTCGCAAGCCTGAGATTCGAGAGTCATAAATTTGTTCGAGGAAAGCTGTTTTACACAACGGGGGCACAACGGAAACCCACGAAGGGAAGTCTGGAGGCCAGAACCCCGGGCGAGCTTGGCCACTATCAATTTTCAAAGTTTAAAATTTGCGTTTAGTTCGGACGGCCGCAGGGAGGTTCAGGCCTAGAAGACGCCAGTGGTTGTTTCGAAGAATGGCAGCGGTGGGGTTAAACTTCGGCATTGAATTTTGATGATTTCATGCGGTTTTCACGGATTCTAAATGGTGGGTTTTTAGGTGAAGGTACTAATCTACCAAATTTCAACTCATTTTTTACATTTTTACTTCATGTTGACCCGTAATTTCATGAAAATGAAGACGAGGTGTGTAGACGGCAGACATACCTCAAAATCCCGAAGAAGGATGCTATTGAATGCGCAAAAAATGGAAAAACGAGTGCTCAGGCATGGGGGCAGAAGATGTCGGATGTTGGAAGCTCTTTGAATTCCTCTATCACTTCGGTTGCGTGAAAATGACAGTCAGAAAATATGTTTATATAGCCAAAACCGTAATTAATACAATAATTTAATGTTTCGTACGACGGTCAGAAATTTTGGTGTGTTTGAATTCGCGGGCGACTGTGGGAGGACCGAGGTCTGGCAGTCGGAGAGACGTCCAGTCGTGGTTGGTTTGAAGCCTATGCAACATTAAGTCACCTGGCGGAAAGGAACCCAGTGTCCGAGGTTTGGAAGGACGTTGACCCTCCTGCCGCAAAGAAAGACAAAATTCAGGTGGAATCTCGGAAACGAAAATCCGAGATCCAGGGTCTGAGGTCCGGGAAGATGTCAGATGCCAAACACCAGCTACAACAAAACCAGGATGGAAACTCGGAGAGGGAAACCTGAGGGTCTGGACCCAAAAGGGGCCACGGACATTAGAAAGGCATTATGACAAGGGAAACCCGAACTGACTTCAAATTTAGCATTTTAAAGGGGGTCAAGATTGGTCAAACTTAAGATGTGTCTTTTGGGGATATGTTGACCTTTTAGGGCACAAAATGGGCATGCAAAACAAGGTGAAGCCAAAAAGGACCTAACAAGCAAAAGAGGGAAGAGGGGTCCTTGTTCCGAATGGGACATGTGTGCAACAAGCACAACACCCCTATTGGGACACTTTCGCACTATGTGACCCTGTTGTCCACAAGAAAAACATCATGTACCCTTGTTGAATCCTCTACCTCCAGGAGGTGCACTTGACTGTTGAATGCTACCCCTATTATAGGTAGATTGTGTACTCTGTGTTGGATGCGCATAATTGAAGCATTTGACTCGCCTTCAACTTCTGTCACCCCCTAACTAATATCTGTCACCCTGTCTAGATTGGAAATTGTTCTATTTCCCCTATGAATTTTGATGTTGACCACTCTGTGTAGGCACCTGTTGTGTCCTAGGTGGTCCAACTCCATGAGCCTGGCAACTATGTGAACTAGGTCCTGCAGCTAAAGCACTGCCTATCTGTACTCCAATATGTCCACCCAATGCCATTTCAAAATTATCCTCCACCAATTTGGCCTTCTCTACTGTTGTCTCCATGGTCTTGAGTTTGAAAACCAAAACACCACCATTGATTTGAGCATTTAAGCCCCTAATAAAGTGTTGAACTAGAATGCCCTTGTCATCACCAATACCAACATACTATTTGAGCTCGTAGAATCTATGCTCAAACACTTCTACTAACATGGCCATTTATTGCAAAGCATGAAACTCATCTCCATGACTTTGTCACCAATGGTCAGATAGGAATCTAGCTCTAAATCTCTTGATGAACATGTCCCAAGAAACTGAATTAATGTCAATATGAAGCTTTTGCTCCTCCAATCTCCACTAGGTAGATGCAAAGTCTCGCAAGCGCATGCTATCACATTGGGCCTTGGTGTTGCTACCATAAGGGTGCATAGAAAAACACCGATTCAAGTCTATCAACCATGTCTTGGCCTCTAGTCCGCTGCCAAAACCATCGAAAATGGGCAGATGGGCTCTAAGTAGGTCTCTCATATGAGTAGTTGTTAACCCTTGATCAAAATTTTGTAGGGCAATTTTTGAAATTGTAGGTTTTTATTCAAAAAAATTATAACTTTTTAAATTGGTATGGGGGTTGGGGCTGCCCCACAGCCACCCCCATAGGGGAGGCAGCGTTGTGGAGGAAGGATCCAACGTTGCATTCACAAGTCGCACCCCCATAAGGGGTCGACTGTGTAAACAACCTGGCATTATTGGTGGCTTCTCAGACTTTTATCCGCCCTTTTCTAATTCTATTTTAATATTTGGTTTTAAGCATAAAAATATATATTTAAATGTATATTTTTATATATATTTATGGATATATATGTATATATATTTAATATTTGCTGGAAAACTGTAATTTAATTTTTAAATATTTACATAATATATTTATATATGTATAAGTATATATAAATACATATATTTAAATGAATATTTTATAATAGGTGCATGTAAATGCACAAATTAAATGTTTTTAAAATGAAATGATCTAAAAGGGAAATTGATTTTTATATAGATGTAAATTGGGAAGTTGAATAAAATAATTAGATTTAATTTCTTTATTGAATATAAATGAAATTGTATTAAGCTAGATTATTTTGAGCAAAGTATTATAGTTTTCTTGGAATGGAAATTAGATTAAGGAAATCAAAATGATAGTTTTATTACTTGCCTGAAGCTTATTTAATTATGATGTCTTATGTCCAAGTAAGTTGGGAAATCTATTAGTTGTGAATGAGTAAGCCTTCCAGATGTTGTAATATTATGTGGGGGTTGTTGTGATATTTTTTTCAACCCTTTATTTTCCTTGGGTAGTGCACCTAGTTGTCATTTGGTTTAAACACCCGATTAATACGAACGAGATGTGTTGCTTCTTATATTATGGTTGGGATTTAATATTCATTTTTGTGCACTTTGGCTACCCTTGGTTTATGGATTATATCCTTGTGTTTTCAGTAGGGGAGTGGATCTCAATGGGGGTTGGTGCACAAAGTGGTGCCAGGATAACTCATGTGAGAGTTAGTTAATTCAGTGGAAATTAAATAAAAGTATTATGGGAAAGGGTAGCCTTAAAACCCTTAACTTGTTAATTGTGCCTCACTCATTGTCTCAAGGGCTTGTTTAGAATTGAGATGAGACAAGAAGGCCTAGAATGGCAAGGTCATTATCTTGTCCCTTTGAAAGATATTTGACTCTGTAACGGTTTTCATGTGGGTCCAGAGATCGTGAGAGGCTACCAGGATAACCCAAGATGGGGGTCGAGGCCTAGGAAGATCTTCAAAGATAACCCATGCAGCTTTGTGATGACACTCCTCCTATGACAACAATTTGTATTGTTTAGTTGTTGTACTTGACTCTTTTACTTTGGAAGCAATGTAACCTTCATGTTATGTATTATACTTGTATAGTTTATTCTTGTGGTTTTCTATGTCTTGAGGTTGTTGGTTATACCTAGGAAGCCCTTTTACTATCTCCTAGCACGGGGGTTGGGCCTTTGGGTACCACTTGGTTGGGTGGAAGGTGCACCTTACACCATTGGGTTTCCACTTTATGTTTGTGATGGCGGGATCATATAGATTAGAGAGCTCGCATGTTCCAGTTGCTTTGTTCCATATCTTGTGTTTTATTGGATTAGTTGGATGTTATTGTATATGTACTACTCCTTATTTTTATTTGAGGATAATCCTTGTATCATTGTAATTTTAATATTGTTTGTATGATCTACCTCATTTTGGAAATGAGCCTTGTAACTACTATATAGAATGATTACAATATTTGAATGGTTTTAATATGTACTTTATATCTTATGAAATGAGTTTAATGTTATTGGATCTATGTTTATTTCATGAGTATAATTTATATCTTATGGATTAGTTTACTTTTGTATGTTATGGGTTTCAAATGTAAGCATTGTCCCGTACCTTAGAGGATGTATTTGTTAAGTGTAGTTCACTTTACTTATTTTTAATTACACACACAAAAAAATTACGCTTATGTTATAATTATATCATCCTCTAGGGTTACGTGGTGGTGCATTACATTCTACCTCATCCAGTTATCAAATAAACATATATCAAGAGTCACTTTTCAATCATGGTCAAAATCCACCAACAATACCCAACAATGATCCAATCCAAGAAATGTTAACATCATTTGATCCTATGGTTGAAAACATTGAAAATCTCTCCACCACAATTATTGAAAACAATGATCAAGATCTATCCATCAATGAGTACCTTGAAGATGTTTCTACCTCATTCGATGATCAACTCAACATACATCAAGAGTCACTTTTTAGTCATGATCATAACCCTTCAAACAATGATCTATTTCAAGGAGTGTTAGAATTATTTGATCCTATTGACATAATCCATGATTCATCAACCAATGATCATATTGAAAATGTCTCTACATCACCTAATGAGTTAGAGGAGATATTTCAAGAATTTATTCCACAGCATGATCAACATCACCAAAGTCTAGAAATGGTCCTTTCCAAGACATATTGACATCATTTGACCTCATGGTTACAAATATTGAAGGAATCCTCAACTCAACATTTGATATAAATCCACTCAAAGATCAACAGGATATTGAGCCACTTCCCATGCCTAATGATGATGTCTAAGAACCTTTTGTAAGAAATTCATCCTGTGAAATTGAACCATGTCAAGAACTTGATCCAAAGTATGTCAAAAATCATTCCAACATTAACCCAGATCAAGAATTTGTATCTCCACATTACTACTATGATCTAATGTGAAGTATCCTATCTACACAAGATATCGCAAATGATGATCATATACATATAGCACATACTCCTCCACCTATCCATAAGATGGTTTATTTGGATGGACATGTGGATGATCTTCATTCAAAACAAGATTTTAATACTCTTGATATCAATACAAAGGAACAAGAGTCTCCTACTCTTAAAATTTGTACACCTAATCAAGATATAGAAAAATATAGAGACATATCAAAAATGGGTCATGAAGAAGGCTCCTGCAAAAGTGTTTAATCAGAAACATCCTGTGAAGTCATATCAAAAATCATGAGGAAGACTTTTATGTGGACAGTGAATCATCAACACCTCTTGAAGAAGCAGTAAAATCTGATATCTCATAAGATCAAGCCAAAGATATCAATCAAGAAGTCATCCCACATATGGAGGATCCTATCACTTATAAACTTGGATCACTTACCTTTTTTAGGGTAGGCTATCTTATCAATGAAGAATTTATCACCTTTGAAGATTTATAATAGAGTAGAGAAGGGTTAGTACCTTGTTTCCAAGGTAAATCATATCCTATTGCAAATAATTTTTTTGAACAAATGAATGATCAAGACAGAAGATTAGGTCTACTTGAATAGGGTATCCTAGAACCAATGCATATTATTGGCAATCCTAAGTATCAAGATCTTGGTTATTTGACAATTAAGGGATCTAAACATATTAGTGATACCTCTATAAAACTAGGGGCAACTGCATCTCGAGAAATGTCAACATAGGGAGCACGAAGAATACTTATGATGAAACTAATACCAATACTACAACCTTCCATGTGATGAATCTTCATCCACCCATTACCCCATCTACGAAGTGGGACCAACATCAAAAGAAAGATTTAAATCAAAGCACGAAGAACGTCATCAAAGAAAAAGAAGTAGTGAAGCACGAAGGACAAATCAAATACACATGGATACCAAAGAATACAAAGAAAGATTATCCCTATCAATATCCATTAGTCAAAGAAACTATGGGGAAAAATAAAAAAGGGAAAAGTATCCATCAAAGATGTCCACAAAGGAAAAATTAGGCTTCTCAAGCAGCGTACAAATTATATCAAGTAGTTGGTCCTAATTCCATGCACACTTCCATATCCACCCATTATTGCTCATCTTCCCAAGTTTAGAGAGTCAAAGGTTCCAAGCTATCAACCAATCCATATTTTATTCCTAAGCATACAACAACATCCACTCCCCCATGCAAGATATCCAACTCTCACATTGACCATGTATTGGAAGCAACCCTTCATCATAAGGATTCAAAAGGCACTCTATCATGATGTGCACATAGAGACAAAGTTAACCTTGGTATCAACAAAGTAGAACATAACTCTCAAAAGTTGCATTCAAGTGAATGCATTTTAGTGAAAAAATTATTCAAGTAGGATATCGATGGAACATTATGATAGAAGCATCAACATCAACAGTACCAGGTGGCTCAACATGAGCTTAAAATCTTTTAGCGAAAAAAAATAATCAAAAAAATCAAAAAAGCATGAAAATAGTAAAGATAAAAAATCATCCTTGAGTGAAAATTGCATAGGCGACACTTTGGGCAAGTAATATGATGAAAACCTAGAAAAAATGCATCATGCGTAGAATTGAGCATCTACGTGTGCCACTTCAGGCAAAAGCATCATATCACATCCATAATAAAACCAACATTTCATCCATTTTATCCATAGTAAATCCATTCATCCATGAACCATTTATCCCATCCATCCTCATCTATCTACATCCATCTTCCACATTATCTTGATCTTGATAAAAAATTGTGTACACTTTACACTTGCTTATGGTAAACATCTCGACATGGGTCATTTTCATTGAGCCTATCCTAACCAATATTATCTAAGCCATGAAGCACTATCCAAATGAGCATCCTCTATTCAAACATCTTATATTATCACAAGATAATCGTTGACATCCTTTGTGTTCTTACCATATCCATCCATGCATACCTCTATCCAAGAATCCACCTGTGGCAATCTACACATTGCTAGACACTGGGGGCACATATTTACATCTTTCTTCAGGAAATAAATCTTGATCTATATCTTTCAACTTATGTGGTGATCTAAACATTGACAAACGTAAAAATAAAATTGGTCAAAGAATTTGTGAGCAACAAATCCAAATCACGAAGGTTAATATTCCTGTCAAATGTTCTTTCAATCTTTCTTTCTAATATCATGGATATTATTCAGTGTTTGGAGACAGTTCAAGGCATTGCTGATACAATGATAGTTGACATTTTTTTGAAAAATGAAGTTGTTCTTTGTAGTGCACAATTGTATATCTTCTTGGGTGGAGAAGGTTATATTGGTGGTATCTTCCCTCCTCATTATCTTCCTCATAATATGGCAGTGGTTAATGCTTTTGATGCATTAAAGTTATCTATAGAGTCTTTTGACCCCTGTTATTTGAATAAAGCTTTGTTAAAATATTCTAACCAGCTGGGAAGGGACTTGGTAGACAGGTTCTGGGAGAAGTTTTATTATATATCCTTCCTTTTGTTTCATAATTTTCATCATGCAGCTTCTTCATGGCGTGGACATCCAAGTCAGGGGATCACTCAAGGACTGGAAGAATCTAGTTTGTTGAAGGAGGAAGCAGGGGTTGAAAAGCAGGTGGACACTAGCTTTGGATTTATGCCAATGGAGGTGTAAAGGAAAAATGTTGTACTATTTGCAGATTTTGTATATGCAATTATGTAATCTCAGTATAGGTTTATACTTTTAGGCAGATAAACCTTGGTCGGGTTGTATGATTGACAATGGTCAACATTTTGTAATCAAAAGCATGACTTTTTGGGCCATAACCGGAGGTTTTCTCACTGGCTCTTTCCTGCTGGTATGCCTTTTGAGCTAGTATAATGTACACTATATTACAAAGATTAAATATATATAGTGGCTTGCCACTTTTGTTTAAAAAAAAAAAATCCAAATCACAAACCCATGACATATTTTGATGAGAATATATTCCTTATCAAGCTTCATCGAACATCGAACATCAAACATCAATCCAAACAATCAATATCAGTCAAATCTAACTTGTGCTTCAACATCATATCAAATCATCAAAAAAATTTTTGTTCCAAATCAAGCTTCAAAATCCTAATCAATCAAATCCAATCAAACCATCGTCATCTTAGGATATCCTTCCCAATCCTTGTGTTACTTAAACACTATCCTTAAATTGTTGTGTATCCTCAACAATGTTATCATCATCAATCCATCAATCTGATCAATCAAAACTAGTTTGGTTTTCAAAAAGATCCTAAAATAGATCACTGATATCATCACTCATATCCATATCCAAATCGTCAAAATCATGAGAAAATCCAAAAACATCCAAAACATATCAAAATCCCAAAACAGGTCAAAAATTTAGAAAAATTCAAAAACATGGCATCCAAACTATGTCATCTCTTAGCTTAAATGTAGGCAATGCCACTATTGATGGGCCCCCGAGACACAAAATCCAAAAACATTCATAAATCTCAAAAAACACCAAAAACATTGAAATTTTTAAAAATCAAAACATTTGTAAAACATCTCGAAAAACCTAAAACAACCTCAAAACATTGTAAAATATCAAAAACATAAAAAAAAATCCAAATACTTGAAAAAAAATCCATCCGTTTCATTTCTCTTCACCCACAATAATCAATCATCCATAATAAATCAATCATCACCTTCACCATTCGACAACGCAATCAGAAACAAGTATAGCAAATTGAAAATGTGAACTCCAACTTCAAGGTCTTATGTCTTGGTCAATAGGTAAATAGGTTTGTCAACTCTTGGTATCACTAGCCCATCATCCAACCAATCTCACCATCATTTGATAACATCATGTCCTAGGATGTATCCTTCCTACAATGGACATCAACATCAGGCATCACCATAGTTTAGTCTTGGCTAGATGGTATGAAAAACATTGACTTGTTTGTGTACTTGATCTTCGTCTTGTTGATTTATCTTATTGCGCTTATTCCAATGACCTCTCAATGATGTCTATCAAAATTATTTAGAGAGAAAGGAATGGGGCATTGATCTTTATCCTTCATTTGTTGTGCTTGTTGGATGTTCTTGTAATATAACCTCAGTGAATACTTGCTTTATTAGGTGTGCATGGAAGGTGTTTTGGATAGCTTGTTGACTATTACATTGGGAGGTTATGCCTTTTTGTGTCTTGGTCTAAGATGTTTGAAACTTTTGAAGTACATCCTAGTAAGGTTTTTGTATGTTAGGTGTGAACAAGTATGCTCCTATTTGTTTTTCGAGTCAAAGTCCATCTCACTAGATACAACACCATCTTGGTCCTCTATACCTTGATACAACGTATCTATGTGTTTTATCAAAAAATAAGGAAAGTTATTTTCTTTACATCCCGAATCCCTAGATAAGAAACACATCATCATTCATCATCATATCTAACAAAGCCTTGACAACTCACAAACTTGTTGGACTTTTCTATCTTCTCATAATCAAGGGTTGATCCCTCTCATTCTTTTATCCTCTTTCATGCTAACATGGTATCATTTCATCCACAAATTGTTTGCATCATGCATATTCATACTATCATCATAATAGGTAACATCATCCATCTCACATGCATTGCATCATCATTTAAGATGTTTAGGATAATATCAATTTGATATTCTCAGCATCTTAGTTCATCTCATTTGCATCATCATTATCATATAGATCTATACCATTTGTGCATCCATCTTAAACCTCTTTATCATTAAATTGGCCCTCAAATCAAACTTTTTGCCTGATATTTTGAGGAGGCAGTGTACCAGTGTACTTCTTTCCACTGGGGCATCCGAAAAATTAGAAAATTTTTGAGTTTTGATCTTGCTAGTGTTATTCTTTGAACCAACACAACATGTACATTGCTTCAAAGAGGGAAAAATGTAGACACTCAAAATATCTTGATCGATGTCATGCACTTGATCTTGATTAACTAACACTGATTCTTCCTTAATCACTTCCACACTAACCAATTAATTCAATAGTCTTTATTTAATTAATTGAATTCATTGGATTTCCTCTTTAAATCAGATAATAAACTTTATTAGATTATCTCATCATATCCAATCCTAATGTTCTTCCTTTAATTAAATAAATCAATATATTTAATTAAAATCGTAATGTTCTTCCTTTAATTAAATAAACCAATATATTTAATTAAAATTATAATGTTCTTCCTTTAATTAAATAAATCAACTTATTTAATTAAAATCCTAAAGTTCTAACATCATCTCATTTGATTTAACTAAACCCAAACATTTAAATCAAATGTCATAAATCAACTAATTTCACCTAAGTTAATTAATCCTAAATTATTTAACTCCTAAAACTAATCCCTCATTCCTCTAACTTTTAACTCCACCCTAGGGTAAGTCAACCTTGGTCGATTAACCAAGTTGCATATGTAAATCAATTTATTTAATTACTCTATTTTCATTCAAAATGGCATATTCTTGGAATATTCCACCCACTTGACTTTTCCCTCCCAAAGGAAATTTGTCCTCTTTTTTGAGCCACCTTTGCATTGAAGGCTCGTACACCTCCTCTCACACAAGCCACATCTTGGCATTCATTCCTCTTACACATCACATCTCCTCTAAGACTCATTAGCATGTTGACAAGTGGCACAATGCCATTGGTCCAATTTTTAATCCCACATTGTCCCCATTCTTCATTCTTTAGCCCTTCATCCTTATAAATAGAGGTCTTCTCTATTGATTGAGGATGCACAATCTGATGCAAGATTACTATCCACAATATCATCCACAAGTTAGATTATCATAGGCATAGAATTCATCATCCATAGCTAGGTTATTGATATTTTGCATCAAGAATCACACATTTCATCCAACTCGTATCAAGGGATTGGGAAGGGCCTCTTTCCACATCAAAGGAGCACCAATCCCCCTATGGGATGTTGGTTTGAGCATTAGAATAGTGTTACATTTGTGATTTATGTCGTATCTTGCTTTGTTTTCATTTATTCATATGTTCAAATAATTTCATAGGGAATGCTTGTTTACACTTATTTATTGACTAATGATTGTTTGTTTGTTTATGTTTGATCAAGTCTAGGCGGAGCATTCACAATCATAAATAATAAAAATATTTAAACACAAGTCTTAATATTAGGTGAAATCATGGGTATTATCCATCCACTAAACCAATCAATGGGTGAGTTCATCTTACATTGGCGAGGATGCCCATTCTTCTTGTGAGGTAAGCTAAACTCACATAGTGAGGGGACCATAACACCTCAAATTAGTAGAAAATTAAGCATCATATAGTGAAAAAACAAAGCAAGAGGATAATGCATAGCCTTAACAGAAGGGGAATTCATAACCACAACTTGTCAACAAATCAATTCCTTCTCATGAAACGTTCATCCATGTTACGTCAAAAGGCAAGAAGTGGCCACAAGTATGTTTGGGATTCATAGGAAATGCAATGTGTTTATTAGTACCATTTGGTGGCACCCAGCTCATATAGAAAAAATTACTCCCCTACTGATTGATCAACTCCTATAAATGTTATAATTCTAGCTCATTCTCTTCTCTAATTTTGCTTGAATCTAGGAGTAAACATAAGAAACCACATCCACCTTTTTAGCTAATGAAACTTTGTAATCAAAATCTTTATGAGAAAAAATAACATGGTTTTAAATCTTCCATAAATTAAAAGAACAATAGCTCACAAAAATTTCAAAGACAAGCAATATAATCAATACAAGGTTGTATCCCCAAAAATTTCAATCCTTGATGATAAATATTCAAGGTGGAAGTGGAAAAAAACATTATGAATTCACTGCCATGCCAATTGGGTGTGATAGTAATACTCTAATGTGTATTTAAATGATTCGATCTATTGAGAAGTTGAAAATTTGGTTTGATAAAGGCCGATGAAGAAGTCATGGACCAAGGGGAAAACCTTTGTAATATAATCACCATTAGAAAATTGCAATCTTAGGCTCAAGCCTAGTGTACCAAACAATTTTGGCCTAAAATTCCAAGTGCAGGGAGAAAAGTCAAGTCTTTTGTGTAAAGTGAGATTGAAAAGCGTTGGAGAGAGCATACTAATAATCTAATAAATAAACCCCAATGTATAGTTCTTAAAGGTTGTATCATGATTCTAAAGCCAATATTTTCACCAAGAACAATGAGGATGCAACCCCAACTTATATAGCTTAAAATTAAGGTTGAGATCCTAAATCCATTGAATATTATTAAGATCAACTAGTGTAAATTGATAAAAAAATTGCAATGTGAATGAAGGATCGAATCTTTAAAAAGATGATATCATGAATGGTATGAATACCTTTCCAATAAAATTGTAGAAATATGATCCTAGGGGTCTTTGCAAGTGTAAAATTAGAGGAATTCATAATGAAGACCACTAGAGATTGTGAGAGTTGAAGGGAAAACTATCTTGGAAGTCATCCCTAGCCCATTTAGGAAACACAAAAGTATTTAATATATTTCCAAATGATTGATAAAGAAATGATTCCTTCATTTTGAAAGTAGTAGTGATTACAAGGGTATGGAGAACAATCCCCTTCTAGCATTATTTTCCATAGGGTGAACCTTCTTATATTTAGTGCTAAAGAATTATTTTATAGTCCTATTTGCCTCAAGCTCTTGAGTAATTCAATTCACATAGAGGGCTTGGCTTTGTTGATAGATATCAATAACCCCATGTTACCCTTATCCCAAGGTAAACATTAGATGTCCTAAATGCAATGATGGAAACCATGATAATGTAGGTAATTATCCATAGTAAATCTCTAAGAAGCTTCGTGAGTCAATAATAGGTAGGCCTAACAAGAATAATAATAAACTTGAGTTTCCACAAGGACTTTAGTGTAAATTTGAAAATTTCCATCCAAAGAGAGAGGCTTGATTATCTAAAAATGATATTTTATTTCCATCCTAATAAACAAAATACTACTAAAGGGTGGTAGGAGAGATTTTAAAAGTGAAGGGGCTTCTAAAGAAACTTAAACACTTATCCTTTATAAATCCAAGTCAATTAGAATTCCTTCAACTAGTTTGGTAAGGGGAAAAGTATTTTCTTATAAATTTGAGTTTTGTGTCATTGTAAGTTGGCACCAAAAAACCACATAAAAGGTATTAAGAAAATTGATGGCTTCAATCTAATATTCTTAGTGTTTTTCTACTGTTAGAAATGAGTCATCAACAAAATTTCCATAAATAAGGTGTTTGTTGTAGGAGAGAAGAAAAATACCCTTGACCAAATTGAGTGATGCTTTATGAGCTAAGTAGTTAAAGGATTTATTGTAACAACATATAGAGTTGGAGTTAAATGGAAAGCTTTCCAAATAGAGTAGAAGAGACCAAATTTATCTAAGACACTCCCTTTTATTGATAACAAGACAAAACATCTAGAAATAAGGTGATGATATCTTGAAGGAATTTTTTTCCAAATCTAAAAATTTTTAACATTGCAAGGATAAAAGCCCATTTAATGCAGTCATAGGCTTTCTTAAATTTGAACTTCTGAAAAATGATAGGCTAGTGATAAGTTCATGCTCATTTCATGCCCTCTATATAATAAGAATGTTAGTAAGAATCCAACAACTATGAATAAAAGTAGTTTATTGAAGAGGAATCATAAAAAGCAAACAAATTGTAAACATGCAAAGCAAAGAATTTAAAAAGTATTTTTGTAGGAAATAATAAACAAAGTGATGGGGCATCAACTAGAAATACATTTACGCTATGGATTTTATCTTGGCAGGCGATATTGTTGTGTGCAGGTGGGAGTATGGTGTAGGTCCGCAGCTGGTAAGTCGTGGCTTGCATGGTAGCAGGTCACCTTACATCTACACGAGGTCTTCAAATCAAAGATTTTATGTGGTTTTTCTACCAGGGGGGTTCTTTTGAGATCAGGGCGTTGATTTGAGTGGTTTTTCTCCATTTTTTTGTTATCCTCTTGCATTTGGTCTGAGATAAGGAAATTTTGCCTTTCTTTTTTCCTGTTATGGATCCAAGGGAAGTGACAAGCTCCATGTAGTCTATGGATTTATGTGCATCTTTAGGCTTGAAGTCTATATCTTCATAAATTCGGGCTACCAGGAGTAACCTCTTGTCGAAAGATTCGGGGGTGGGAGGGTTTGCTCTGTTTGGAGGCCCTCACATCTTGAAAATCAATCAATGTTTGGAAAGAAGCCAAGAGAGGCCCATCTTGGTGATTCAACCGAATACAATAGCAAAGGATGTTGAGTATTTTTTAAATCATACTTTAATCTACAAATCTATGGGAATGCGAGTCTTTCTTTCATTTTTGGAGTTCTGGCTAGGTGGACTTGGAATCCGAAGGGTGAAATGGAGGTAATATTGATGGCCAACAATTATTTCATGGTTGCTTTTAATTGTATGGGGGATCACAATAGGGTTTTTGAAGGAGGACCTTATTTTCATAATCAGATTGGTCTTTTTATCAATCCCTAGTACATGGGTTTTAACCCTTTAGAGGAGTTCCCAAATCATGTTATTATGTGGGTGCATCTTCCTTGGTTTCCTACTGAGTTTTGATGGAATGACATTTTGCATTCGGTAGCCCTGTTACTGGTGAAACCAGTGGGCCCTTCTCAACAAACATAGGATAGGAAGGTAATGATTTTTGCTCGCATGTGTGTTGAAATAGACTCAAGAGTAACCCTCTTCCAAAATATTTAGAAATTTGTGTGGGCTCACTTTCTTGGATGCAATGGCTTGATTATGAGACTCTTCCTTTCTGATGACGGTTGTACCATGAATATGAGCATTTGTAGAGAAGATGTCCATAGTCCAGATCTTTGGATTCTTTTCCAACTCAACATCCTTGCAATCCTTCTAAGGTAGATAAGGGTAAGGATCCTATTCCTAGTGTTGTTGCAGATAATGAGGGTCTTACTCATATTATTCCCCATAACAAGAAACATCGACAAAAGAGAAATTTTAAGGAGAGGCAGGAAGGGGATAATTTTAATTGCTTTGATGTGTTAGATGGTCTTAGTTAGTAGGAGGTGAATCTAGGGATGATGGCTCTAGATCAAGGTTTTTTGGAGGTGGTTCAGGAGGGTAATACTTTTGTCAATCTTCAAAATACTATGGAAGCTATTTTAATTCAAATGGATAAAGATCTTGGTCTAGTTGATTCAATTATTCTTGAGGCCCTTATTGCTATGGAAAATATTGAGGTTACAAAATATTTTTTGGTAGAGAAGGTGGTGTTGAACTCGAAAAAATGAAAAAAGGCTTCTCCTTCTTTGGGGATTCAACAAAAATATCTTAAGAAAGGGGCTCCTAAGAAGCCCTCCAAGGCCGAAGTAAAGAAACACTTGGAGAAAATTAAGATCATGGGGGAGACGTTGGTAGAATCGGGATCTATTAAGACTCTTGATTCTCACTTTTCCAACCCTCAAAAATGATTATCCTCTCATGGAATGTAAGGGGCTTGAATAATGGCCCTCAACAAAAAGTTGTTTGTGACTTGGTAAGAAATCATTCTCCTAATGTGCTTTTTATATTGGAAACTAAGCTATCTGTAGAGAACATGAGTGGTTTGGTCTCTAAACTGTGAGGGCGGGGTCAATGCTAATGCACTAGTTCCCAATGTAATGCAAGTGGTTTGGCTTATTTATGGAATCCATTAAAGGTTGTCCCTTTTTGGTGGATGTCCTGTAAGTCTTCTATTTTAGTGGTTTCTTTGAGTCTGGAAATTGGAGAAACTATTCTTCTTTCCAATATCTATGCTCCTATTGATTTTCCTGGTAAGCATCGTATGTGGTCTCACATTTGGTTTATTTGAAATTCTGGTCCTCCTTATCCTTGGATTATTGTTGGTGAATTTAATGTTATTATTGATCTAGAAGAAAAGAGGGGAGGTATGTTGAGGTTGGAGCCTTATTCTTTCCTTCTTCGTGATAATATCTCTACCTTGAATCTTGTTGATATTAAGCCTAGTAATGTTCAGCTTACTTGGAACAATAGGAGAATTGAGGAGGACTGTATTGTTGAGAGGCTTGACAGGTTCCTAGTTTATTGTTTTTCAATTAGTGGATCTTGGTCTATTTATTTTGAGATTCTCGACTGGAGGGTTTTAGATCACTAACCTATTAAGTTATACGCCACTTCAACTCACACTTCTCATTCTCCCTCTTTCAAGTTTCAACTTATGTGGCTACAAGATCCCTCTCTGCAGAATTATGTTGTTGATTCATGGCATTTGGGTAGGCCTTATTTTGGCATCACAATGTATTATTTTTCCAAGAAGCTATAGTATGTGAAGTACCAACTCAAAAGGTGGAAAAAGTGGTGTTTCAACAACATCTTCCATGCTAAGGTTGTTGCTTAGGCTAATTAATATGCTATCACCCACAAGATTAGGGAGTTTGGAATTGTTGAGGATTCTCTTGAGGGGGCAAGGGATTTGAAGGTTCTGGAGGAGTGTGAGTTGTGTGAGGAGATTTACTAGAAATGAATGGCTCAGGTTGAATGGCTATAGGAGGGGGACAAAAACACTATCTTCTTCTTCAACTCTATGAAGTCCAAGAGACATGGAAATTTGATCCATTTTCTTGTGAATGATAGGGGTGTGAATTTGACCTCTTTAGGAGATATTTCTAGAGAAGATTCACAGTACTTTGCATCTTTGTTTAGGGAGGACTTTCTAGATATGTTGGTGGAAGAAAATCATGTTTTCTCCTGTATCCCTTCTCTAGTATCTATGGAAATGAATGAGCACCTATTGGTTTTCATTTCTCTAGAGGAATTGGAGGCCACTATCTTTCATATGAAGAAACGGAAAGCCCCTAGTTCTAACGACTTTCTAATTGAATTCTTCCAAGAGTTTTGGGACATTATAAATCTGGGTTTATTAGAGGTTGTTCATGAATCTCAAAGGAACAAGTTGTAGACATGGAAAATGAGCAATCTCGGTTCGACACACTTAGTCATGATTATTAACAACATTTCTTCCCGAATCATACTCTCAGCTCTTCATCATATTTTGTCTCTTAATTTAATAAATCATTGTTTCTTTGATTAAGTCTTTCTCCGTCTTTGATTAAATTAATCAATTTAATTTAATTAATCTTATGTCTCTGTTAATTAAATAAATCAATTTATTTAATTAAAGTTTCTAAAGTCCTCTTATTAAATTAAATAAATTAAACCTAACTCTATTTGTTCTAATAGTTTCCCACTTAGTTAAATAAATCAAAGTCATTTATTTAATTAAATCAATTCCTCTCAATTCTGATTTAAATTAATTTATAAATTTAAGTCTAAATTGTCACATCTCCTAATCTCTCATTAAATTGATTAAATCTTGATTAATTTAATCTCAATCACTAAAATCTTCTAGATTATGCAACTTGCACAGTAAATCAATTACTTTGATTTATTAATTCATCTATTTTCCTTCACATGGCATCAAAAGGGAATATTCCTTCAATTTGAATTCAAAAAGTCCAAGTGGATTTGTACATCCAACAAGGCATTCACTCCTCTTACATGTCCATGTGCATTGAGCCAAGTGGCATTTATTTCATTCATTTTTCCCTCTCACATGTCATTTCTCAAATTTAAAATTCCACCTAATTGCATTTATTGGCACTTTGGCCAAAATGTGCACAACCATTAGCCATTCACATCTTGATAAGTGGCACTTGGCCATTGGATGTTGAATGATCCCACATTTCTCTATTTCACTCTCTTTTCCAATTTGAAAATCTATAAATGGAGGCTTATTTCCTCATTTGAGGATCCACAATTCAAGAAAGTATACTATACTTCATTTCATCCACAACTTTGAGTAAACTTACTATGCTCAAATTCATCTTCATTCGACATTTTCATGCAAGGTTATTCTCTTCATTTGAGAATTAATCTTACTCATAACATCATTCAACTTGTTCAAGGATTGGGAAAGGGTTGCATACTACATGATAGTGGCACCAATCCACTATGAGATAAGAGTTAATCATGTTTGCATATGCTTTTATTTAGCTTGCATTGTTTTCGTTAGTTGCATTGTTTAACATGGTTAAATATTTCATAGGAATGTCTAAGTTTGCTGATTTAAACTAAAATTCATGCTAACAACATGAAACTGGTTCAAGTCTCTCTTGCAGATTTTAGCATTTACATTTTGGCGCTAGAAGGATGTATCTTCTTTTGAATTCATTTTTTTTAATCTTTACTTATACCTTTGTTAAAGGAAACTTCATAAGAAGACAATCATCTATGTTTCTTTTTCTTTATATTATTTTGTCTAAGAATTTTTTTTCTTCATAAAATTGCAAGCTTCTGATCTTCTCTATTGAATGCTTAATATTCATGTATCTTCAATAATAGCAATTTGAACAGGCCTTGTTATAAACTCTTTTATTCTTTGCAGCTCCGCAGGTCAAACTCATTTTACTAGTCTCCCGCACAGTTAGTCCATCTTCTCATCGCCTTACTATGGCCTACGCTTCCACTGCTCATGGTACCACAGTATCCACCGCCATACCGTGGCCTACCCTTCGACCACCCACGGTATCACGGTATCCATCTCCGCCATTTCTTTTTCTGTCTGTCGTATCTTACCACATTACCACAACCTTCTACCGTACCTGTCGCGGCAGAGCGGTGCCCACCGCGTCACCGCCGGCTAACGCTCCCCTACCCATGGTATTGCTATTAACCGCCATGGTCTTCACCGTTGTCCCACGGTCTACTTGCTAACCCCCATGGTATTGCGGTTAACTGCCCACTGTCTTCACCACATCACCGCCAACTAACTCTCACCCTCCGTGGTATTGTGGTTAACCGCCACGGTCTTCACCACATCACCGCAGTCTACCACTTAACCCTCTACAGCAGCGCGGTAACCGCTTCCCTATCTTTCTCAACTATCATCACATCACCGCGGTTCCTTTCTAAACCATCCACGATATTGCGGTTAACCGCCTGACTTTTACTTGACCGCCACCGGGTCACTGCGGTATTGCGGTAGACTCGCCCTAACCATCACTTCACCGCTAGTTTGCTCACTGCACTACCGTGAGTCTCCCTCAGACCACCATGGTATAGCGGTAGAGGTCTTGGCCGACTGAGTGAAGCCTCCAACCATGATACTACAGCCTATGGTTAAAATAGTGAATGGGGATTAAATCGGGAAATAAACAGTAGTGAAGGATTTTTTTTTGAAAAGGGGGGCAAATAATTTTTTTTTTCTTTTTTAGAAATGATTTTTTTTTTATAACTTATGATTAATGTATTAATACATGAGAGAATTTGTGGAATATTTTATTCATACTGATTTTGTAATTTCTTTTGCAGGTTGATATTAGAATAAAACCAAGGCAAAACAAGATTGGAAAAATTCACAAAAGCATTTTTTAATGCTTGTTGAGCTAGTTTTTCTTCATTTAGTTTTAAACCATCTCACATCTATTTTTGGGGCTTTAAATTAACCATTTTGACTTGATCCTTTGGTTAAAATTTAACCTTAGACATTTACTAAATTTCAATTGGGTTTCTAAAATTGGACAAGGCAACTTCCACATCTCATTTTGGTGCTTAAAACGAACTCATCACTGCTTTTATGGTCTAAAATGAACAAGTGTTTTTGATGTTTTGTAATCATTTTCAAAAAGCAATATCACTTAAAATGTGTATGCACTTCTCTCATGCCTCATGGAAATCTTGAGAATCAAAATTCTTTTAGTGATATTAGGTTGTCGAAAGTATTGCTTCCACACTTCATTTTGGGTTTAAAATTGAACAATACATTGTGCGAGTGTGGGTAGGCTTATTGCATGTGTTCTCCCTTTGTTTCTAAATGAAGGTTAATCAAACTACGAATATGTTTACTCTATTTTTTTATCTTAGCGGGCCTGCCTTGTGGGAAAAAGGACTCACCCAAGGGAACAACCCAATCGGTAACACACTAAGGACAAGTATATTTCTAGCCGGGATATAAAAGTGGGTACTAGAACAAAAGCTAGTATCACGCGGTTGGCTCTGACGAGAAGGGTAGAAATGGTCTCTCGCCACATGCGTCAGCCTCCATGAATGGAAAGATCAAACTAAAACCCTTGTTTAGAAAGGCCAAATCCTTATCTATTTTGTTGGTGCAAAAGGTCATGTCCTTTGAAGCCACCCCACATTATACATGTAGTTTTGTTGTAGAGATGAAAAGTATGCCATGGGATATTCATGGGTACAATTGCTTGGCTGACCCAAGAAGTGTGTGTCATGGAGGGGAGCCAGTGTGGTCAAGCATCTAGTCATCCGCACAAAATATGTGCAGCTGTATTCGTCCAAGTGGGAACCCAGAAAAATATTGTCTCATCATCCTAGGGTTGTAAAATGTGCTTGGAAATGAAAAATACATTGCTTGGTTCTCAAAACAATTGAAAAAAAAAAACATTCACAAAGAACTCCAAATTTCAAACCCCTTGGAAGAAACAAATACTTTTGGCGAATTTAAGTACTCTTGTTTTCCCTAGGGATCATATCCTTAGAGGTTTCTAAGTGCTTGAATATTATCATCATTTTTTTTCACTAAGGTTAAACCTAGGAAATTTTTTCCCTAATTTCCTTGATTTCCACATAATGGACCTTGTGGGATGATAAATAAATTGGGACATTAGACATACAGTTTGAAACATAATCAAGCAAGTGTTTTTGGTAAAAGGAAATCCACTAAACCAAGATAAAGGACAAATTGGACCTCATATGTGTTGCTTCAAATGATTTCCTGAAAGGTGAAAATCCCAAAACCAAGGTTCAAAAGGATAAGTCTAAAAGCCCATGAACAACGCCTTGAAATGCTCCTTGAAGTTAGAGAAAGACTACTGTAAAACTTCTATAAAAAGGCTTCAAGAAATAATCTGGTGTAGGAGCACCCATAGGTTGTCTAGGGAAAACTTTGCCTAAACCTAAGCAATCTAACTTAGTGGCATTTTTGTTGTGCATTGATTAGATTAAGGTCATGTTGACCACATAGTAGGTGTCATAGGGTTTTTAGATCCATAGGAGGCTTAGGATTGTTGAAAAGTGCAAAGAGAGCTAAGAGGTTGTCTTGCAACTATGCAACATTTGAAATGTTGCTCAACAATGTTGATAGTTGGAGGTACAACCGACCAAGCAGAGCCCAAGGGGAGTGGATAAATGATTGGTGACCCTATTTATGGGATACCTCAACATTGGAGAGAGGTTGGAAGCATTTCATATTGTTTTAGTTTTGTAATTCAAGAGAAATTATTGTGTTTGTGTGAGAAATTTTTGGTTTTTAAAATTACAAGGATGCTTTAATGAAGTAGTTTGGCACTTTAATTCGTGCATGATGTAGGGTATTTTTTCTTTACATTATGTGTGGCATTAGATAGTTTGTTTTTTCAATTTCAATCACTTCTTGTAAATATTTTGGTTTATGCATTGTTGTTGGTCCGAACCAGGTAGTTTGTAAAGAGTGGAGTGTTCACTCACTTTCCCACTGTAAAAATTGTACGGCCCTTTGGGATCAGTGAATAGACTCCATGGATGTACATATAGTATGAGATAGGTCCTTTGAAAGCATAGGAGCTATTGTGGAAGTCTTGTCCTAGGTGAGCTAGAGAAGAGTCTGGTTAGGAAAGACCATAGTGCAGAGCACTTGATTTGCACGGGTGTTAATTTTCTGAAAAAATACCTTTTGGAGAAGGAAGGTATGAGTCTTACCAAGACATGGTAAGGAGAAATAAACTTTTTCAATCCATCTGGTGATGGAAGAGCTTAGAAAGTTGCAGAGAAGCTAGGAAAGGGCTTAAAAAGCCTAGTTTTCCTCATTTTCAGGTTAGGGCTTGGTACAGTCAGTTGTGACCCAAGACCCCAAAAATCCTTGAGAGGTGGTCATATGAACCAGGAATCCCAAGAAAATATTGGGGTGTTCTTTGGAAAGACTTTGGGAAAAAACCTGATTTCTCGAAGGAGGAGACCTAATAGGGCTACTAGGGCTAGTAGCCTTCTAGGCCTAATAGAGGGGTTTGGTGAAAGCGACCTAGAGATGGAGCTAGGTGGACCCCTAATACCCTTAGTATGATGGATTGAAATCTTAGGAAGCACCTCCACACCTCTGTAAAACCATTTCAAGAAATTGGAGGTTAGTAGCCTTTAGGGTGGTTTAAGGGCTAAGGGCTAGTGCCACAAGATTGCACCAAGTTTTGACTTGGAAGGGAGGAATTTGTTGATAGTTGGGATGGCAAGGAGAACCAAGGGATCCTAAGATAGAAGAGGTCCTATAGGTTGCAAGTGGTGGATTAAGACACCCTAGAGGTCTTCCAAGAAAGACCTAGAGCATGAATCAGTGATTGATTCATCTAGCCTCCCTATCATAATTCAACCTTGTATGCATTCTACTATCAACAAAATCCTAAGATTTTTGAAAGGTTTGATTTCCTCACATAGGAAGTCTAGCATGTTCTTCAACACCGAGGTTTTATAAAGAGAGTTGTGTCTAGGTTCAAGTCTAGGATCAAAGTCGTCATTCCCACCCATCTTTCCATCAATCAAATCTCATCCCATCAACAAACTTTTGAGAACTTTAGAAAAATAACTCATGTTAAACTTAAAAGGCTAAATCAATATCATCCTATCTTGGCTTAACACACCTAGCCAAGTATTCAAATCTCTTGAGAAAATTTTCCTCTAGAATAATCCAAATTCCTGAGGTTTTACTAGTTCATGATCACTTTGGTTGGTTTAACACACTTAACCAATCCATTGTCCTTGAGCAAGTTTCCCCTAAGATAACACAACTTCCTAAGGTCTACAAACTTCACTACAATCTTGTTTGACTTAATACACCTAGTCAAACCATCACCCTTAATCTAAGTCCTACAAGTTTAGCATAACCTTTCAAAATTTCTTCAAAAGTTTCACTCATCCACTTCATCCATTTACTCCGTCATCAGTACCACCCTCTTTGATCTTTTGGCTTCCCTAGTTCTTCTCTTTTGGTCTTGAAAGATTGAGATCAAATGATCCCTATTTTTTATGCTCCAAACAAGATCACAATACAAGAAGAACATGGAAAACATCAATGACATATCAACTTCCAGTGACTTAGGTCCAGTAACCACCAAAGCAAACCTTGCGGAATCCAGCAATCCCCCAAGTAAATCTTCTCTACCATCATGAAATCCTCAAGGGGGGGGCTATGAAGAGGAAATCATCAATGAAGAGTTAGGAATGACACAAAGGGAAATAACTGAAATGATTCAAAATCCAGAGAATCATAGAATTGTAAATGTATTGCTTAAACTTAGTCCTTCTCTATACTTGTGCACATTAACGGAAGGAGGGGTCCAATCCTCCTCCAACCTTGACGTAGGTGCTAGTATAGAAAGGCCTCTTACGAGCATACCCCCAGTGTCAATTTTTGGCATCATCCAAGAGACTCCCATAATCACATCAACTATCATACCAACCTCACCAATCGCAAGCACAGGAAGTGCTATATTTCATGAGTTACAACAGCATCACCTTATAAACAACAAAGAGGTGAGTATCAACACCATACCAGAAAAATCTATTCCAGTAAATCCATCACATCCATACGTCCCACTCAATTTTCATAATTCTATCGATTCATCCTCGTTCCATGCTACACCCACCTATCCGCTAAACATACAAAATTATCTACCACAAGGAGAAGGTGTTTTGTTTGGAACCGTCGGATTCATTGACCCATTTTCCTTTCAAGGGAACTTACCACCCTTTCCCCCATTACCACTCGCATCCACATCACCTATGAGGGTGGGTTTTCCCCCCTTACCCATATCTAGTTTCATAAATCTAGGCAATCTGAACATCACACTGAATTCTTTTTTTTTGCTTGCAACATCACAACAACAAGTGGCAACCATTCAAACCACTATGATAAACACATCAATCAATCCTAAAATCTCCTAAGGCATACCTTCTCAAGGACCGAGCATCTCAACCATAGCACCAATGACTCAAATCCCAACCACCAACACCACTAGCTTGCCTGACATCATTCCCAATCCACCACAAATCCCACCAAGAGCTAATGGGATGAATTCATTCATCACCATGATCCAAGACATCCAAAAATCTAATCATCAGAGGGTGCTAAAGAAAAACCAACAAGTTGCGCAAGCCGCACAAGCTGCACAAGCCACACAAGCTATGCAAGCCGCACAAGCCACACAAGCTGCACAAGCCACCCAAAAAGCTCAAGCACAAGTTCAAGCACAAGCACAAGCCCAAGCTCAATCCCAACAAAAAGTATAGGCACAAGACCAAGCACAACTGCAAGAAATCCATTGACAAGCATACCAACAAGCCCTGCAGACTTTCAGGTACAACAACAATCCAAACAAAAAGCTTTGTTGGCACAACAATAGCTTGACCAACAACAAGATTTTTTGGCACAACAACAGCTAGACCAACAATAAGCCTTGTTATCACAACAACATCTAGACCAACAATAGGCTTTATGGGAACAACAACAGATGCACCAACAACAAGCGTTGTTGGAACAACAACAACAACAAGATCAACAACAAGTGTTGTTGACACAAATGCAGGAATAACAATAGGCCTTGAATGCACAACAGAGATTGCAAAAAACTCCCACTAGTACTTCTCCCACCAATCAAACACCTCAAATGCCTCAAAACACATTCATTCCACCTCCCGATCCAAGCAATGATGTTGCAACACAAATCAAACTTCTCTCACAGAAAGTGTTGGACCTACAAGCAAGAAAAACAACAAGAACACTGGGAAACTTGTGCCCTTATCCTTTCAACAGGTTTCTCACCATGGTACCATTCCCGAAGGGATTTGAGATCCCCAAACTTGACAAGTATAATGGAATGGGCAACCTTGAAAACCATGTCAGGGAATTTCAGGTGCATTGCATGGAGGTCGCATAGGATGATACGTATCTAATGCAACTCTTCCCCCAAAGTTTGACTGGTCCAGCCATGGAATGGTTTTCTCACCCACCCACGAGAATTAAAAAATTCAAGTAAATTGTGGAAGCATTCCTGAAAAATTATGCTTTCAATATGGGTGTAGAGGCTAGTTTGGAATAACTGTCAACACTCAAACAAAGAAAATGAGAGCTATTCGCATCCTTCCTACAGAGATGGTGATCCAAGGCCAATCAGAGCAAGTGGACCATGCCAGAAGAACAACAAGTTTGCACCATCATATCCAATCTAGATGAACACTTGGTGTTCTATTTGAAAATGCAATGCATCACATCATATGATCAACTGATCCAAAAGGTGCTCAACATCGAAAGGGCCCTTACCGCGTGAGGAGGCGCCTCAACATTCACTCCACCATAGGATAACCGCCATTCTAACAATTATAATGATAAACCTTGAACATGGTCAAGGAATAAAAATATCACAAACGATGGTGTGGTCGATGCTAAAGTGGTCATAAACGCTCCCAAGCCGAATATCCAAACCCATCATCAACCGCAAAATCATAATTACAATAATGTGCAAACTAATACAGTAGTAGCACAACAACAACTGCTTCCTGCCAACCAAATCAATAACTTGGGTAATCAAGGAGGACTACCTCCCCAAGGAAAATACCCTCCTGAGTGAAAGTTCACAGCCCTTGGGGAATCCATCGAGTCCATAATGAAAAAAGTGGTCAAAGAGAATCTAATCAAAGTCTCCAACTCTGAGAAATACGCAGAACCCATGACCAAACCGCCATGGTATAATGAAAATCTCTTTTGTGACTTTCATAAGATCAAAGGGCATACAACCACTAATTGCATGAGACTAAAAAACATCATCCAAGATCTCATCAAGGACAAGATTATCAATGTCGAACAGCCAGTCGAAAATCAAGATTTTAAGATATACACAAATCTGATACCGAATCATAATCAAGGAAACAATCAAGGGAAAAACAAAGGCAAGCAAAAATATGCTAGTGCTAATCTAGTGTATGAAGAGATAGTCACATGTGTCGATGAAATGGTCATGGTCATCAATGTCAAGGGTGCCAACACTGACTGTGGAGTCACCACATGTGATGGCATGATCACCATTGCAGGGGCACTGTCTAAGACCCCCACTCTAAATAAAAAAGCCCTTCCTTATGACTACAATGTCATTGACTAGCTAAAGAGAACCCTCGCACAGATCTCTATCATGGAGTTGCTAAAAATTTCCGCTACCCATAGGAAAATTCTTGATGAAGCATTAGCAGCATCCACCATCCCTGCCACCCTTGACACAAATCAGTTTAAGGCTATGGTTGGAAATATCGTCACTCAGAATATCCTAACATTCTCTGATCAAGACTGCCCCCCGCAACCATCTCATAACTGCACACTCCACCTTCAAGTGCTGGTCCATAAAAAAAAAGTTAAGAGGGTCCTGGTGGATGGAGGTGTTGGCCTTAATATTTTCTCTCTCAAACTTATAAAGAACTTGGGATTCGCTGAGGATTCCATGAACAAAAACAAGAGCATCACAATAAGGGCATATTATGATCAAGAAAGAGTGTCTTAGGGCACTATTAAAATCCCCATCCAAGTAGGACCAGCAACCATGGAAACTACCTGTCAGGTCCTTGACCTTGAATTACCATATAACATCCTCCTTGGATGTCCATGGACCCACGAAATGAAAGTAGTAGCCTCGACATATCACCAATGTATCAAATTCTTGCACCAAAATGAGGAGGTCACTATACACGAGAATCCTGAACCATTTTCTTACTACAAAAACTTGGAATCCAAGTTTTATAAAATCCCCCAAGTACCAAAAAATGATGAAGGCCCATCCACTTCATACATAGATCCAACCAACCTCGCCTCCACTTTTGTGACAAAGACACCTGCCATCCTCAACATATCTGACATCAAAAACATGATCCAGGACAATGGATGTGGTGACTAAAAAATGAAAAGGAATGAATTTATTATGTGAGAGTTACCAGAATCTCCTAGGTTGCATGGGCAACTTCGACCAACCGAAACACCTACCCACACGCTTAGGACCAACCCCTCTGGATTCTGCCATTAGGGAGGCCTAAGTCGGGAAAGTGTTGGTGAGGAGGATATCTCAAGCATAATATGTTGTGATGTAGAACCTACACCTACATTACCCATGGATGAGGCTAGCAGAGGGATACAAATAATGCTTGGCATGGGCTACAATAGAAATGAAAGTCTTGGAAAGAATAGTGATGGACGCCTGAAGCCCATTATTATAGAAAGAAGAATGTGAAACCTTGGCCTTGGGTATACTCCTTTAAGTATAACCGTACATGGCAGAGGTACTCCCAGTAGGGCAGTCAAGAGCTCTCCTCAAGTATCAACAACTACCCTTAGATTACATGTTTTCCTAGGCATCCCACTGGACAATTTCACCTTTGACATCACCGATGTTTGCACTAGTAGTGACGATGATGACACCATAGGAGGCCTTCCTAGGATCTTTGAATATTCCACCCTACTAATGATTAGTGCTTCATGAGCTGAGTCAAACCAACAAACCCACCAAATCACCTTAGTACACCCCCAACTCATCGACCACAACCAGCGAGGACCGCCAATTCTAGATTCATTAAAAAATGATGAGGCACTCTGGGAATTCATGGGACTAAGGGATATAGTTTCATGTGGGGATCACAATGTAGGTTCTAACATCACATTGGACACCCAAGCATATTATGGGGAGATGATTGAGTCCTTCAGTCGTAAAAGAAAAATGTTGAGAAGAAGCTTGGATTTATTGAGTGAAAATCATAGTGTCGCACTCTCTAACCATAGAACAGTAAAAATAAAGGATGCACCCAATGATGAAAACCTCTCTAAGGCATTGGAGGATGAAGGAATCAATCTCCCCCCTACTACTCTACATCAGGATAAATCAATAGTCCTGGCAGAGCAATGTAATCCTGTCAACCTGGGAACAAAGATAGAACCACAAATCACATTCTTGCTCAATCACTTCAGACAGAATAACATAAATTGTTGGCCGCATTCTTAAGAGAAAGAAGGGTAAAATTTGCATGGACGTATGCTAATATGCCAGGTCTAGATCTTGAAGTAGTGGTTCATCATTTGGTCGTTCACTTGGAGCAAAGCCAGTTAGATAGAAGTTAAGAAAGATGCACCCATAGATAACTCTGCTTGTAAAGATAGAATTACATAAAATCCTAGACATTGGCTTCATACACCCAATTGACTATCCAGAATGGGTATCTAACCTCGTGCTAGTGTCAAAACCAAATGGGGGCATCCGCATTTGCATAGATTTCAGAGACCTAAACAAAGCATGTCCTAAGGATGATTTTCCACTACTCAACATTGATATGATAGTGGACATGACAACCAGACATGAGATGCTATCCCTAATGGATGGATTCTTAGGGTACAATCAGATAATGATCACAAAAAAAGACCAACATAAAATGGCCTTTACATGTCCTTGGGGCACTTATTGCTTGAATGTGCTACCGTTTGGGTTAAAGAATGTAGGGGCTACATACCAAAGAGCTATGACATGATCCACAAAATAGTTGAAGATTATGTGGATGACATATTGGCTAAATCAAAGAAAAGGCAAGACCACGTAGTGACCTTAAGTGCAATTTTTGATCGACTAGAGAAATACAAGGTTAGGTTCAACCCAAAGAAATGTGTGTTTGGGGTACAATCTAGGAAATTTTTGGGCTACATGGTATCAATGAGAGGGATAGAGGTGGATCCTGCAAAATTAAAAGAAAACCTTGATATGGAAGCACACAGAACACTGAATCAACTTAGAGGACTACAAGGAAGACTCCAGTCCATCCAAAGGTTCATAGCACAACTAACAGATAAATAGATTGCATATTCACATCTGCTCCACAAGGGAGTAGTGTATAGGTGGGATGAAAATGTGAGCAAGCATTCAAAAAGATCAAGGAATACCTACTTACGCCACCAGTGATAATGCCATTGATCATAGGGAAACCATTGATTCTATACATCTCAGCAATGATGACCACCCTTGGTGCCCTTTTAGCCCAACATGATAAAAAGTGAACTCAATGGGCCATTTACTATATCAGTAGAAAAATGGTAGGGCATGATCTCAATTACACATCAATAGAAAAATATTCCCTAGCAGTGGTGTTTACAGCCCAAAAATTCAGACATTACATGCTAGCTCATCAAATTAAGCTAATTGCCAAGGTAGACCCCCTCAAGTATCTATTGTCAAAAGAAATGCTTATGGGCAGAATGGCTAAATGGGTTATGATACTATCTGAGCATGATATTGATTATGTAGAGTGAAAAGCGATCAAGGGACAAGTCATTATGGATTAGCTAGCAAAAGCTCCAATATGTGCGGACAACCCGCTCATATCAGAATTTCCAAACGAATCCCTTTTCAATCTCGGTGCAGTCGATCATTGGAAACTATAGTTTGACGATTCCCACACATAACATGGATTAGGAGCTGGTGTGTTCTTCATCACCCCCCAGGGAGGCTGTACACCGAGATCCTACAAGTTAGCATTCCCCTATACAAACAATATTGCAGAGTATGAGGCTTTAACCATAGGTCTCAAAATTGCAGCATAGTGGCGAATCATGGCATTAAAGGTTTACGGAGACTCACAACTTATCATCAACCAAGTCAATGGTGAATACCAAACTAAGGATGATAAGCTTACACCATACAATAAGGTGGAAGAAAGCCTCAAGGAATAATTTATCGACATCACCTTTGAGCAGATACCGAGGATAAAAAATAGTGTAGCTGATGTAATGGCAATGATTGGTTCCTTGTTAGATATCCCTCACAATGTCTCGAAACACGAATTCCTAGTAGAGCAGCTTCTCATACCCACTTTTGAGGTACCAAAGTTAGAATACGCATGTGAACTCGTTGGTCTCAGTGATCATTGGTACCATGACATCTACATCTATCTAAGATTAGGAATCCTCCTAGCCAACATTAGCCCGAACCTCAACCGAACCTTTGTTAAAAGGTCCTTACGATTTGCCATCCTAGGAGAAACCCTTTTCTGTAAAAGCATCCATGGACCTTTGTTACGTTGTTTAAAACCTAAGGAAGCCCTGACTGATTTGACTGAGGTACATAATGTCACTTGCAGTTGACACTCAAGTGGTATGACCTTGGCTAAGAAGTTGCTAAGAACTGGATACTATTGGCCGACAATGGAGAGAGAGGCACATGACTTTTTCAGAAAGTGTCTACAGTGCCAACAACATGGAGATCTCATTCAAGCACCAGCTCGAGAATTACATCTCATTGTTACACCTTGGCCCTTTTCCCAATGGGGGCTCGATCTCATAGGTAAAATCTCACCCACCTCCTCTAACGGCCACAAATTCATTATCACCACCACCGAATATTTCACAAAGTGGGTCGAATAAATTCCCATGACCTACATCACTAGAAAGTAGATATCCAAGTTCATCCTGAACTACCTCATTTGTCGATACGATGTTCCCTAATCCATTATCTCTGATAATGGGACACCTTTCAAGAATTAGGATTTCTGTGACTTGTGTGAAAAATTCAAAATCCATCACCATTTTTCGACCCCATACTACCCACAAGGCAATGGCCAAGCATAAGCCACCAACAAAAACCATTCTAAAGATCCTTAAGAAAATATTCAATGACTCTGGTCGTGACTGGCATCTGTAGTTAAATCCCACCTTATGGGCCTACCACACCAGCATCCACATGCCAACAGGTGCCACCCCATTTTCCCTAGTCTACAGATCAGAAGCCATCCTTCGTATCGAGATCGAGCTCCCGTCACTGAGGATATCATTACAAAACCTCATCACAAATGAGGAATATAGGGTTACAAGACAATGAGCTAGAGTTACTAGATGAATGATGCATCGACGCCCTCAATCATCTATAGGTCTACCAGAATTGCCTGAAAAGAAGCTACAACAAGAAGATTAGGCAACACACCTTCCAATTTGGTGACCTTGTGCTAAAAGAGAACCAAAAGAATATACCAAACCCGGATAGCAAAGGAAAATTTGAACCCAACTAGCTGGGACCTTTCATCATAGCCGCAAGCTATAAATTAGGGGCACATCAGTTCTCAACACCAGAGGGCGAGCCTCTGTAGGAGCCCATGAATAGTTGTCATCTAAAAAAAATTTATGCCTAAATCTTGCGAGGTATAGAATCAAAAATTCAAAAAAAAATCATCAAAAAAAAATCAAAAATAAAAAAATACAAAGAATCCTAAAAAAATCAGAAAAAGGATTGAAAACAATAAAGAAAAAAATCATCCTCTAGTGAAAACCACTTCGGTGGAATTTTGGACAAGTACCTTGGTGAAAACCTGGCAAACATGCACCAAGCGTAAATAAAGCACTCCCCATTCGCCAGGATCTGCACGACTCACTCATCCATTGCATTAATCATCCATCCACCCATCCGCTTGCATCCATACCATAGCCTGAGTTGATGCCCATATCATATTCCACCATAGTACTACTTGGCATATTCCTAAGGTTAGTTTGTCTTGCCTTCATCGAAGTAGTCTATCGCACCACGCTAGGGGCATGTTCCTATACCTATATCGGATCGGATTCATGTATATTCTCGTGATCTTCCTAAACATCAAAAAATCCTAAAACATTCAAAAATTCATCAAAAAAATCCAAAAACATCAAAAAAATCAATCTGAAAATAAAAAACATTCAAAAAAATCATCAAGAAACTCAAAAACATGTCAAAATATTAGAAAATCTTAAAAAATTCATCATTGAGTCTTGTCATTCTTTCACCTTGTCTGAACTACATTGTCTCTGAGCTTGAACATAGGCAAGGTTGATCTTTGATCATCCCCCGAGATAGTTTAGGTCAATCCTTAGGCGTCTGTCGCATCGACAATCTGTTTGCTCGTCTCTTTTACATCTTAGGTCAGTCCTAAGGCATTTGCCACAATAAAATGGAAATCCATTTGCCCATCTATCTCATCATTGAGTCAAGTGCGTTGTCAATCGAACTACGTGGTCTCTACGTATATAACATAGGAAAGGCTAATCTATGGATCAACTCCCGAGACCCCTAGGATAGGTCTTTAGGTTAGTCTCTTCATCATAAAATCTCAAAATACCAAAAACATTTGTAAAACGTCTCAAAAATTCCAAAAACAGCCTTAAAACATTTGAAAAACCCAAAATGGTGCATCCATTTCATGTCACTTTCACCCATGATTGTCATCACTCATAATAAAATTAGTCATCCTTTGGTGATTCAGTCAGAAGCAAGCCTATCAGGTTCAAAATTGAACACCTAATCGTTAGAGTCTTAAGCCTAAGTTAGTAAGCAAGCAAGTTGGTCAACTCAGATTATCAATAGCTTATCACCCAAATCACTCCCACCAAAACCCCGATCACTACATTTCCTAGGATGAATCCTTCCCACGATGGGCATAAGCATCAGGTACCTCACATTAGTTAGTCTTGGCTAGCAGTATGAAGAACATTAGCTTGCTTGGTTTGCTTTATTTGGTCTTTTATTGACTTATCTTATTTTTTTCTCATTCCAAGGACCTCTCGAGGATACCTAAACAAAAAAAGGTTTAGAGAGAAATGAGTGGAGTAAAGATCATTATCTTTTTTATTAGCTACGCTTATGGGATACACTTGTAAAATAACTTAGTCAAATATGTTTTGTTTGGTTTGTGGAGAGGATGTTTTAGATATCTTGTTGACCACATAAGAAAGCTTGCTTTCCTATGTTTTGGCCCCAGATGTTTAGAATTTTCGAACTACATCCTAAATGAAGTATGCATGCTAAGTGTGAACAAGAATACTCTTATCTAATTTCCAAGTCAAAGGTCATCACACTAGGTACAACGCTATCCTGGTCCTGTATACCTTGATGCATCATACCTACATGTGTTATCAAACATAAAGTAATTGGCCCTTTGAAAATCCCAACTCTTTGTAAGCAAATCATTAATCATCATCTTGTGTGGATCTTCCTTCCATTCTTCCATTCTTCTATCTTTACTAACATTTCTATCTAAAAATAGTGTGTTGCATCAATATATACACGAGACAACCCATAGTTGATGACAGCCTATACATCATCAGATCTGTCTACATCAAAAAATTATCTTTCATCCTTTGATCAATAGAACCACTCCTCTCGCATTTTATTGTGATCTCGATCGGAAAATCGAACATTTCCGCTCGATCTCTCGAGGGGGAAACATACCAATAATATCCTTCCGCTGGGGCAATAGTGGGGCATCTGATAAAATTAAAAAAAAATTAACTTTGAGCACAATAATTTATTCTTTGAATCAATGCAACAAGTACATTGCTTCAAAGAGGGGCAAAATGTAAACATGGAAAATGAGCAATCTCGGTTCGACACACTTAATCTTGATTATTAACAAAATTTCTTCCTGAATGATACTCTCAGCTCTTCATCATATTTTGTCACTTAATTTAATAAATCATTGTTTCTTTGATTAAGTATTTCTCCTTATTTGATTAAATTAATCAATTTAATTTAATTAATCTTATGTCTTTGTTTAATTAAATAAATCAATTTATTTAATTAAAGTTTCTAAAGTCCTCTTATTAAATAAAATAAATTATACCTTATTTGATTTAATCTAACAGTTTCCCACTTAGTTAAATAAATCAAAGTCATTTATTCAATTAAATCAATTCCTCTCAATTTTGATTTGAATTAATTTATCAATTTAAGTCTAAATTGTCACATTTCCTAATCTCTCATTAAATTGATCAAATCTTGATTAATTTAATCTCAATCACTAAAATCCTCTAGATTTTGCAACTTGCACAATAAATCAATTACTTTGATTTATTAATTCATCTATTTTCCCTTACATGGCATCAAAAGGGAATATTCCTTCAATTTGAATTCAAAAAGTCCAAGTGGATTTGTACATCCAACAAGGCATTCACTCCTCTTACATGTCCTTGTGCATTGAGCCAAGTGGCATTTATTTCATTCATTTTTCCCTCTCACATGTCATTTCTCAAATTTGAAAACTCCACCTAATTGCATTTATTGGCACTTTGGCCAAAATGTGCAAACCATCATCCATTCACATCTTGACAAGTTGCACTTGGCCATTGGATGTTGAATGATCCCACATTGCTCTATTTCACTCTCTTTTCTAGTTTGGAAATCTATAAATGGAGGCTTATTTCCTCATTTGAGGATCTACAATTCAAGCAAGTATATTATACTTCATTTCATCCACAACTATGAGTAAACTTACTATGCTCAATTTTATATTCATTCCATATTTGCATGCAAGGTTATTCTCTTCATTTGAGAATTAATCTTACTCATAACAACATTCAACTTGTTCAAGGATTGGGAAAAGGTTTCATCCTACATGACATAGTGGCACCAATCCACTATGAGATAAGGGTTAATCATGTTTGCATATGCTTTTATTTAGCTTTCATTGTTTTCATTAGTTGCATTGTTTAACATGGTTAAATATTTCATAGGAATGTCTAAGTTTGCTGATTTAAACTAACTTTTGTGCTAACAACATGAAACTGGTTTAAGTCTCTTTTGCAGATTTTAGCATTTACACAAGCAAATGATGAAGGCTATGAACTCCACTTTTCTTGCTCTTATCCCTAAATTTGATGGGGAAGATAGGTTGAGTTTGTTTCGGCCCATTGCTCTTTGCAATGTGGTATATAAAATTATTTCCAAGTTAATTATAGATAGGTTGAAAATTTAGATTTGCAGGATTATTTCAAAGGAACGGGGAGGCTTTATGGTGGATGGGAAAATCTTGTATGGTGTGATCATTGACACTAAAACTATTCATTCCATGGCAAACTCTAAATAAAAATATATGTTCATCAAGATGGATATGGAAAAGGCTTATAATAGAGTTAAGTGGTCCTTTTTGTGTAAAGTTCTTATTGCTTTTGGTTTTGCTAAGGAGTGGGTTATGTGGGTTATGAGTTATGTCATAACCACTTCTTTTTCAGTATTGATTAATGGGGAACCGTCTTCCTTATTTAGGGCCTCCAGAGGTCTTTGAAAAGGGGATCCTCTTTCCCCTTATTCATTATTTTGGCTAAAGGTTTAGGGAGATTTATTAAGAGAAATGTGGCATGGGGTCTTATCCAAGGTCTGTTTTGGGGTAATGGTTTACCTCCTCAATCTCACTTGCAATTTTTTGATGATACTTCTTTGATGGGCATGGTCAAGGTTAGAGAGGCCACCAATTTGTGAAAGCCTTCAGATAATTATCTTGTTGCTTCTAGACAGATGATTAATGAGGGTAAATCTTCTATACTTTCTTCTTTAACACCCCAAGGCTCATTCAACAACAGATTACTTGTATTTTGAGGTTTCAGATTGGTTCTTTGTCATTGACTTATCTCAGTATTCCTATCTCTTTTTTTACTCTCCCTAGGGGCTCTTGGAAAATAATTTTGGACAAGTTCCATGTGAAGGTGAACCATTGGACTTACTAGTGGCTTTCTTTCATTGGTTAGGTTCAAATTCTTAAGTGAGTGGTACAGGCTCTTCCCAATTATAGGTGTATACTCTAGGTGGCTCCTGTTGGATTTATTAAGGATTTGGACTCTCTAGCTAGGAATTTTTATGTTCTAGTAGTTTGAAATCTTCAATGTGGAGCCTTGTGAAGTGGGATATTGTGTGTAGTCTGAAGCAGTTTGGTGGCGTCGAGTTTCTTGATTCCACTTTGACTAGTTTGGTGTTGTTTACCAAGCTTTATTGGAGATGGTGTTTGGAATAGAATCATGTCTAGGAAAGGATTATTTCTCACAAATATCTAAGTGTTTTATTGAAGGGGGAGGTTCCTCGGTATCCGCTTGAGGGGAATGCTTAAGAAAGGTGCTAAGCTAATCAAAGAGGGTTTTTTTCGGATATGCAATAGCAGATTTGAGGCTCTCTTCTAGTTTGACTCTTGGGATGGGTTTCCCCTATCATGTGCATGTATCCTAATTTGAAGGATACTTGTTAGTGCTTCTTAGAGGTGAGTTGGTCTCGAGTGTTGGATTTTAAAAATTCTTACCTCTGTGGGAATGTGGAGATGTCTAGATGGAAGGTACCTAGTGAGTGACATGTGGCTAGCTTGGAGGAGGATTGTGTTGAGCTTTGAAATATTATGGACAGTATACAATGTAGCTCTCTTAGGAATAGGGATATTCTGTCCTGGGGTTTATATCCTAAGGGGGTCTTCACGGTTGCTAGTGGGTACTAGGATCCAATTTCTCAAAATTATGGTGAGGTGGAAGTTCAATGTTGAAAAATGTCTGGAATAAGTTCTTCTAGCCCAAGTGTAATTATTTCTTATGGACCTTAACTTGGAAAAAATGTTTGACTTGGGAAAATCTTCGAAAGGAGGGATTCCAGGGCCTATCTGTTTGTGTTCTTTATGGGTGCAATGAGGAGGATTCATCTCACTTGTTCTTTCATTGTCCTTTTTCTATGCTTATCTATAATTTTTGTGAGGTATCTAGAAACATCCTTGTGTTCATGCCTTGTCTCTAGCTGAATTTTGGAGTAGCTTGGAGAGACCTCCAACACAAGATTCTTTCCTTCATATTGTGTGGTGCATTAGCTCTACTTTCATCCTTTGGAAAATCTGGCTGGAAAGGAATCACATGATTTTTCGTGGGGATAAGTTGATGATTCAACATGTTTGGGAAAGAATTATTGGTATGATTCAGGAGACTGTGGAAGCTAAATGTGAAGTGGCTTTTCCTTTGGAAAGGAGTGATGATGAGATTGTAAATAGATTGGGCCTACGAGGTTTGGCCTTTAATTCCTTTTGTGTTCAAAGGGGTAAGCAAGCTAAAAAGAAGGTTTAGAGGGTTGGGAGGTGGTCTCCTCCCCTGGTGGACATTTTGAAGATCAAAACTGATGGTTATTTTAGGGGTAATCTTGGGTCTAATGGGATTGGTGGGGTTGGAGAGATAGCTTTGGATCCATTATTTTCCTTTTTCCATTCATAAAAGGTAGTAGACCAATAATCTTATAGAGGGGTTAGAAATTATTTGGGCTATTGAGTGTTCCTATTCTCTTGGTCGACATAAAATTATTTGTAAGTCAGATTCTCAGATCATTTTTAATTTTTTGAAGGAGCATAAATTGTAGGGGGTTAATTGGCAACTTTCATTGGTTGTTCGACATATTTTGTAGTTGTGTTCCATGTTTGAGGTGGTTTCCTTTACTCACATCCCTTGAGAATGGAATAGGGTTGCTAATTGTTTGGCCAAATAGGCTTTTGAGCATGTTGGTGGCTAGAAGATTGAGGGATGGGAGCAATTATCATTTGATTATTACTAATTTTTAGAGAAAATTATTTCAGAGGACATGGTTGGTTGATGTTGGTTGGTGGGTGGTTATGTTGTGGTTTTGGGTCTTGGTCGGTTGTTTGTTGGTTTGGTAATCTCTCTTACATTTGGGTGCATTTGTGGACCTTGATTTCTTTGTTTTGGTGATTTCCTATTATTAATAATTTTTTACCCTCTTTTCCAAAAAAAATAGAAATACATTTAGGATCTCTAGATTTAGGTATAAACATGTATTGGTGTAATATTTTATTCACCTTTGATATTGTATATTATCAATGTGATATTGCACATATTTATTAAGTTTACTTATGTAATTATTTTTTAATTATTTGGGTAGAATAGGATAACGAGGTCACACATATTCTCCTTCTTTAATGGGATTTTAGTTTTTTTGTATCCTCTTAGATTTGAAAGTTTAGATGGAAAATCCATCTTATTTGGTTTTATGTCTATTCCTCAACCTCATTAGATTTGAAAACTATAAGGCTATTTATTATAACTTTTTCCTTTCATTCATAATATATTGATTAATGTAATTATGAGATTTTCTTTATGCTATTTTCCTATTACATATTTGTGTTTCTTGGGCATTTGTAGTTCTATCATAACAAAATTTATGATGTTATTTTGATCTTTGATCATTTGCATTTACAATATTGTTGTATATATCCTTGCCCTAGATTATGGGAATATTTTTTATGTGAATCATAACATGATATTAGAGCTTTTAGTGTAGGGTTAGAACACTGTTAGATTCTTTATTTGAGAGATTTAAGGGGGCTAACCATTTTGAATGTAGGTTTTTGAAAGCTCAATATGCTCTTCTCTTGCATCTTTGGATGATCTAGAGAATTAAAAAAATGATGATTTTTTTAATCTATGAGGTTTGTACTTGTATTTTATAAAATATAGGTGATTTCAACTCTTCAATAATCCTGGGAACATTTTTAGCTATTTCATAGTATCCAAAATGCTTGAGAAATGCAATATTGGCTTTTATTTCATCAAAATTATAAATTGAAAAGCTTATTTATAAATGAGAGTTTGATCATTGCATTAGGAATAATTATTTTTTATAGGGCATTCTCAAGCCAAACAAGCCCTACCATTTTATTCAAAATACCTAAAAACTCTTATTTTCAAATAAATTTTGCCTAGTTTTGGTGTTTAGAAAATTTGTGATATTTTTAGTACTTTGGTCATATCATATTATATTGCATTTTTATTTTTAAAATAAAATATAATAAAATTTTAAATAATCCCATAAGTGGTGCTTCCAATATGGTGCAACTTTACAACCAACACAATACTCAATTGTTTCTCAACCTCAAAAACATCAATAAACCAACACAATTCTATCCATGCCATTCTAATTCACCGCCACCAATGACACCTCCCATCTATCACCCAAGTGGTGCCACCATTTCCCTAATAAACCACCATTGGCTCACTAATCTATTACTACCCATGCTTGGCCATAATTTTTTTTCCATTGTTGACATTACTTATCCGCTATTGAAGCACCACTCTCTACCCGCTTATGCTTCCATTTGTCTACATTGTATTTTTTAGTAAAGGAGAGATTTTTCAAATAGTCTTTTCTTAGCCACATGGAAGCCTTTTTTTGTATATTTTTAATTTGGGTAGAATTATATGCTCTTCATATTTTTATACTTAGTTTTTTAATTTGATGCTATAGTTTTCCATATATTGAGTTTTTGTACATGTTTCATTGCACAATTCTCATTTTGAGACCTTTTAAGGGCCATAGCTTGTGAAAAGACTCTTTTTTAGGTCCTATTTTCTACAATGCATAATTTTATGTATACTTTGCATAATTTCTCTCTATTTCCTCTCCTATTAGATTTGAGCTATAGTTTTAATATTTTTGGCTACTTTGGGCCATGTAAACCTTAATTAATATGGTATATTATACTGTAATAATATTAAGAAAGTAAAAAATGGTGTAACTAACTTAAAGAGTGTCATATTAATTAATTTAGGGGGTTATTGATGGACATGAACTCAAATTATAAAGTTCCAACTTCGTGTACTAGTCTTCGGGGGCTTATACATAGGCATTTTGTAATTATGAATTGAGGTAAAGTTCCATTATAGGGGGTTTCACCATGATATTTAGTACTAAATTATATCATTATATTGTTAGGATACATTTAGATAACTATATGCCTTGGAAAAAAGGGATACAAGATCACTACATTTTACATGATGCAATGCCCTATGTCCTTGGACTCATTCATGACATAAATGATTATATTTTGCCAAGCTAAATGTAGGGTCATGAGCTATATTTTCAAATTATCATTGGGCTTCCATATCATATTGTATAATTTTAGGCACTTATAGGGTCAAAGAAAGTATGTGAACTTAATGTTTGAGAGGTTTAATGTGACATCTTGTAGACCATTGTGTGTTTTTCCGTTGGACACTAAGTTACCAATAGAATAGTGTCTAACTTCTCACTGTGAGATGGAGTATATAGCCTGAGTACCTTATGCTAGTATCATAGTTAGATTAATATATGTTATGGTATGTATTAGACTAGACATCACATAAGTAATGGGAGTTTTGAGTTTATTCATGGGTAATCCTATACATGTATATTGGGATGTAGTGAAAAATATTTTTTAAATATTTATGGGGTAAATTTGAGTAAATATGTTATCATGGTGATTCTACAAGGAACCAACACTTAGTACTATTCATGGATATACGGATTCAAATTGGTCTGGGGATGTTGATGGTGGGAGATCCATTAGTGTATATATTTTAACTATGTTTGATGATGCAATCAATTGGATGAGTAAGTGGATGGTTGTGGTCACTTTTTCTAGTACAAAAGTAGATTATATGGTAGCTACTCATACTTGTAAGGATTCCATTTTCCTTAAACATTTGTTTTTAGGTGCAGAGTTGACTCTAAAATCTATTACAGTTCTATGTGGCAGTCATAGCATCATATATTTAGCAAGGAACTCGAACTTTCATATGAGGATGAAGCATATAATGTCTTGTATCATCATTTTCATGGAATTTCAGAGGATGGGAGATTGATGTTGGATAAATTTGACACTTTGGATAATGGTGCAAATACATTGTTGAAGACAATGAGCACATAAAAGTTTAGATGGTGCTATGATTTTATGGACCTCTTTGTCCCTAGCAATTAGTTGGTAGTGTTAGTACTCACTTTGCTCTTGAAATATATTGAAAACATGAGGAAATGATGGGAAAGGTATCTCAACCTTGATCCAAATATTAAGATTAGAAACAAAGTGATTTAGGTTATAAAATAGCAAAAACAAACTGGGCTAAAGAAGTTTCTTTTGCCAAAATAAATATTATGATTTGTTTAATATTGTTTCCCTATTTTTTTTTATATTAAGTATATAGTGAGAAGAAAATACATATCATATGAGCATAATGTTTATCCCACCATCATGTCCAAGCAACTCACATATCAGAAGTTCAGAATTCCCATTACAGAGTATCAAAAAGAATCCCCACTACATTGTATCAAAAGAAACCCAAATAGTATCTTTAATCTCCTAGTCTACCCCTTTACATAGTAGCTACAAAAATAATATAGCCTTAGCCGATTGAGCGTAGAGGAAGTCCATAATGCATGTATCAAAAGGATTAGTTGCACCATATAGACATTATACATATACAAGTATACCATTGTATATACAAAATTACATCAATTACATCAATTACATCAATTACATAACAAAAAGGATATAATATTGTTCTAAGGAAGTTCTAAGAAGCTCCATGATCCCCACTCATATCAGTTAAGGTTTGTGTCGCTCTCATCTCCTCAACTAAAGGTGGACCTGTCTTATTCTTATGCATTGTTTCCTTATTCTACCCTCCAGTTAGACCCTAATGAAATGCTTTTAAAGCTCTGAGAAATACATCCACATTTGGATGTCCTTCGGGCCACAAATTTCCATATCTTTCCTCCATGATGTCTATGGTGACCTTCTTGTCCTGTAAGTAGCTCCAAAACTTGTCTAATGAGAGATCCACCATGATATAAACCTGCATAGAAATGTTATAGAAGATGAGTCTCCGAGAAGACTTAGTAAGCAACCTCTTTCTTCCTTGAAAAACATCTTCATTCCTTGCTTTCCAGATTGACCACAAAATACTAGAGGACAAACATAACCAAAATAACTTAGAATTTTTTCCCATCTTTGTGTTATGATTAAATAGGACCTTCTCAAGCAACAGGTTTCTATTAGTAGCCCAAATGTCTTTCTTAGAATATAACATTTCCTATATTTCTTTAACAAATGTACATTCAAAACATATGTGAACAATTGACTATGGGATTCTACAAAAAATGCAAATTGAGATATCACCATTTTTTCCTTTACAAGATAGTTTTTGTAAGGTCAAGAGCCACCTAAAACATGCATGTTTAGCTTCTAACTATTTGTTCCAATTGTTTTGTAAATCTTTCTTCCATTGATTTTTATCCCATTGCATTTTCCAGATTCGATTTAAATGATCAATGAGATCAATGTGTTTTGTTAGTATGTTATACAATTCTTTAACCTTATTTTTATTTATGTTAGATCCACTTTTCCATTGGAACTCTTTAAATTGGTCAACATCATTCTTAGTTTTCACAAGGAAGTTTATCGAGATACAAGCCTCTTTGAGAACTATGTATGTTCTCAAATTATAAGGGGGGAGGCTAAATTCAATATTCAACTCATTCCATCCTCTTAGTCTCCCATATTTCAAGATGTCATTAAAGTGTTTGATTCCTTTGATTTCCCACCATTTTTTAGAACAACCTTGAATTAGTACCAAGGGTTTCCTGTTGTGCTTCAAATTCCACCAGATAGATCTGTGAGTGTGAATAGTCCCAAAATCCCCATTGGTGAAGTGGTGATTGCCAAGATGTTTCTTCATCATCTCCCAGACCTTCCAAATAACTGTAAAGACATTGGACCCTGTAGGTAGTATAGTCTCCTCACTGTTAAGGATATCACTGATAGGTAAGGATTTCCAAGCCTTTGCACACTTATGAACAACTCTTCTTATATTATGTCAGATCAAGACTTTCTAGGGTTCCTCCCCTTCCAAAGCCCCTAGGATCCACTTTGATGTAAAGGCAATGCCCTACATCTTTAAGTCTTTCAAACCCATCCCACCTTTAGATTTTTCAATAGAGCACCACCCCAATTTAAATGCATGCCTTTTTCCTTTTTCCTTTCTCGTCTGACCAAAGGAAAGCTCTTATTTTTTTCTGGATCTCATTGATTTGATAAGAATTAAAAAACCACACAAAGGAAAATTAAATTTTATATGAAGAGAGAATCTTCTGGAAAATTTGCAATCGACCGGCTAGTGAGAGAAATTGCCTATTCCATTTGGAGATTTTCCTTTCAATTTTCTCTTGAACCTAGTGACACATTTCCTTCAAATTTGGCTCCACTGCAAAGGGGATCCCAAGATACCTTACAATTTTTTGAGGGCCACCCCACTGCAACCAAAATTTGTTGATCCAGTCTGGGGGCCTGTCTTTCTAGCCCAACAACCAAGAATTCGATGGGGCAAGCTTAGCACCTGAGGCCAAGCAAAAAAATTACAATTTCCTCATCAGATTTACAAATTTCCTTTCTTCAAGGAGCAACAAAATGGTAGTATCATTAGCAAATTGGAGATTGAGGAGCTCATTTTCATCTAGCAGCCTAACTCCTCTTACCCTTGGGGTTATTGAATTTTCCCTCAATAGATAGTGTAAAGCATTTAAGGCAATGACAAAAAGTTTTGGGGCTAAGGGGCACCCTTGCATTATAGATCTCTTAAGGGGATCTCTTGAGTGAGCACAACATTAACTTCAGCCTGGACAGTGGTGAATTGAAAGAGATTTTTGACCATATGACAAAAGGTTCTAGGGAATCCAAAATCCTGTAACATTAGAAACAAAAATTCCCATTCAATCTTGTCATATACCTTTTCAAAATCAATCAGCATCATTGTTGCATTTTTTATGTTATCTTTGCCCAATGCAAGGCCTCTAAACTGGTGATCAAGTTCTCTAGGATATATCTTCCCCTTATAAAAAATTTCTGAGTAGAGTATAATGAAGGGGAGGATAAGGGCAACCATGTCTGCTAGGATTTTGGCCAAAATCTTATAGGAGACATTTAAAAGAGTGATGGGTCTCCATTTCTTGATTAAGGATTTGTCACCTTCTTTTGGGATCATTTTGATCACTCCCTTGTTAATTTTGTTGCCAAGAGAATCCTTCTCAAAGGATTCCTTGTATACCAGAAGCAAGTCATCACAAACCCAATCAAGAAATGTTCTATAAAATTTAGCCAGAATTTCATCGGCCTTGGAGGATTTGTCATTCTTGAGAGAGAGGATAGCATTTTTTACCTCTTCTTTTGTTACCTCCTTCCCTAGCTCCTTTGCCATATCCACATTGATCTTCTTAGGGATGAGGTTCTTGATAGGCTTTCTTGCCCGAATGTTATTTTCCAAAACCTCATCTGAGGAGAAAAGGCCTTTGTAGAATTGAAAGAAGTGACTCCTTATCTCCTCTTGGCTAGTCACCAAAGACCCTTCAATAGAGATATAGTCAATCTAATCTTTGTCCTATTTTTTATTTTATATATATGAAGAAGAACTTGGTGCCTTTATCCCCATTTTCCAGCAAGTTCATCTTGGCTCTTACTCTTAGCCCCTTGATCCTATTATTTTGAAGCCTCTTGATGAGTCTTTGGTTATAGCCAACTTATTTTCAAGGGGTTCATCCTTAGGGTCGTTTTTCAATTCAAATTCCATTTAAAGAAGCTTGTCTTGGAGTAGGACTTCACTTCTTCAACTGTCTTTGGATTTTTTCCTCCCAATTGCCTGGAAGAGAGCCCTCCAACCTTTTGTGTTCAATGACCATCTATCAATGGGGGACATGGATTTGTACATCCACTTATTGATTTTCCTAAGGTACGGAATAACATTTCTACAATCCATATCCTTTAGGAGATTGGTATTAAGGAAAAAAGTTATTACAATAGCTACTAGCATTAGGCACCCCACTCCTCATACAAAATTTGGCCCTAATGGGATGATGGTCCGAGAGAGAGTAGAGGCAAACCTCAATCTTGCGACCTTCTTTCACCATAGAGGCCGAAAAGAAATCTTTGTTGACATAAAATCTATCTATTCTAGATTAAATTATTTTGTCTCCTTTCTGGGAGTTGCACCATGTAAACTAGATTGCTTGGGTATCCTTTTTCTGCCCTTCAATAGGGTCCTCAATCCTAAGTTTGGATTTCATTCTTTGCTACTAAAATCTTTAATTTCCTTTCCAATCAAATACCATTCCAACCCATCTATCCTCATCCTTTTCCACAAAATTGAAGTCCCCTCCAATAATCCAAGGAATATCTTATAGGGAGTAAAGCCAATTCCAAAGATCGATTATGTCTTTGTAGTCATTGGGGGAATAGACTAAGCAAACCCCAAAGCAGGTTGAATCTTTCTTAATGACCACCTAGACCACCCTATTGCAGGGGAGACTCTCGAGTTGCTTACATATTGAACCCAGTTGTTTGCAATTAGGAGGGAAGCTCCTCCTTTGCATTTTTCATGACTAGTAGTGAGTTGTGCTACATCCCTCCATATGACTTTTAGACTAGTTTCAAGATTGAAACTAGTAGATTTTACTTCTTGCAACATGAAAAAATCTTTCTCCTTCTTTTGAGAAAGGAACCTCCTAACCACATGCTTCCTATCAAGGATTTCAAGCCCCGGGACATTCCAAGAAATGCAATTGACTTCCATTAGTTTAATTCATTGGGAGGAGATCCTTTATTACTTCAAAAATTGTCAAAACATTTAGGAAGTCTGGTGTCAAATTCCACCCTTTTTGCACTAGGTGGGATGAACCCACTAAGTTTCATTCTCTTATCCTTTTGAGGGTGAGAGGGATCATTGTTAACTAGGGATTTAGAAATTTCAAGACCTTTCTTCTTTTTGTACCTTTGAGTATTTTTCATGGTGCTTTCCATGGGGGTCTCCTCACCCTCAGTCACATCCTTAGTAGACAAAAAACCTATGTCATCTTCAGAGTCCATGCCTAATTGTGATGCATAACCATTAGAGCTCATCATTCCACCAAGGGGGTTGGGAAGATCTTTTGAGATGTTAGGGATCAATATTTCATCCAATTTTATGTTACCAACTACAAATTAAATAGTGTTATGTGATCTTAGGTTTTCTGATTTATTCCCCAAGTTCTTAATAGAATGGGAATCCTGAGCGACTTCTTTGTTTTCATTTGATCCCCCATTCTGGAGTTCATTCGGATCTTGGAGGCTACTCCTAGCTCTCAGAGTGCTCCTTTCCCCTCTAGGGGTAGGTAATGTTTTCTCACTATCTTTATTCAGGAGCCAACCATCTATAGGCGGTTCCACCTCAATAATCTCTTTGAATTTTTTTGAATTAAAGGTATATATTTCTTTATTTGACTTAGGCTTGGAGCCATTAGATGGTTTATTATGTCTTAATTTTAGAAGAGCAAGTTCTTGTGCGCTCAATTTTAGGATTTTATTCATTCTTCCTGAATTTATTAGGTCACTAGGCTCGAACCCTCATTCTGTTTTAGATTCCCTTCATTAGGGTTATTCATTCTTCTTGAATTATTTTCTAATTCGTTGAGAAGGGAATCTAGATTTTCTTCTATATGTGTTGCTTCAGAATTGTGAATACTTAATTCGAGTTCTCCTCTTGTGGAGACTAATTCCTTAGTGAATTATTTAGGGCAGGGTTTGGAGATCCTTCAAAATGAGTAGAGTCCCCAACATTCCTTTCTTTATTTTCTACTTGGTCCTCTATTTTGGAGGCCTACTTATTACTTTTGTTACTGTTTCTATCAAGCCCACCTACGGTGGGTTTTGAATTAGCTTTTTTTCTTATTAGAGGAAAAGTCCTCTTTATATGCCCTTCACGCCTGCATAGATAGCATGCATTAAGACCTCAAAGGGTTTGAATTTCACAAAAAACTTTGCTATATTTCAAATGAATTTCAATTATTTCTAGTAAATCTTTGCCCGGTGATAGAGAAACCAACACCCGAGCATCCAAATGAGGGAAAGAAGTTTTTGTATCATCAATTTTTAATACATTTCCATATGGTTCCAGAATCAATGGAACGAATTTCCATAGCCTCAATGGGACATGTTTTATTGTTAACCATCGAGGGCTAGAGAGGGCCAAGACTTCCTCTTCCACTGCCTTTGGTTTCCAGGCTAGAGCTTGAAAAACCACTGAGCCCACATTCCAAAACTATTTTTTAATTGCCTTCACTTGTGCATTAGGGTTATAGAAAAAAACAACATATAAACCTCTTTGGATCATGCAACAGTAATAAAAATGTATACCTAGTTTCTTTTCCCAAATTTTAGAGAACCATTCTTCCATGTATTTTTTGGCCGGAACCCTATTAGGGTCGACGGCTGCAAAGAAAATTGTAGTTTTAGCCAATTTATTGGCTTCCTCTGCAATTTCTTCATCCAAAGCATTATTTGGAATCAAAATTTTTTTCAAGGGAGAATCAAAGGAAATCTTACCTTGTTGTCCTCTTCCATTTTCTTGCACCACGTGAGGAACTCCACACGAGAACTTAGCACCCACTGACAAACTTCCTCTTTCTCTCGCGACAATTTCATGAAAGGATTTAGGGGCGGGATTATTAATCGGTCGATTGGCAACATTAATTTTATTAGCAGTCGATAGATCCATATCATCATCCATCACTTCCAAGCCTTACGCAAAGGCCACAAATACAGCCACACCCGAGAAAAGTTGTCAGCACATAAATCCTGACCTCCACAAGATGAGCAAGCACAAATGGGAAAACTACCTCAATGCCAAAAGGACACTTCATGGGAGATAAAATGATAGCCATATGTGGAGGATGGCCGATCCTCCTCCATCGATGAGAGGTTTCACACGCGCGGGAGAATCTCAGTTGCAGAGCATATCAAACCCTCGTGCTTTGACCCCATAGACAATCCTATCCTGATTTTTTTTCTCCCATCGCTTCCCTAATTTTCAATACATAGATATCTTTGATATCTACAAATACAAAATAAATATGGGGGGCCAAATGACCTCTCAAATAAAAAATATGTCTTCCAAAAGTTGAGCCTCCAACATTAGAAATATAAAAACATTTAACACAAAATCTAGTTTGACGAGGAAGTTACACTTGTTGACCAGCTTATAACACAAGTTATGTCATGTCATAATACATTTTTAGTGGGATAATAAAAACCAAAAGGGAGCACCCAAGTTGGTGAGTGGATTATGATGAACTTATCTCATGGTTTCTAAATAACCATTTGATTATTTCATGTATTACATCTCCTATTTATTAGGTTCTTGAGATGGAGGTTTTGATAGTGAGTTTTATATGTATTATTATGTTGCTAGATTACTCCAGATCTCTTGTTGGTGATACTCCTATAAAGTCTCAGTCTCTACAAGTCTATTCAAACCTTTGATTACTAAATACCACATTAAATTACTTTAGATTGTGGTATTTTTCTCCTATTTTTTTCTCCATGTAAATCATTGTGCTATGGTATTGTTGATTTTATGTTTATTCCCTCATAATTTTAAAGATTTAATTTATCTGTACATGCCTTTTCTCATAGATTACCATAAGAAGCATATTATACACCTCTACTTCCTTTCAAATGTAACATGAAAAATGATGAATAAAGGGTTGATTTGACATTAAATGCTAAGATATATATTATTTGGATGGATAGCATGTTATTATTTATTTATATGCAAATCATGTATTGAGGATAGTCATCAAAACACTAGATATAACTTTCCAATTAAAAGGATTTTTTTTTTAACTTGGTGTCACTAGGTCAACCTATTATAAGTAACTATTTTTTCTTTCAGTAATGTAATTAATTTGCATAGATTTTTTTCCCATGTTTTTTTTGTAGGATTTTACACTTGGAAGCTAATTTAAGGTCATGTTATTTTGGTGAGCACATGTAATACCTAGTCATGACCTTTCACATTATTTTTGTGTTCATGGCATTTGACCTACCTTTGCATGAACTAGTTTTATTTGATGAATATTTTCCTAGTATCATTCCTTTAGCCATAAGGTTTTTAATGTTTTAACCTCGTCATTTAAATTGATGTTGGATCTTTACACTTGCTATCTTGGTGATTGCATAACATGGTGCTTCCTTTCTAATTGTTTGAGATCTAAATGGAAATTTACTTATAGTGGGGTCGTCTATGGATTATCTATAGGTTAGTGATAAAATCTATAAAGGAAGACTAAAGGCTTCTTAGCTATGAAAATTACTAGGAGATGGGTTGATAAAATACAGTAAAGGAAAAGAAGAGCTAGCATGATAGAGGAAAAGTGAATAACGAAGTGAAGAAAAAAAAAATTATTAGAGAAAACAAAGATATAAAGAAGAAATGTATAGAATTTGATATGTAAAGGAATACTATGATAAAGAATTCATGATATGTATATGTTCCATAGAAAACTATATAATGGGGTTCATCCCATAGTGTGATGGTTAACTGGTGGAATTGTTGTGGTGGCCACCAGGATTCAAGTCTCTCTAGACTATTATAATCAAGGCTTGACTCGTAGTCCCCTATTTGTGGCCTCTCTGATTCATAGCTTCAATCTAAAAAAATGCTTACGAAAAAATATTGTACCAAAGTATAAAAATACAATCATATATGTACACTAACAGTAGATGAGTATAAAGCTCTATTTTCACAAAATATTCTTTGAATGTTACATTTTGAAAACCTCAACTCAAACTAGGACAATGAAGTAGCTAAACTTGATGATGACTAATATAAATTTTATTTTTACTTACGTGGCTTATGAATATCATATATAGTCTATCCATCAGGTTGGTTTGTGTAAGTTTTCATGTGAGACCAAAGGCCTTGAATGGTCACTCAATTCACACATACGTTGCATAAAATAAATCACCTAAATTTCTAGTGTCATCATGGACTAATTGATTCAACTTGGACAATATGATTTGTCCCCTAAATCATAAGATCCAAAAAAACATTTATATATTAGTAAAACATCAATGAAAATTACAAAGCAAAATAAAACAACATAAACAATCAAAATCATATGGGTGTTAAAAATAAATAAAAAAATCATATGGGTGTTAAGAAAATTTAAAAAATCATATAGGTGTTAAAAATAAATTAAAAAAATTATATGGGTATTATCATGTATTTAGATAGATATACAACTTGAATCATAACAAGCAAATAAATAAATCTGATAGGGATGAAAAATATAGAGGGGTATTTATGTGTTAGAAGTCTTCCAACATTAATACAAGGAGCATCATTGTTTGTAATAAATTGAACCACATTTTCTAGTCTTATATCTTTGATTAGCAAAGGGTTGAGGATACAAATCTATTCTTCTAAGATGTTTCTAATTTACACTTATTCATTTGTAAAGTTGAGACTATAAAATATTTTTAAATTATTATTTTTAAAAAAATATTTGATTTAAAGCAAATAATATTTATTTATGAATAAATTTTAAAAATCTAACTTCTTACTTATAAAAACTTGAAAATTTGAAAGTATTAAAAATCAATTTTCATGTATAAAAACAAGAGGTTACATAGTCATTAGTTTCCGTAATGTAATATGTTCATAAATTAGTTGATTTTTATAAGTTGTGTTAAGGTATTTGTTATAATATATATCAAAATTAGTTATCTATAAGTTTAGAATACCGATATGTCTTTAAATACAATAACATAACACAAATCAAGACAAGCATGTGTTATATTAGCTTATAATAACTAGAATGAAAAGAATAGTAAAGTGTGAATTTAAATTTTAAATCTTAAAATTTTTAAGTTTATTTTATTAGTAATACTCTAACAAAAATCAAGCCTAAAATATGAGGAAAAGAGCATAAATAACCAATTTTGATGATTGCAAGTTTTGAAAAAAAAAAAAATATGTTAACAATTATATATGCAATAATATAATAAAATAGAACTTAAGGTTTGGTCATGCATCACTATTATTTTTTTCATTGCTAGAAAGTTTTAATAGGAATACGAAAAATCAAAGAGTATCTAATTATGCACATTTTAATAGATGTGCAACAATTAATTTACCAACCTTAGTCTTCAAATCACTCAATGTGAAAAATAATTCCATTTTCATACTATAGTGGTGTGGGATCAAGATTTAAATCCATTAAAGTCAAGTAGATATAATGGTTTGGGGAAAGTAGTGAAAATAAAACAACCAAGTCTTAAATGGTGACAATAAATATGTGGGGTTCTCATTTAGTCATTTTTTCATGAAAGAATAAGAGTGCCTTCGGTTGCCCTCTATTTGTATTATTTTGCATTGATTAAAAAAAAAGAATTGGATGCGTGGTCTACATTTAAACTATCATGGATTTACAACAAAACATGACATGACTAACTCAAGTATAAACTGCAAGGGCCTTATTTAACCACAACCCAATAATATTGTGACACATTGCCTCTAAACTCTAGTGTGTACCAATCCTTGAGCACTCAATTAAAAGAGTGGCACATACCTACCATGAACATGTCACTAATGAAAATGTGTGCATGCTACACTATTAAATTAAATCAATGAAATATAATTAACACTTAAATTTTTTGTGCATGCAATCACCTATGCATTTACCCTATGACAAATGAGATTTAAACACTTACGCTCCATGCTACATTAAATTTTTTTATTGAACAACCAATTCCTCTCATGTTTCTTAATTTACAAACATATCAAATGGTTATGAATTATCAATCTCAAGATCAAAGATCTTGGAGCATTGAAAGAGAATATTGAGGTGATCACTAATGGTCCAACTTATGAGTTGTAACTAATAATAATTTTCCATGTCATCTATTACATTCAATGCTTAGTGGGTTATAGTGTAGGAATTTGATGGTAAAGTTTTCACTTAGCCAATATAATCGACCCACCCATAGCCATTGATATGGTCACGCATAACACTTGGAATTTGAGATTGATGATAGTGGGGAAAAATTAGGGAAATGTGGACCAAAATAAAAGATTTATTGAGGGGTAAATGTTGTTTGTTGGGTGACTATAGTAAAAATATTTAACTATTTTGCATTTTCCTGGTTGATGATCTAATTATGGTAGAATGTATTTCAGCTATTAATTTTGGAGATAAGTTGATATGAGCCATTATATCAATACACACTCAGAAGACTAAAACCCTAGGAATAAAATATGGGCATGTGTTGCAATGTGGTGAATCACAAGATATTGGCATATCAACAAATGTGACACTATGACTATTAACCATTATGGTGATGTCAACTTTTTTGAAGTGAAATCACTTGCATCATTGATCATTACAACAATTTAGTGAATAGAAAAAAAGGTGAAGTTGAATTCTTCTATTAATAAAGTGAGTATTTGAATGAGGTAATCAAATGATTAATGTTAAAATATGTAGTGAAATTCATGATCATTGGTCAACAAGTAATTAAACAGCCATACACCTAGGTATATAAATGAAACATTAAGGCTATATATTCAAAACCAAAGGAATCTTTAGCATTGATCATTATAGGATTTAATGATTAAAGTAAAAATGTTAAGGAAAGTCTTGTATAAATAAGTTGTTACATAGATATTCATATGTCATTTATTTAATTTCATTAACAACTCTAGCTCTTTTAATAATTCTTAAGATATTATTAGATCTAGGAGCCCCATGAACCCTTGAATTAATAATAATTAATTATTGCTAATAAACAAGGAGTGTCACTTGGTTTTTCTTTCCACATAGTCATCCATAATAGCATGACATAGATTTAGATATATAATTTTGAAAAGCAATCTCCTAAGTAAAAATACCCCACAACTTAGAATTTAATAACATATTCTCCTTGTATGATTAAAATATAAACCCAATATAAATGAAGAACTTAACCATCTTGAAGGTTAAATGATAATTAATGTAAAACTTAATATTAAGCTAGACTATAGCATGATTATAGATATAAAACTAGTCATTAAACAAAAATCTTATAGTAATCTATACAATAATATCCAAATCAAAAGGGATATTTGGAACATTAAAATAGAGGGACAATTTTGAAAGAGATAAATTTGGTCTTTTTGACTAATCAAAGAGAATTAACCAGTCTAATTAAGTAAAATAGTTTTCTCTCATATCATTATTGATAAAATTAAATATATATATGCACATGTTAGATCTAATCACTATTATATGAATCGTTATGAACCAAAATTAAATGATTTCATAATTGTTTCTTTTGAATTCACAAATGATACTTTTTCTCTTTATCTAGGGATGATATTAGATGATTAGACCAATTGAAGCCATTATTAGGTGGGTGATGCTTATCTTGGATCTTGTACCTATATGGTTTGTGTGTTGATTATCTTGAGTGCCTCTAAGTCCATGTGACAAGGTCATTAGAGTCTTGAAGAATTGTTATACTTTAATAAAGATATATTTGGACTATTGATTATGAATATGAATCTTAGAATTAGACCAGAAGGATAATCTCATGAATCCTTGTGAAACCAACAAGAAAAGTGAATTGTGGCACTCCCTTTGGGTATCCAGACCAACTTCTATGTTTAAGTTGTAATGGCCTTCAATGGTCTTAAGCTTTCCTATGACAAGGGGTATTAAAAAGTATGGCTTGAAGGGGATTCTCTCAACATAATATAGTATCTTAAGCATGAACATAGTCCTAGTTGGTCAATTTAAAATTTCATTAGATACTCCCTAAACATGATTAAAACTTTTGATGAGATAATAATTACTCATATATATCGCGAGGGGAATAAGGTGGTGGATTTGTTCGCTAATGAGGGTGTAAATTGTGAATTATTAAAAATTTGTGAGCGGTAACCTCCATTCTTATTGAATCTCACTCCATCATAAGTTATGAGTGCCAACAATGTTACTAAGAATTGATGGAACATGGGAGTAATCAGTACAAGACACTTCACCCATTTATAGGTGCAAATAATATCTCCATCCTTTATTTTGTTGGGTGGTGCTTGAGGAATAACATTTTTGGCTTGTATTTTTGGAGAATGAAGAATATCAAAGTTGTTGTAATGGGTAGAGTGGATCCCCTTTCCTGTGATGAGGTATGTTGAAATCATAAGGTTTGGATAATTATTGAGGAGGGGGGCCTAGTTCCCTATTTGGAGAAGATTCATGGCCACAATCCTGAAGCAACAAAACTCTATATTAAGGGCTGAGAAAATAGAATGTTGAGTGTGTATAGGAGGGATATGATTATCGGTGAGTATGTAATTTCCAAAATAATAGGGCCCCCAATGTATGGAAGAAATTTTTTCAAAAATAGAAAAGAGAATGATTAATCCTTGAACCAATTCTTCAAGGGTAATGAGCGTAGTAAGCTAGTGAAGATTTCTTCATGGGGATACAATATCTTGTCTATTAAACCAATATGGGTGAAGGTTGTTGAGGTTATAATGAGGTACATTATCCTGGGTGGAATATTTACCGCTATTATGGTGTTTATTTTATTTTCCTTAACCATTTTCATCATAAAATGTTGGTCTCTTTTTCCTACTTTATTTTGGCATCTTTGGACCATGCTTTAAAGAAAATTTTCAAAAAACCCTAAGTTTTTTTTTCTACACAAAGGTTTAATCCTTCTCATTATGGAGTTTGTGAAAGATCAAACCCCAAAGTTGGAACCTAAGTGGAAACTTAATGTTAAGAGGAAATAAAGACCTACTATGGTGCACTACACATATATGAGCTCTGGCACTAGTGATGATGAGGAGGAAGGTGATGCCTCTGTTGAGGTGTATTCTCAACCACCATCAGAGGAAGAGGACCCCAAGAAATGGAAGAACTTTGGTAAGAAGAAATCCCCAAAAAAGAAAGCAAGAAGGTAGATTTCTTGGTCTAAGGGTTCCGATTGGGGAGGAGAATAAAGGGGATAACACTAAATCGACAAGGAAGAAAATCCTAAAAGTAAAAGGTGATGTAAGAGATAAAGGTAAATATAAGTTTGTTGAAAAAATGATTGGAATGAACCCCTCATTGAAGATCATTTGTTAGAAGGATGGATAGGGGATTGATAATATGACTTATATTTTAGAGGAAATTACCTATCTCCATGCAAATAGAGAAAATATTTATGATTCCCTAGGCCTGGCCAAAGAATATGTAACAAACCATAAAAATTTCAAAATGGTTCTTCCTTGAAATTAACAAAATTAATATTAAAATTAGAGCCCTGCAAGAGAAAATATCTAATGATAAAAGAGGTCAGCCTAAACTTGGGGACTTGGATGTGAAGAATAGGATTGATAACATGGAGAACTCTAAAAATTATTTAATAATGGAGTTTGAGAAAAGAATGACTAACCTAGAGTAAAATATATATGATGTACTAACAAAAATTTGGAAAAGGTTTGAAAATTAGTCATTGTTCCATAAAAAATAATGTCAAGGGGATCAAAATTTTAATTGAAAAAATCAAAGAGTTGAGAAAAGAACAAATGAATGAAGTGGTCCCCAAGAAGACTAGAAAGGAATATTAGAGCTACAATAATAAAGGTAAGAATATGATGCACACCAAGACTAAATGTCTTAGCTCTAAGACTCATGGGAGCAAGAATAAATCTTTTGAGAAGAAGAAAGAATTGTTGAAACTTGTTAATATTCATCGAAACTTCTATAATCAAGAATTGGAGGTGGCAGACACTCTGAAGACAATTAAGTAGATGTTTATCTTTTCTTTTTTTACTTTTAGTTTGCTATTAGCTAGCTAATTTTTGGATTTGCTATATCTTGTAGCAACATTTTTTTTGTAGGGTTTTGGTTCCCTTCAAAACATGTTTTACCTATTAATAAAAAACAAGCAAAGTGAACTAATTTTATATGTTTTTACAAAAGGTGCAAAGAATTAAGATGAAATAACATGCTTATAATGTTTATAGTGGGGAATTAAGTGACTATAAAGAGAACATTTAAATGGTTTCCTGTTAAATTGTTATTATTGATCAAAGAGTTAATCTAAATTTCAATGCTTAATGGGGCATTAGGAAAGTATAAAATGATAATTTTTTTGCATAATCACTATAAAGTGGGACCATGTGCTCAGCATGATCCTTTATTTGTTAATTATTTATAAGGATTTGTGAGAAGGGAGATATAGTACTCAAGGTTCATGGTAGGAGAAAATAGACAAAGTAAAGTTTTGTGACATTTATTTTGCCATTTTTTTGAAACCACCAAGACTCCTCATTAACTCATACACTCATCTAATGGATTGGGACAGGCAAGAAATATTAGATAATGTATGGTTAATGAATAAGTAAATTCTCCTACTATCTATTAAAACCACTTGAATCTATAAGTGACACATGCCCTTAAGATATGACTAGTGTCAAATAACACCTAAGGTCCTTGCTAACACACAAAATCCTACCTTATTTAGCTATCGATACACATGTGGGAGCACTTAATTAGACCCCTTGTGACATAGCTCCACATCATATTCATACCTTGGCCCTCGAACATTGAAATTAAAACATACATGGTTTCCTCTCATTTCAATAAAGACCAAGGTAGATGCACAATAAAAATTAAAGGGTACATGTAATTTCCTTTAAGTAGCACATTACCTTACGCCATAAACCAATAGCTTAGAATAATCATCCCCATATCAATGGTTTGGGCTTCAATGGTCTAGCCAAATTTGTATACCATTATATTTAGCCATTTTTCTTAAGAATTAACATGTCTCTCTCTTAATTTACAAGTCTTATAGTGCTTAGTATAGTAACCAAAAAATTATCCCTTTTCCTTACTTAATTCGGAATAATTAACAATAAATGAGCCTAATGTTGCCTTGATTTAGTGTTGTAATGTGTTTTACACATTCACATTAAGTCTAGGACTCTTTTCAATAAAATGGAATTAATGGTGCCTTATTTAGGGTGTTGTAAAGTGTATCTTTACACTTTCACACTAATCTAGGGCTTTAATTAATTAATTGAGGTTAATTTTCCCTTAATTGGCCCCTTAAATTCAAATCTAGGCCTTATTTTATTTTCCAAAGGATAAATCTCGACACTCATTAATAATGTTTCACAACACTTAATTTGGCAAGGTTTGAGTCCTAGGCTAGTGACCTGAAAACCATTCGCCACTTGGCAAATGGGTCCTTCATAGGTCCTAGGACCCCCTTTTGGAGAATGGGTCCTCCTTAACTTAGGAAACCCCTTTTTGAACTTATTATTGGTGGGATTTTAATGATTTCAAATCCTAGATCTGATGTCATCTTGTGTTATTTGAATTTTAGGATTAAATCTTAAGTTAAGTATAAATATAATTTTATTTCACATAGTTTCATCTAAGTAATCTAGGAAATCCTAGATCATCATAAGAAATCAAGAGTACTTTCACAAGAGAATTTCAAAGGTATTCAAGGGTATATTATCAAGGTTTTATTGAAGCAATCAAGATATCAATCATCATGTCAAAGGCATAGTGCATCATGCATGTTTTTGAGCTAATATGTTGATGTAGCATTGAAGATCCAATTCAAGCATTGTTTCACATCCAAATTCAAGATCAAGATCTACATACATTGAGGCCACTTCATCCTAGGTTGTTGATTTGTACTCCAAGGTTCAATTGAGGATTAATGAGTTGTTACATGGGCTTATCCATTCATATTTCCTTTATGCATTAATTCATTGCAAGGTTTAATTACCAAAATGGGTTTTGACCAAGGAAAAACCCTATTCCCTAACAATCAAAAAAAATTCTTCTCTCGTGATGTGTGATTGCAAGTTTTAGATTGAAGATCAAGTGGAGAAAAAAAGTTGCAAAATTTGTCAAGATTGCAAAGCTGTAAAAGTTGTCATCTTTGTTGCAAGATCACAAAAAGTGATCTACAAAATTTATTTCTAATTTTCAAGAGCTAAACACCTAGGATCTAGGAGTGTAGACAAGAAGAACAAGATCCCGAAATTGATTTTCTAGAACCCTAACTGGGACCCATTCTCCACTGGGCGAATGAGTCCTCAGTGAGACCCGAAACAACACTTTTTCAATAAGGTACACATCATTTTAGCATCTAAAAACCTTCATATTTGTTGTTATAATGGTTAGGTTTGTTTATTTATTTATTTATGCATTTTATCTCTCATAATTGAGTGAAACATATAGCACAAAAATTAGGTGAACCAATTTGATAAAACCACATTTGGGTTCATCTCTCATTTTCTATGTTTCATTTTGGTGAACCCAACTTCTTGAACATTGTAAATTTTTGATTTTGGAGTCTATTTTCATCCTAGTTTACATCTTGCATTCATTTGCATTGAATTAGATCTCATTTAAGGTGCCTTAGTTTGCATTCAAATTTGCATTTCATATAGAGTTTTTAAAATTGCATTATTTGCATTCTTTAAATCTGGAAAATACAAAAAAGTCAATCATCTTGTATATCATTTAGATCATATAAACTTGCATTTTAAAATTTTAAAAAATTGCATATCAAACTAGATCTTGTAATTCATCATTTTGTCACATTTTCAACTTGCATTTCACATTGTGTTTACAAAAATCTGAACTTGAAACTTATTGTAGCAAAAGTGAATCTTAAAATAATTAGAAAAGGCTTAAAAATTTGTAAAAACTAGTTTCAAAACCCTAATCTAGGACCCATTTTCCCTAGTGCGAATGAGTCCCTAATCAAGCATAAATCTACATTTCTATAATTTGAAATATTTAGTTCTATGCTTTTGTTTGTTGTTGTTAGATTTCTATTTCAGTTTGTTTAATTTATGTTTTATTCATTTCATTGGATCTAGCTTAATTTTCTTCAATTAGTGCATTTCCTAAATTCAAAATTGCATCTATAACATTTCATTTCAGATTGTTGCATAGTGTAATCAGAAAATTACCTTATTTAGAATCTGAAAATTGCATTTACACATTTTAAATGTCTAGGACCTTGCATTGCATTATAAGCCTCTTTCCATTTTGGGTTTGCACATTAAGTTTTTAAAACTTGTATGATCTTTACAACTTGGTGTCCTATTATAAATACTATTATTAGACATAGTTTGAGGCTCATGTCATCCTACAATATCCCATTCACCATGGATCTTGGGTTTTCTAGCTCTCTTCTTCGTGCAAACTGGGTAAGGAGGGTCCTCAAAGAGAATACTTTGAACTGAGAAGAAAGAGTAGCACAACAAAAGAAAAATTAATTATGGAGGAAAATGCAGATGAAAAAATTCTATTTATCTCAAATATTGATTAAATATGTGCGGCTACATCCGAGCTTACAGATTCAGCACACAAGCCTGATTACAACATGCTCAATATATAATGCTCATACATGCAAGAGAAAAACCTATAGGTCGGATCTACTATCCAATGTACTCTTCTAACCAAAAACTACTACCTATCCAGATGATGGAATGCGAGCTTTATAGTATATCCACGAGTCTAGAAACATCTATGTCGGCCAAAGATTATAACAATTTCCCAAGAAGAAAATGTAACGTGTAAGAACAGGTCGGCCTCAAATATGAAATTCATCCACGGTAGATGAAAATGGTGAAGTGTGGACCTAAGTGTAAGGTCAGGGAAACTCCATAGAACAAATCCAATCACACTATGAGGATCCGCCAACAACAGGAGAGATTTGGGATCGATCAACTAGCTGAAAAGATATGAAATTATTTTGGGGCCAGAACTAAAAACTGCCACTTATTCCAAAAGTGATAACTTTCTGAAAAAATATCCAAATGAGATTGAAATTTGGAATAAAAAAAATTTAACATGTCCATGATGAAATCCTAGGTACGCAAGATCTGGCGAGAAAACATTCAAAAACACTGGATCTCCAAACTTGAACAAGAACAAGAACAAATACTAAAAGGAAATATTTTTGGTTGATGCAAGATTGCCAAGAACCAAGGATGCTCCTACATTATACATTTGGGGTTGATGAAAAGCGAGCCTATCACTTTGCAGGGACCAAAGGAAAATCAATACAGTCCACCTCAGCCTAAGAAATCCAAGAAGAATCCTCCACTGGTCTACCTTTCCACTTTACTAGGTATTCTTTGTACTATTTTCCACGAGTCTTTCTCCCATATCTGACATCCAAGATCTATGTTATCTCATTTGATTGATGATTAGGAAGTTGTTCTTTCAAATTCACCTTATTGTCTTCACTGATTTCTGCTTCATGGTACTGATGTAGATCTGTAATGTTGAATATAGGTGATATACCCATGCCATCTGATAACTCTACCTCATATGTGTTTCCGGAGTCAAATTTCCTCAATATCCTACAAATTCCAAACTTCCTCATTTTTAGTTTACTGTATGTGCCAACTGGAAATCTTTCCTTCCTAAAATATACCATCACCTCATCTCGAACTTCAAATTCCTTATGTCTCCTCTTTTCATCTACCTTCTCCTTGTATCTTTGGTTCATGTTTTCCAAATGCTTCTTTACTCGAGTGTGCATTGTCTTTATGTGCTCTGTGAACTCTTTAGCCTCTGCACTCCTCTTACCTTCCATACTGATGTCTCTTAGTTCGGATATACCTCTAGGATGTATTTTGGTAACAATCTCAAATGGTGTCTTCCCTATACTTTGATTCATTGAATTATTGTAGGAAAAATCTTCTTGTGCTAGGGCTAAATCACAACTTTCGGTCTTCTCTCTAACCAAACAACTCAACAAGTTTCCCAAAAAAATTCTCACTACCTCTGTCTATCCATCTATTTGTGGGTGAAAAATAGAACTGAACTTCAAATCTATTTTCATCTTCTTCCATAGTGTCCTCCAAAAGTATCCATGCAATACTCCTAGGTAATCCATGCAATCTGACTACTTCCCTGAAAAAAAAATCTACTACATGCACTGCATCTATTGTCTTCTTACAAGGTATGAAATGTATCATTTTATAAAATCTGTCCACTACCACAAATACTGAGTCATTTCCTCTTTGGGTTTTAGGAAAATCAAGTATAAAATCCATGCTAATATCTTCCCAAGGTCTCTTTGGTACTATCAAGGGTTTATACTATCCAATGTTCTAACTACTTCCTTTTGCAACTTGAAAAACTCTGCAACTCTACACAAATCTTCTCACATCCTTATGAATTTGTGGCCAAAATTAGTTCTCACTCACCAACGCCACTATTTTTTCAATCCTAAAATGTCTTGCCAATCCTCCACTATGTCTCTCTTTTATCAAGTTATCCCTCATCGAGCTTCAAGGTACACACAACTGATTTCCCCTTAACAACATATCCTCTTGAATGAAATAATCCAACTACTAACTTTTATCCTTCAAAATCGGTTCTTTATATGCTTTCCAAGGTTCTGCAAAATCTGAGTCTTCCTCATACAAGCTATTCAATTCATCAAATCCTAATACCCCCACCTTCATGTGTGTCAATAAATTTCTTCTCCTAATGCATCAACAACTCTATTTGATTTTCCACTTGTATGCTTAAAAAAAAAAAGTATAACTCTGCAAGAACTCTACCCATCTCATGTGTTTCAGATTCAACTTACCTTGACTATTCAGGTATTGCAAAGCCTGGTGATCTATATACAACACAAAATCCTTAGATAACAAATAATGTCTCCACTTCTTCAAAGCTTGAACTATGGCATAACACTCTTGATCATACATTGAATATATCCTCCTTGCATTATTCAACTTCTCAATGAAGTAGGCTACTAGTCTTCCTTCTTGACTTAGTACTGCTCCAATTGCATTTCCACTTGCATCACAATCTACTTGAAATACTTTATCAAATTCTGGTAAAGTCAACACAGGCTGCTCAATCACCTTCTACTTCAACAACTCAAAACTTCAGTTTGCTCCATATTTCCATCTAAAATCCCTCATATCTCCTCTCATTATTTCAGTCATAGGACTATAAATAGAACTAAAATTCCTAATGAACTTTTTGTAGAAACTAGCCAATCCATGGAATGATCTTACTTCTCCAATGCTTTTGGGTGTAGTCCATTCAATAATAGCTCTTACCTTCTCAGGATCCATCTTCAACCCATCCACTAATATCACAAACCCAAGGTACACCAACTCCCCCTTCATGAAACTACACTTCTTGATATTTATCAACAACTCCTCTTCTTTCAACTTCTGTAAAACTTGTCTTATATGCAAAAAAATTTCCTCCCTAGTCTTACTGAAAATCAAGATGCCATCCAAGTAAACAATCACAAACTTACCCAAGAATTTCTTCAATACCTCATTCATCAATCTCATGAAAGTACTCAGTGCATTTTTTAATCCAAAAGACATCACCAACCATTCATGCAATCCTTCATTTTTCTTGAATGTTGTTTTCCACTCATCTCCCTATCTGATTATGATCTGATGATATCCACTCTTCAAGTCTATCTTTGTAAAATACCAAGCTCCACTCAAGCAATCCATTATGTCATCCATCTGAGGCAAAGCAAATCAGTACTTCACTATAATCTTGTTTATGGCTCTAGAGTCTATACACCTCCTCCATTCGCCATCCTTCTTAGGTGTCAATACAACAAGTATTGCACAAGGACTTAAGCTTTCTCTGATCAAACATTTTCTCAACAATTCTTGTACTTGTTTTTTCAACTCTTAATTCTCTATCAGTGTCATCTGGTGTGCTACCTTGTTAGGAAAACTAGCTCCAAGAATCAGGTCCATACTATGACTAATACTCCTTATAGGTGGTAATCCATCAAGTACATTGTCTGAAATGATAGCCTCATATTATGTTAATAACTCCTTTATCTCCTCTGGTTGCTCTCCTTCATTCTTCAAGTCTTCAACCTTCTTAGGAACTAGGGCATAACATAGGCTCTCATGTCTCAATCCATCCAGGAATCTTCTTCCATCGACCAAATAGTTCTAGCAATCATACAAATCTCAGCTTTAGAGACATCTTCCAAGGGTAATAAGGTCTGATTCATCCCATTTGCAACAATGGTGTATATTTTCTTTTTTCCATCATGAATAGCCTATCTATCATATTGCCAACGTCTTCCCAGCAAAATATGGCATACATCCATCGTCATAATATCACACAAAACTTCATCATGGTAATTTCCTATCTTCAATTTCACCAAACATTGTTCACTTACCAGTATCTTATGCTCATCTTGAATCCATGCAATCTGGTAGGATTTCGGGTGTTTCAACCTCTCCGAATTCAACATGGTTACCATCTCTTCAGAAGCCAGGTTCTCTAAATTCCCATTGTCAATGATCACTTTGCAACATTTACCAGCTACCTTGCATCTAGTCCAAAATATATTCTTCCTCTGCAATGGTTCTTTATCCATTTCACTTTGACACAATACTCTCCTATTCACCAACACTTCTCCTTCTTCTAATTGATTAGATGATCCAGTATGTTCCTCCTCTACAAAGGTTGTTCTCCTATTTTTTTTGGTCCTTCTACATGTCTCTCCTTGTTTTCATTCAAATGCTCTATGTCCTTCTCCACCACATTTAAAATAGGTTCCTCAAAATACTCCCTTCTCCTGTCCTTTATCATATTTTGCATATCCTTTGTTTTTGTAACCACCATATCTTCCTCCTCTATATGATTTCCCATCATCTCTTTGGTATGAATTCTCATTCTCATTGAATTCCTTGTCTTTATTTTTATCTACAATGGTTCCTCTTCCTCTTCCTGTAAATATTCTTCCTCTTTGAAATCTTCCACCTCTTCCTCTTTGTCTCTGCTCATGTCTTTTATTCAGCTTCTCTTCTTCTTTTAGGGCACATTGGTATGCCTCCTCCACACTCAAAAATTTCATCAAATTGATCTCATCTTGAATAGACGACCTCAAACCATTTATATATCTACCTACTTGTTCAGTCACATCTTCTGAATGTCCAGATTTGATGTTCAACTTATAGAAATCTTCAGTATACTCTGTCAGAATTGATTCTTTTTGCTTCAGGTTCTGCAAATTTTGGAATAAACTGATCTGATAGTCCACAGGCATAAATTTTGTCTCCAATTTATTCATGATCTGATCCCATGATTTTATATTATCTTTCCCTTTTATTTGTCTATCTGTTTGCAAGTGTTCCCACCAAAGGGATGCATGTCCTTTCAACTTTGTACAGGTGAATTTCACCTTTGTATCTTCTGGGGTACTTCCAAAATCAAAGCATTTTTCCATCTATGTTATCCAATCTAATAATTCATCTAAATCTAACTTGCCAATATAATTGGGTGGATTGAAATGTGGCTTAGTGTTCACTCTGGTTAGGGCTCTTATGAAACTCTCTTCTTCCTGATCAGACTAGTTTGCTCTTCTCTTGTGATGAATTCTTGCTCTTCTTCCTCTTCATCACTTACATCTTCAATTGGTCGACCTCTTCTCTGGGTCATTTCAACTGCATCTAATTTGGCAAAAATTCCTCTCAACATTTCCATTATAGCAGGGTCTGCATTTCCAAGCACTCCATTTCCTCTACCATTTCATCTTCCTACCATTTTGACACAAGCCCTTTATAGCTGTAGGTTGGATCTTCAATCCGCCACCCTACAACAAATCTTCAACAGGACCGTGCAACTTGCAAGGAATGAATCTCACTCTGATACCAATTTGGTGTAGACTGGGTAAGGAGGGTCCTCAAATAGAACAATCCAAACTGAGAAGCAAGAGTAACACAACAGAAGCAACATGGATTATGAAGTAAAATTCAGATGCAAACATTCTATTTATCTCAAATATTGATTACATATGTTCGGCCACATTCGGGCTTACAAATTTGGCACACATGCCTGATTACAACATGCTCAAGATATAATGCTCATACATGTGAGCAAAAAACCTACAGGTCGGATCTACTATCCAATGTATTCTTCTTACCAAAAACTACTACCTATCTAGATGATGGAATGCGAGATTTATAGCATATTCGTGAGTCTAGAAACATTTGTGTCAACCAAAGATTATAACAATTTCCCAAGAATAAAATGTAACGTGTGTAAGAATAGGTCAGCCTCAAATCTAAAATTCATCCATGGTAGATGTGCATGGTCAAGTGTGGACCTAAGTGTAAGGTCAAGGACACTCCATAGAACAAATCCAATCACACCGTGAGGATCCGTAAACAACGAGTGAGATCCATGATTGATCAACTATCCTAAAAGATATGAAATTATTTTGGGGCCAGAACCAAAAACTACCACTTATTCCAAAAGTGATAACTTGCCGGAAAAATATCCAAATGAGCTGAAAACTTGGAATACAACAATTGAACATGTCCATGATGAAATCCTAGATATGCAAGATCTGGTGAGCAAACATGTAGAAACAATAGATCTCCAAACTCAAACAAGAACAAGAACAAAATAAGAACAAATATTGACAAGAAATATTTTTGGTTGATGCAAGATTGTCAAGAACCAAGGATGCTCCTACATCACTTCCTAATAGTATTGATAATCAACCCCCTATGGATCATAGTATGCATACTTCATTTCCCATGACTTCACTACCTATAACCAATGTGCATGATGTTCATTTCTCGCAAGAAGATATAAAAAAATTAGATGAAGGCCTAGAAAAATTACAAGACTGCATGGACATTAGCATGATTCCCACTTTACACAATCTAAGGAAATTGCTTAAAACTATAAATGGAACACAAATTTTCAATAGCCTTAGTTTCTTCCTAAATGAGAACTTATAAAAACAAGAGAATGATGACATGCATGCCTTGGTCAAATTTATTGAAGCTAAAATTCATAAGGGCTCAACCAGAATGCCTCTTGATATTTCTTTCTCACAAAAATATAGGCTTAAACATGCACCTGATGCTCCTCTTTACATAGCTGGAAGAATCAATGACAAGCCCACTAATGGGATATTAATTGATCCCATATGTGGAGAGAATGTGATCACTAAAGAATTTCTATTTGTGCATGAACTCTATCAAGATACAAATGATAAACCAAAAGCATGGATCAAGAAAAATAATGGTTTATCTTGTCCTATGATTGGCTCGATAGATCGTCCTTTGAAAATTGGACCAAAAACATTAACTACCTCATTCACCATCATCCTGTAATCGAACCAATTTCATCTGAAGTTAGGCTACCCATGGCTTTGCTCCATGAATGTCGGCCCCTTGGTTATGCATAAATTATTAAATTTTCCCTTTGGAAATGATATCTTTACTGTGCATCATAGTTGGTTTAATCCTATATCTTCCCAAGGGAACTTTTCATTGGATTTCTTTTGGCATGGGCCTATTGAACCTATTAGACCTCATGAGGACTTCTTTTTCAAATCCTGTCAAAAGTTCAAGGAAAATCATATAGTAGAACTATCTCTTAGAAACATTCCTCATCCCATGATTGAGCCACCTATCCTCGACAAAAAAATGATTGAACCAAAAGTCCTTCCAAGAATCCAAGAGAAACCTATGAAAAAACCTCTTGAAATTTCCTACAAGAGCCCATGAGATAACCAAAACAATCCCATTGTGCCTCCTAAAGTTGATTTTTTTTACAAATCTAAAGAGAAAGTGATTGAAAAACCTCCTATGGTTCCTTTCGTTCCTTCCTTAAAGGAATAGAAGAAACCTATGCTTGAAAATCCCACTCCTATAGAAAAACAAATTGACAACAGATTGAAACAAAATCAAAATTCTAGAGAGCTTAGGCATAGAAGTTGTGCTATTGCTCGTATGTTACAAAATCAAGAAGAAAAGAGAAACATAGAAAAAAAAAATCCAAACTTTCTTGAAGCAATACATGATGACTCTATACCCTCACCGCAACATAAACAAGAACCTTCCATGGACAGTATCATTCAACCTCCTATTGTGATTAATCTAGATGATGATATTAACATTGCAAATATTGATGAACAAGTTCATAACAAATTGAATACATTATTTTCCTCGTCAATGAGCTTAAATGAAAAATCTCCTAAAAAGAGTGAACATGAAATTGGTGCTTCCCCTAGTTCAACACTTGTTGTTGTCCCTTTGGATAGTTGTCTACCTTCTTTTTCTACCAATTGAGATTGGGATGCTGATGACCTGCTATAGGTTTCAACTCATATGTAGCTTACTAGTCTTCTTCTTTGTTTTTCATGTTTCTTTATGTGATTTCATGTGTGTAATGTGATCCCCCATGATGTTTCATTTGATGTCTCTCTCTTTTTCATGCATTCCTCTATATGTATCTACATTTGTCTTTATGTCGTAAACCTATTATCTTTTTCATTTTTCTTGTGTTTTCCTTTTGGGGATGACACAAGGCAACAAAACATTTAGGTCTCTTCCATGTTGACTCGAAGGATTTTTCTTTGTTTTCTCTCTTTATGTGTCATTCTTCTAGTTCTATGAGTATTTGGAGAATGATGATAGTTCCAAGCTCTATGACAATATTGTAGTAAAGACATATTGACCTCGAATCCATAGATCCCTTATGTATTCTTGGGGACAACCCCTACCTCCTTTTTTATGGCATAGCTTTATTTTGGAAACATATGACTTGACATAGGGTTTTTCGAGGAAAGCTCTCATTTCTTAGGAGATAACATTGGCTACTTTAAAGAAGTTGCTCATAGTAATAGTGTTAGCAACCGCTGTAAAGTGGGGGCATACATCGATGAAATCTTTTTAAATTTTACATGTTTCATGGTGTGATTTTCTTTTTCTTGTGACACGTCCTTTTATTGGTGGTGTCATTGGGTTTGATTTCCTCCAAGAGCATGATATTTCTAAGCATATTATTTCCCTTAAAGGCATGATTCAAAATGAGGCATCCCATAAGTGGCAATCTGATATTCTTGACTTGTCCTCTCTTGGAGACATTAGGCATGATGTTCCCTAAGAAGAAGACCTTACATGAAGTAAGATCCCCTTGAAAAAAAACTTATAGACATAATATTCATAATCATTTAAAATTGTGGTGCCTTATCGAAGTTGTCAGAAGGATAACTTCAGTATGGTATGGGAGGCTAATATGATTCTATCATTTGCCACCTTTTTGGGATACTCACCTAGTGGACGGCCTGAGGTTCCAATACCCCAAAGTGAGTGCACGTGTGTGTCATTTGCATAGTGGACTTCATTTTCCACTTGTAAACATTTTTGGACAAACAACCTAGGCTTGGTCCACATCATGTTGGATAGACTGTTGAAGCTTGATCCTTTTCTTGGACCAATAGTCACGTTCCACATCACATTGAAATGATCGAAGCTTGATCCTTTATTTTCCTTTATTTTTCTTGGTATTTGATAGGGTATTATTGTGAATCTTTGTCATTGTTGCATACATAAGTGTCTTGAATGTCTACTATATTGTGAGTTTGTCATGGGGGAAAAATCTCACTAAAGTGGGGGAAAAATGTAGTACCATAAAAATAATCCCTTTTCCTTACTTAATTCAGAATAATTAATAATAAATGAGCCTAATGTTGCCTTGATTTATTGTTGTAATGTGTTTTACACATTAAAATTAAGTATAGGGCCCTTTTTAATAAAATGGACTTAATGGTGCCTTATTTAGGGTGTTGTAAAGAGTATTTTTACTTTTTCACACTAATATAGGGCTTTAATTAATTAATTGAGGTTAAATTTGCCTTAATTGGCCCCTTAAATTCAAATCCAAGAATAATTTATTCCATTTTCTTAAGGATAAATCCTAACACTCATTAATAATGTTTCACAACACTTAATTTGGCAAGGTTCGAGTCCTAGGCTAGTGACCTATGACCCATTAGCCACTTAGCAAATGGGTCCTTCCTAGGTCCTAGGACCCCCTTTTGGCATGTTATTTCATATCTCTGAAGCATGTCCTAGTTGATTATGCTAGGACCCATTCGCCTTATGCTGAATGGGTCATCCTTAACTTATGACACCCCTTTTTGAACTTATTCTTGGTAGTATTGATGGCCAAATTGACATAGAAACATGCAGGAAAGATGTAATCACCTTACTTCTCCTGAAAAAGAAAAACAATTGTTTAAATAAATCGCCTTCCAAGGTCCTAGATGTTGGATCACAACATTGTTGTTTTGTTGAGTGGTCAATGAAGTTGTAATGTTCAAACGACATGTTGGTAAACAAGTGCAAACTAGATAGTATGAAATAAATTAACGTTGGGGGTTTAAAATAAATATCAAAAGATTGATCAAGGCTTTGGGACAACAAAACATGAACACATATTTCTTTAATTTAGACATGCAATTCCAGCAATGAGCGCCTTCCTAATTAACTAAATTGTAGAACAATACAATTTACGAAGTAAATCCATACCATTGTGTAATGCCCCATCGCACAACCCTAGAGGAAGTTGCAAACAACTACTGAAACAGGCTAATTTTTTTTTTGTTTAAGTACAATTAATAAGCATGTTCACTACCCATTTCCAACAACCTCTAAGGTTACGAGACAGAGGTTATATAAAACCTCAACAAAAACATGAATATAAACCATATCATCTATTTACTTATGAAATTAAATGCATACATTCCAAATAAGATAAATTACATCAAATATAAAAGATAAATTTCAATTCCATTAATCCATAATTAAATATTAAGATTACATCTCTCATTCCCCGAATGAGGCAAGTTCAATAAACATAATTACAATTAAAACTTCTCACCTCGATAACAACTGAGGGGTACAATAATACTAGAACAATTGAAATGAAATAAAGCAAGAACTGAAACTGAATCCAATGATCTCTCCAACTGGAAGTCTCGTCCACAAGAACATGAAGAAAGAACCCAACGAATTTAGGTGCACACCACCCAACCAAGTGGAACCCAAAGGCCCACCCCCCGTACTAGGAGATAGTATCAAGGAATCCTAGCCAAGGCCATCTACCTCTAGACACAGGCTAACACAAAACTGAACCAAACTAAAACAACCAATCACTTGTACCTCACAATTACAACACAAGTACAACACACATACAACACAAGTACAACTCATCATGGTTACATTGCTTCCAGATATAAAGCAGATCAAGTATGTTAAGGGAACCATACACACAGAATCAAACACCAACCATGGTCACATCAGGTATGTTACATAAACCATACCCACAATAAATAAGTATCAACTGTGGTCACATCAGGTATGTTACGGAAACCATACCCATAAATTCAAATATCAACTATGGTCACATAGTTCGTCATAAGTTAAATTGTCAAGATGGTGGCCTCAATCGATCCCCGACCCTCATACTTACTAATGTGAAATCAAAAATCAACTGTTGTCCTAGATAGAGTGTCATCACACAACTCGTCATGAGTTACCCATTGCGGATCGTCAAGATGGTGGCCTCAAACTGATCCCCAACCCTCATACTTACTAATGCAAAATCAAATACCTTTCGTACAGACAAGATAGATGACCTTGCCATCCTAGGCCTTCCCACTCATCCCAAGTCTAAACGAGCCCTTGTGCTTATGAGTGAGGCCAACTTATCTTGATTAGTGAGAAGTTAGTCCTAATCGTTTAAGTATTGTTTTAGTTATCACTTGATTAAACAACTTCTGAAGGTTACCCAATCTTACCTCTTTCGAGCTCTGGCCCCTAATGGAAGCCACTCTTCTACTTGACAACACACATACCATCCAATCACCAAGGGTACAAAGTGCAACAAACAAGATATCACGACCACGCCTTTCATAGGAGGTGACATAAAATGAAACTCTCTCCAACACTAGAGGCAACAAAACACATAACAAGGTCACTCCTTACAAGGAAACGTGGATCCCATAATCCACTCCTAAACCAAGGAGGTACAAACATCCCCGTTCATGGAAACCGGGTAAACACTTGACGAGACACCATGCACTACCCAAGGAACTCACAATAAGTTGCCAAACATGACACAACAACCCACATGATGGAAAACCCCATCTAGAAGACTTATTAAACCCTACTGAACAAATTCCCCCAAGGCGATAACAAAGACTCAGATTCAAACAAGCAATTAATCAAGAATTAACCTGCTTTGGATTTCCTAAATCAAATCCTTTTAATAAAATTCCATAGATTATTGACATAATAAAATTAATACAATAATGTCTCTTTCAGACATAAGCATGAATTTAAATCAAATATTCAATCCTTAAATGCTTGGTAATTAAAATTAGATAAACATTTAGTACTTTATTGCCTTAATGCAACTGAATAGAATAATGACTCCATTGGACAAGGATGAAATTTAAATCCAATATCACATACTCTAATTGATTTTAATAAATATAAAATAACCATTTATTTCCACCATTCATAAAATAACGTTTTAAAGTAATAAATATTTCCTCTACTTTGATTCAAAACATAACGTTTTAAAACCATTATTTCTCCTTGCAAATTGAATCATCTTAAAATCAATTAATATTGCCTATTAAAACATAATACCTCCATATCCAATATTTGTTTTATTAAAATATGATAACATAAATCCATTAATTTTGACTACAGCATGTTGATCTAAATTTTCTCAATTATATTAATTTAAAAAAAAAAAATCAATACTTTGACTATGAAAACAATGTTTTCATTTCCACAATTAAACTTAAATCATGCCATTAGAAAATCAATAATTTCCTATGCATATTTAATTAAATCCACCACTCTAAATATACAATAATAAATAAAATATAATATATATGTATAATATTTTAATATTATAAAAATAATATATAAAATATTAATATATATACATATATTCCTATTTTATATTAAAAAAAGGAATCCTCGGGTCGTGTGCTTGTTTGAGTGGGGTGGCCACATGAATTTCGAGGTGGGCGAATTAGGGCTGGGCAGCTGCATTTTATTCCCCATGGCCACGCGCATAAGTTTTTGCTGACTGTGCTCTGCTGGTAAGGGCGTCGTCGCAGTGGTGGTGGCTACGTACACAGCCAGCCACCATCTCCGGTGGCGTTGTGCACAACACAGCCGACCATCGATGATGGTGGCGGCGACTGTGTAAACAGCCACCGCACCACCGATGAGCGGCCGCGAAGGTTTGTGGGGGTCGCACTGGGCGCGGCTCCCCCCACTCACCTCCCATGGGAGGTGCGGTGGTGAGCCCCCAACCACCCACAAGTTTATTTTTTATTATTATTTTTTCAATACAAACCTGTGGATTTTGAAATCTGCACCTCTTCCCAAGGGCATTTTGAATCATTTTCAATAGCATAAGCTTTAATATAAAATATCATATTTTATATATATATGTGTATATATTAGTATATATACATATATATATATATATTTAAAAATCCACAAAGGATATTTGCATGATTAATTGAGAAAGAAAATATTCAAAACCCAATCCAGACAAGAACACAAAAATTTTATGAGAGAACTCAAACAAAACAGGGGTTTATAATATGCTACAAATTTTAACATGAAGTTTTCAACTTAGATTTGGTTTTGAATTTTCCATCATGCATTCCAAACACAAAACATTTATAACTGTATTTTCAAACAATTAAAACTAAAGAAATGAACCTGGTATTTTGAATTTGAGGAGGTCCAGATGATGCTTAGCTTCCAACCTTGCTTCCAAATCCAATTCCACAAATTTTTACAGCTCAATCCCAAAACCCACCAAATCCAACAATTCCTCCCCTTCCTATATCCATTTTCCAAAACTTCATAATCCAAAATTGAGAAGAAAATTTTAATAATAAAGAAATTCCAAAAATATCTCCAAAATATCAGTGCAACCACCCTCATCAATTTCAGAAAACAGAAATAGAAAATATCTTCCTCTTTCAATTTTGAATTCAATTTTTTTCGAACATGAAATTTAAATCCTTTTCTTTTATTTTCAATTTTAATTCCAATTTCCAATTAAAATATCAATCAATTCAAACAAGTAACTTAATTCAATTCAATTAATTTAATTAATTCAATAAAATGAAGCTAATTCAAGATTAACTCATTTTATTAATTAAATTAAATTAATTAAATAAATAAATAACATCTTCCAACATAAAAACTAAATTAATTTAATCAAAAACTTAAATACAAAATCCCATTTAATTACCTTTTTCTAACTTGAAATTAAATGACGGAGAGAGGGAACAATATTCAAAGCAACACAACCCGACAAACACATGACAACATACTAGGACTAGGGTGACGACTTGACACGGAAAACCTAGCTACTATCTCCCAATCAAATACCCTTGGGCATTGAACATGCTCCAACCTACGAAACCAAGTGGAGTCGATGTCTTGTACCTGTCAACCAGAAAAATCAAGTAAACAACAACATATAATATAAACAACATAAAATCCACACCATGAAGAGGAAATCACGAAATCGTAGGGCGCTCACAAGCGAGTGATGCAATGTCGTCCTCTTCACCAATACAGTGGTACTAACTGACAAATCTAACATACTATTATAATCCAAAGCATAAACATCATTAATTTGAATATCCATTTATGTTAATTCAAAACATGACATAAAGATAATATCATATTAAGATACCATCACATCAAAAGATAATACTAACATCACTTTATAGATAGTGATCAAATAGAAGCCGAGTACCATAGTCAAGGTACTAATAGAAAACACACAAACAAGGCATCTAAAAATCCAAAAACACAACAAAACAACAAAAAGACACAAGGACACATTGTCCAACCAGAAGGCAAAACAGAGGGGTATTACACATTGCATCCATTCACAATGCAGATTTGAATCATACAACCATTCATTATCACTTTATTTTACTTTTCAAGAATAAAAATCACAAGCTCATTACTAGAATTAACAAATCGACAAATATTAAGAAACATCATTCATAGATAATGCAATAAAATGGTTTCAATCTCAGAGTCTTCTATTTATTTTCTTTAAATAAGAAACATTTATGCATAGCAATTATTGGCATACAAATGACCATTGTTTATCAACACCATTGTTGAGCTAAAATAACTTCTGAAAATAGAACTACTTCTATTAAAACTATAAAAAATGTATGTATCTTGCATGAAAGTTGTAAAACAGTAATAAAAGATAAAATTATAATCTCCAGGTAGCTAATCAAACTTCAATTAGCCCACCTTTTACAACTAGGAGAGAATCCTATAATATGGAAAAAATTAGCATCAATCCCTCCTATCAAAAATCAAGATCCATAAATCTTGGGCCCAAATCCACAATTGTAGGGACGTCCGGTTAACACCAAGTGTTATCTCTGCTGAAAAATGCAATTGTTGAAAAGGGACACCACATGATCTATCTCCATCAAAAATCAACTACGAGTTTTGATTATGTCCTATGTTGACTACCGTGAGTTATCTCGGACTTATCAAAACTGATCTGGAGTCACCTATTTACTCAAATATTGTCATGACAATGTTGCTACTCAAAAAGATAGGTAGCTGAAATAATTCCTTTTTATTTATCACCTTTAGGATGATATCATCATACTTTTTAAAATTCTATTTTAGTGCATCATCATTAGGTCCATCAACCCATTCAGCTTTAAACTTTTAGTCTTCAAACTTCTTGTCCACTACAACAATGATGTCTCTTAGGTGGGTGATGTCTACGACTTCCCACTGCATGTCACTCCTGATATCCAATATCTTATCCATGATTGTAGACTCGGCAATATCTCCTTCCTTCATTATTCTTTTAAGTCTTTCCTCCCAAGCATCTTTTGCTCCTCCCAATGATTCAAGTCTTTGATCTGGAGGTAAAGTTTTACCAATGATTTTTGCAATGATGTCCTCAAAGATACCTAGTTGTTGCCATATATCGTGAATACTTTTGATCATCTTTATTCTTTGTTCAACAAGATTCTATGTTTTAAAAATAAATATATTAATAGACTTAGAAAAAAAATTGAGACTCTCATCACCCAAAATATGTGATTTGATCAATTCTTCTTCAACCATCTTTCATATTACTTTCAGCTTTCCCAAGTAGTGTCTAATATTATCTTCTTCTTCCCACCATTTACTTATAGATTCTTCAATATTTCTGACCAAAGCAAGACTTCCAAAATAATGCTTGAACCTCATATCTATTTGTTCATCTAAATCAGTCCTGAAAACATTAAACCAATTATCAAACCACGTGGCTTTCTTTTTCATTTCATTGAGACCATCCACCTTCTTATGGCTCATCAAAACAAGAGGCTTTGATGGTGCAGGTTGCTCTAGAATAGATGTAATTAAATCCCTCAAGAAATCTTTCATTTTTCCAACCTGAGCCTTAAGCTCATATTTTTCTTGCTTGTCCTTAATTAACCTGGACTTGGTGGTTGTGGCAACGATATCAATCAGATTTATTTGTTGATTTCTTATATTTTTTCCCAGGTTGACAATACTTATCTGATAATCTTCAGTTTGTAGTTCTCTATCATCTTTATTAGAAATTATGGTGGTAATCTCAGATATCATATCCCCTTCATCAATCAAATTTGTGGATTGGACATCATAGGATTTCTTCTTGGGCTTTTCCTTATCAATTTCCTTTGCCATGTCATCCCACACTACGGGTTGGGGCTGAATTTTTTGTCTCTTCTCCAAATTCAACTTGAGCCAAACAAGAGCAGTTGGTTGAGTAGTTACTTGTTCTGTACTAGGAGGATAAGAATAAATTTCCCCAATGACTTAATGACAAGAAGGATTTTTTTGATCCTCTTATTTCTTTTGTAACGTTCTTGCTCCATTCTCTCATTTTGAGCCTTAATTTCTTCTAACTTCTTTATTTCTTCATGTTTCTTAGGAACCTCTTCCTCATCTCTCAATCTTTGTAATTCCAGTTCCTTTACTCTTTGTTCTTCCATAGCTACCTTTTCTACTTCATCCCTTTCTAATGCCTCAACTACTTCTCTTTCTTTAGCTATTTTTTCATCTTTTCTTTCTTGCTCTTCCAAAGCAGCTAACTCTTCCATTTTCTTTCTTTGTTGTTCTTCTTCTTCCTAAGCTAATTGCTTAGTAGCTAACTTCCAAGCACTTTCCAAAAATTCCTCTTGTTCCTTTTCTGTTAAAACAACATTGAGCTCTAATTGTTCATCATGCAAACTTCCAACCTCAAACCTGGTCCCTTCTTCACTTGGGTCTTCCTCAACCTTCCTTAGATACTCCTCCCATTCAGGTTTGTATCCTTCTTCAGATGGAGTTCTTTCAGAATCTGAAGCGGGGGATGATTATGTTACATCAATCACTAGAGCCCTCTCCTTTTCAACAGTTGTGATTCCTAATGTTGATGGTGCAGTAACATGGGTTTCTTCAATAGTTTGTTCCCCTAGGTATACCATGGCCAAAGGCATGGCACCAAAACCTAAAACTACTCTCATAGCAACTACCTCATAAGTTACTTTAGTATTCTTCAAGGCATCATCAATTTTTTGAAATAAAATCTCTTCTTTTGTTGAGGTGGGCTCTTTTATGGTTTCCTTAGTTGTTGCAACACCTTTCTTCAATCTCTTGTACTATTGTTTTATTTTTGTGGAGCAAATAGGTTCACTGTTAGAACCTCTCTTCTTAGAAGCTTGCACTCTTGGTTGTTTGAGGCAGAGGTTAGGCCATTTCTCACTTCTTTCCATAATTTCTTGTGCCCTTGGTGTTGAAATGAACAAGACAATTGAGAATGGGGGGTGAATCAGTTGTATCAAATTTCTTTACTTCTAACCTTAATAAATTCCACTTTAACTTAGTCTGTTATTAAGTGTAAACATGAAATGCAAATAACAAAAAGAAAACACCAAAGACACCAGATTTACGTGGAAAACCCAATAAGGGAAAAACCACGGTGAGAATTAGCTCACAATATAGTAATAATGTAATACCAGATACAAAGGTTCAATGCCATAGGGCTCACTTCCCAGATACAAAGGCTCACTTCCACCAATAGGACTTATTGTCTAGAAGGAGGCTCACTGCCTACAGATAAAGAAAAGATAAATAAAGGCCCACCACAAAAGGATCCACGCATTCACAGCTTGATCAGAAGATTGTAGACACCATCGGCTCACTACTTTTAGGAATCTAAAACATAAAATTATTGTTGCCTTGATTCACTCTTACACACTCTGATTTTTGCACTTGTTCGCACACTTCACTTTCTTGTTGTTCAATTCACAACATCTTGATTTGCTTTTATACCATCTTCAACCCTAGAAGCATTCTCCAAGGTCAGCTAAACATCCTTCAATTTACAAATTCAAATTAGGTCAGCTACTCAACATTCTCATGGTGGATAAGAATGAGAGAGGACCAATTATGCATTTAATTAGGACCCAAACAATATCTTGGATCAATCACATGCTTCCTTAATTCGATGCAAAATATTTATGTGACATGTAGACACCAAGTCGGCCAAACCTACTGAAAACACCAATGATATTTGAAGTACACACATCTTTAGAAATATGATCACATGTGGATCACTCAACACACTTCCCCAAACATTTTACTTATCTCTAATAAACCTTCAAGTATATCCATAGCAACTGCAACAATCTTCAGGCACAAAATATTCTTCAACAATCCAACTAGACCAACCAACAACACATAGGAGCTCTGGAGAAAACCTTCTAGAGCACCCAATCATAAGCACACTTGTCAGAACATAAAAAACATCAATATAAATCATCTCCTAGATCTGCAAGATTTGAAACAAAACATTAGAACACTGCGGAGCCAAAACATTTCTCTAAGCCCACAAACAAATTGTTTTGTCAAACCAGTTCACACACTAGTGAACACATCTTTCATTCTCCATCGATCAAAATAGAAGAAATGCAAAGCACAATACCAGAGCACACTCAGAACACACTCAACATTGCCTTCATTATTTCTTAAATTTTCTCAAAAGAATTTGGTAAAAACACTACAACTTCATAAATATAGCTCCATGTACTCTAATCACTTTCACAGTATCTCAACTATACAAGTACCATCTGTAATCATACTAAACTATGTTCACATCAATGACAACATTAATGACAACACCACCGAACACATCCATACTTGCAACAATCTCCCCCCTTTTCATTGATGGCAACACATGATGTGAAAAAACATCAAAGACAACATACACAATATCCTACTTCTTCTTCTCTCTTCTCCTTACAAGACTCTCTCTCCCTTTTCAGCTTTTTCACATGACTTTCTCTCTCCCTTTGATATCAATGCAAAGGAATTTTTTGCATGAAAAATCTTGCCATATAAAGCTCTTATCACTCCCCCTTAGGAATGCACTCACATCACATACTACAATAATTCACCTCTCTACTCCCCCTGAGGAGTATACCACAATCATCAGCCCAAATCAAAAGAATATGTCAATCCACTAGACTCATGCACCTCCATGTGCACCTAGTTCAAGGAAGGAGGGGTAGTAAACCCTAACTTCCCCCTGAGATACTCAAATTTATCCTTCAAAAGGGCCTTAGTGAATATGTTAGCAATTAGTTCCTTGGTAGGTACATATTCAAGTCTAACTTCATTCTACAACACCTTCTCCCTTAAGAAGTGATAGCTGATGGATATGTGCTTTGTCCTAGAATGCATCATTGGATTCTTTGAAATTTTTATAGCACTTTTATTGTCACAAAAGATAGAGATAGGCACATCACATATCACACCTATGTCCTTCAAGGTTTGCTTCATCTAAAGTACCTGTGTACAGTAGGATGTTGCTGTAATATACTTAGCTTTTGCAGTGGATAAAGAAATTGAATCATGTTTCTTACTCAACCATGAGACCAATCTTCCTCCAAAGAAGAATGCACCATCACTTGTACTATTTTCCTCATCTACAAAACCAGCCCAATCTACATTAGTGTAGGCATTCAATATGAAATCATTATCCTTCGGATACCATAGTCCATTATTTGGAGTTTGCTTAAGGTATCTTCTTATCTTCTTATCAGTTTGATTTACTTGAAGTCCAAGGAAGAAATTCAAGTCACCAATCATAGACATTTTAAACTCTTTTTGCATCTCCTCTATAAATTTCTTACACATACCTTCAATTCCACCAAATATAATATCATCAACATATACCACAACTATCAACATTTTGTTTTTCTCAAATTTGAAGTAAATATTATTGTTTGCAGACCCTTTGTTGAATCCTTGATGTGTCAAGTATCTATCCAACCTTTCATACCAAGCTTTAGGAGCCTGTTTAAGTCCATATAGTGCCTTTTTCAACTTGAAGACCATGTCCAGTTTATCTGATAGCTGAAATCCTTTTGGTTGCTCCATATATACTTCTTCCGATTCTCCATTTAGAAATGCAGATTTGACATCCATATGATACACTTTGAAGTCTTTATGAGATGAAAATTCCAAGAACATTCGAATGTCCTCCATTCTTGCAACTGGTGCAAATATCTCTTCAAAATCTATTCCTTCAACCCGTGAATAACCTTTGCATAAAATTCTTGCTTTATTCTTTCCCAATTCACCATCTTCATTCAACTTATTCCTAAATACCCATTTTGAACCAATTACATTCTTGTTTATAAGTCTAGGGAATAGTTCCCATGTCTCATTCTTCTCTATCTATTACAGTTCTTCTTTCATTGCTCTAACCCAACTCTCATCATTGCATGCTTCACTCACAGTCTTAGGTTTTATCTTAGAAAGTAAACACAAGTTTATCTCAACCACTTTGCTTCTTGTTTGTTTTACCAATTGACAACTTCTACAAATTAAATTTGAAGGCTTTGTGATTCTAGGCATATCTTTGGCAACTTCCTTAGAACTGATCTTGATCAGATTGTTGCAATTTACATGTCCCATCCTCCAGTGCCACAACCAACTTTCATTAGTCTGTGAAACAAAAAACTAACCATCACCACTCTCAAGCTGGTAGATGTTTCCATGAGTTCTTCTTCCTTTTGCTACCATGGTTCTGGGTCCTTTTCTCATTCATAGGTGTCATCCTAAAACACAAGCTTGAATCCTTTGCTAAACATTTTTCCAACACTTAAAATATTATGCCTTAAACCCTTAATATAATAGACATCATAAGTATTATTTTTTCCATCAAAACTAATTGTTCCTTTACCAATAATCTTAGAACCATAATCATCTCCAAACATAACTATTCCTCCATCATAATTTTCAAGTTTAGTGAATTTACTCTTATTTCAAGTCATATGATTTGAACACCCACTATTAATTACCCAAAATCCTTCATCTTGTCTAGCATGAAAATTAGTTACCAGAGTACCTTCCATCTCATCCTTCTTGCTCTCCAAACCAGATTCCTTTGCACATCTTCCATTATTAGTAGATACAACTTTATTTTCTAGGGCTAGAAATAAGCATTCATCTTTATCCTCCTCAAAATCAAACTCATCATTAAATATTACTACATCTTCTTTGACATAATACAATTTCTTGAACTTCCTATCCTTCTTGTCTATGTGATTATTATTATTATTATTATTATTATTATTATTATTATTATTATTGTTCTTCTTGTGTGTAGCTCTATTAGGACATCTTGAGGCATAATGACCAATATTTCCACAATTTAAACACTTAAAGGGAAACATACCTTTGTATTTACCAGTACCTTTCTTCAATTTCCTTATGAAGTTTTCTTCCAACTCTTCTAAACCATAATCATCTGAGTCATCTCCTATTTTCATTACTTTAAAGGTTATTTCAATTTTCTCCTTATCTCTTGCAAATTTTCTCATCTTGAATGCAATCAAGATACCAAATAGGTTCTCCTTAGTAAATTTCTTTGGATCATATGATTCTTCAATAGTAGAGACTTTGTCACTGTAATTCTTTGGTAGGGTCATCAGGATCTTCTCAATTATATCTTCATTTGACATGGTACCACCTTGATTCTTGATCTCATTTTCTACAAGTTCAACTCTCTGATAATAGCTTGTAATATATTCACCCTCTTTCATTCTCAGGTTCTCAAATTTTTTCTTAGTTGTTAGCTTCCTTAACGATTTTACTTTATTGTTTCCTTCATAAATGTCTTTCAATTTTTCCCATACTTCATAAGTAGCCTAAAGAAATAAATTTTGTCCTTTCAATTTTAGATAGAGCACTAAAGATAGCATACCTTTCCTTTTCATTCTCCTCATAAGTTGCAATCTCATCTGCAAAGGAAGGACCAATGAATGGTGTAACATACTTTGTCTCCACAACTTTCCATGTCTTGAAACCAAAAGAAACCAGATAACCTCTCATTTGTTCTTTCCAGTCATTGTAATCAGCTCCATCGAAAATAGGGATTTTCATCTTGTGTGCCATCTGATCTACCTCAATAAGTTAATATTTTCATTGAGGAACCAGAGCTCGGATACCAATTGTTGAAATGCATAAGACAATTAAGAGAGGGGTGAATCAATTGTATCAAATTTCTTTACTTCTAACCTTAATCAATTCCACTTTAACTTGATATTTTATTAAGTGTAAACATGAAATGCAAATAACAGAAAGCAAAAACCAAAGACACCATATTTATGTGGAAAAACCAATGAGGGAAAAACCATAGTGAGGATTAGCTCACAATATAGTAATAATGTAATACTAGATACAAAAGGCTCACTTCCAGAGGGCTCACTGCCCAGATACAAAGGCTCACTACCAAAAATAGGACTTACTATCCAAAAGGAGTCTCACTGCCTATAGATAAAGAAAAGATAAATAAAGGTCCACCATAAAAGGTTCCACACATTCGTAGCTTGATCAGAAGATTGTAGACACCATCAGCACATTTCTTTTAGGAATCTAACACATCAAATTACTGATGCCTTGATTCTCTCTTACACACTTTTCTTTTCACACTTGTTCGCACACTTCACTTGCTTGTTAAATTTGCAACATCTTGATTTTATTTTATACCATCTTTAGCCCTAGAAGAATTCTCCAAGGTTGGCTAAACATCCTTCAATTTAAAAATTCAAATTAGGTCAACTAATCAACATTCCCACACTGTATAAGAATGAGAGAGAACCAATTGCGCATTTGATTAGGACCCAAACAACATCTTGGATCAATCACATGCTTCCTTAATTCGATGAAAAATATTTATGTAATGTGTAGAAACTAGGTCGGCCAAACCTAATAAAAATTCCAATGATCTTTGAAGTGCGCACATCTCTAGAAAGATGATCACATATGGATCACTCAACACTCTTTAAATTTTACCATCTCTAACAAACCTTCAAGTATATCTGTAGCAACTGCAACAATCTTCATACACAAAATATTCTTCAACATTCCAACTGGACCAACCAACAACACACAAGATATCTGGAGAAAGTCTTTCAGAGCACCCAATCAGAAGCACATTTTTCAAAACATAGAAAATATCAATATAAATCATCTCCCAAATCCGCAAGATTTGAAATAAAACACCAAAAGACTAAGGAGCCAAAATTCCAGCCCACAAATAAATAGTTTTGTCAAACCAATTCACACACCGGTGAACACATATTTCATCGTCCATCGATTCAGAAGCTAAAACTTAGGATATATTATCCATTTAAGCTAACAAACAATACCACAGATCTACACAGGCATAGGATCAGCATAGAAGAAATGCAAAGCACAATACCATAGCACACTCAAAACACACACTTAGCATTGCCTTCATTATTTCTTAAATTTTCTCAAAAGCACTTGGCAAAAACACAACTACAACTTCATAAATATAGCTCCATGTACTCTAAGCACTTCTACAGTATCTCAACTATCCAAGTGCCATCTACAATCATACTGAACTGGGTTGACATCAATGACAATATTAATGACAACACCACCAAACACATCCTTACTTGCAACAATTTTTTACCTCCTTCGCCATCCAAACGATGGGATCCAAATCATTTGTGGCTACTTCATCCATTTCATAATGAGGATCCAAGGTAATCCCATGATCAGTGACACCCTTCAGAATATCTACAATAACTTCAAAATCCTTCATCTGAGGAATTGTTAACCTTTCATATCCCCTCTTTCTTACCTCAAATTCATCTTGCAAATTGGCCCAAAAATCTTCCAGTAGTGGCATGTGAAGATGGAATTGTGAAGCATAGAGACCATACATCTTCTTCTTCAGATCAAAGTGTTTCCTAGAAGTATGATGTTTGAAGTTCAAATCTTGGAACTCGTTTGTGGTTGTCTTTGCCACTATGGAAGAACTACAAGAATAAAATCTCAATTCCATGGAGGAGAAAGAATGGAAAAAAGCTTTATGCTGTGTAGAAAATATTGCATTTACTTCAGTATCTTGATGGGAAAAGTCCATCAAGATCCACCTGTCACTACAACACCTTGGTAATTTGAATGGGTGATCTTCAAACCCAAACAATCTGATATAAGTAGATTTGGGGTATTGGATAAACCAATAACCCTAAGGTTCAATGAATTCCATTGCCTCTTGAGATAATTTAAAGCCAACATCACTTGTTAATTAATTTATAACTGCATACAAAAATGCATCATTGACCCTTTTGAAATGATGCTCCACTTTTTTCAACTCTAATTGCTCATAATACTCCCACACTTTCTTTTGATCTGGGCCACTATCCATAGACCCTGTAGTATTCAATCCTGGGAAATGACCCATCCTTCCAGAATAGTAAATAACATATGAAGTCATGTAAAATGTCTTGGTTTAAGCCACTTTTAACAATTGGTTGTAAATATTGTCTGGAATAATATGTGCCCAATCCAAATACTATTTTCCATCAAGAATAAGTTGAATAAATAGAAACATCCAATATTAAACGCTATTGGAATCCTTCTTCCCAAACACTCGTGACAACAATGTGATTATGTCACCAACCTCATCTATGAATTCAAACCTCTTAAACTTAGTTGGTAATTTCTTTACTGACTTATGTGTTTTTAACCACCTCTTATTCATTAGTGTCTTATTTTCTTCCTCATCGTATGTCCAACATGTAAGTGCTTCATCTTCTGACATGATCTTGGGGTTAGGATGAGGAGGTGGATCAAAGACCAGCCTAATCATTGCAGGAGTTAAGACAATAATTACATTTCCTTGTGCATCAATGCACCACCTTTGAGTTGGGTTGTAGGTTTGTGCAACAGTTAGGATGAACTCAGGGAATTGTATGGAGATGGGTAATGAGGCCATATGTGCTAATCCAAAATTAGCAATCATTTTGGATCTTGGGGTAGCATCTAGTGAGAAAGTGTCTTTTCAAAATTTATCCAAATCCAAGTGTCCAACCAATGTATCTGTAATATTTAGATCCAAACTTAGATGGCACTAGATTTCCCTGAAACTTATATTTCATTGTGACCAGGATCTCTTTTGGTTTTAATCTCTAAGGATTCTGCCCCTTTGATATTCCTTCTAGGGGCACTTCTTCCTCTAAAGATGGCATTTGTTAGTTATCCTACAACATTGACAACTATTAGATTAAGAAAAGATATATGAAGAAAAATTTATCACATGCATTTGCATTATACAAACCTTAGTTCAATCTAGAACCCTATTCAACAAGTTAAACAAACATCTTCGAGATTCAGGTTTGGGATAGAACCAAAAACGTTCCCATTCTAAGCTTAAACTTGACCTTGTCAGACTTTGGGATTGGGTCCTAACTCGACACCTATACCTTTGAATAATAGCAAACATGATAACTTACTGTGACCCGGTCCCATAGTGTATTTAGAAATCAAGATCGGGTCATGACTTGACACCTACCTTGTATTGACAAATAAATGCAGATTGCTTCTTGCATTTTGATCCTGATATGATATCGGAAATCAGGTTAAGATTCTTCTTATGAACAAAAATTGTTGGGTAAATGAACAAGTGTGAGTTACGGTCTAAGTTTGAATCCCGATATTGTGTCAAAGGTCAGGATTGGGTAGTGATGCGAGACCAAGCTAGTTGAAACTAGAGATGATCTGGTAATGTTCTAAGTCTTGACCCTGATATAATGTCAAGGATCAGGATTAGGTCTTTGTATTGTTCCTAAGTTCATGAACAAGTGGAAGATCAACCCCGAGTTATGATCCTAATATGATATCAGGAATCGGGTTCAGGTTCTTTGACATGTCATGATAGTATTGATTTGTTGATTTAAGAATGGTTTGGTGTTGTTTGTCATCTGATCCCAAAGACAATGTAGGGATCAGAATCGGGGCATGGAGTAATACATGTGAAAAACCTTTTATTACCTTGTGGTAGTGACATGAAACCCAATTATGATGGAACATAGGGAATCAAAACCGGACAAGTAAACGATGACAATGATGAAGTTTAAAGTGCAATTTCTATTCCTGATCTCGAAGTACATGCAAGAATCAGATTTCTTTATAGCGATAATAAACGAAGGCATCAATATATATAACAATATTAGGGAATCATTCATTCGTGGTCGGGTTACCTATAGGACCAAGACTCATGATTTTAAAAGAGTCAAACCTTTAAATTCAAACAATTTCAAGCGCGATTCAACTTTGTGGTGGTATGGCCAAAACCCTAGAAAACTAGGGCATGATGGGAAACAAAATCCTATCAACAAAAATAAACACAAAATCAAAAACAAATAGTCAAATGACCCAAATGCACCCAGAAGACACGAAAACAAATGAAACGAAGGAAAAATGTGAAACAAGCGAAAATGCAACACAACAAAATGAAGAACAAAAGAAAAGCAAAGCAAAACACCCCTACCTCCAAGCACAACAAAGAAATCTGGTAGCACAACGATGAATTGAAATGCTTCCTTGAAACCCTAGCTATTGGCACTACTCTCACATTCTCCATCAAAATGATTTAAATTAGAATGGATGAAAATTGAGGAGTAGGAGAATAAAAACCTATTCACACATGCAAACGGTTAGGCATTAAAGGCAAATGTTCAAGCCTCGGGATCGAGGTGATCATCAATAAATGTAGGGTTGTGAGAAGGAAAACCAAGGAGGGTTGGGGTTGGGATCAGAACAAGATCGTTCCTCCAAAAGGTGCAAAGTTCAATCAATGGTCTGAGTCCAAAATCCAAAAAATGAACAAGACAAAGTGGGAATCAGGTTCGGGGCATGAGATGAAACCAAAACTTTGAAAATTCCCGATGTCATTCTTGGTCCAAATTCCAATCTTGGAACACACAAAAGAGTCAAAATTAGGGATTGATTCAAAAACATGGACAAGAACATTTTAAGTTCTTGGTTTAGGTTTCGATCCGCAATCCGACTCTAACATAAGCAAAATGCACAAGGGAAAAAAATGGGGGTCGGGATCAGGTCTTCGCCAAAGACTTACACCCAAAAAAGTGTAAGGAAATGGTTCTGATTTGATAACCCGAACCCGAAACATGAATAAAAAGACAAGGCAAGGGATGGGGATCGGGATCAGAGGACGAACAAAAACCTTCACTTTGTGAAGCAACAAGTGTTAGTGCCGACCTGATAACCTAAACCCAAAACACAAAGAAAAAAGGACTTAGGAGAAAAAGAAGCAGTTCTCCTAAGTCCCAAATAAGAACACCAAGGACAAAAGAAATAAAAAGGGGGACCCATTTTGAACAAAATAAAATGGGGTGGTTATGTAAGGCATAACAATTGGTGACTCGACTGGGAAAACGGTTTACCCATTTTCAAGATACTGAAGAATTCAGTCACCCATAACCTATGGTTTGTGAATATTTTAACTCAAGTATGATCAGTCATAGAAAACAAGGTTGATCTGGAATCTCAAATGTAAATCAACAAAAACAACTTTGAATCTAAGTGTGTGCATGTATGGTGCATCCTTTTCCCTAAATACCCTACCGCTTTAACTATCATGCAATGATATCCTAGGCATTGCTCCACTACCAGCCAGACTTCCATAGCCCCAATGGAGATACCTCTAGTTCTCTCAAAGTATTTCTCCACTACCAACCAAGCATCCATAGGCCCAGTGGAGATACTTGAATTACCCTTATCATATTAAGTTTTCCAGTATTCAATACTTCTTTTTAATTTTATTGGCTTTATTGGAGCAATCATTTTATCATCTTTATCTCAATACTCAAACATAGTAATTTGACAATGTTGGGACTTGGATTTTTTACCTAAATCGTGAATACAATCACCCTAAGACAAGTAGGCGTTTATGAAGTTCTATGATTCTATCTATTTTGTGATATATTTAGCCATGGCTTATGAGATTACTTACAATATAGTTGTTTGTTACTAACCTTTCGAACTATCATTGGAATATTAATAAATCACAAGTTTCAAAATGAACAGCCCAATAGACATGCCTAAAAATACCTAATTCAATTTCTCAATCATAATACCCTTAGTATGCCTTGAAAAAATACCCATTATTCTTAAATGAAGAGAAAATGAAAGTCCCCAACAACAACACCACAAAGAAAAAGGAAAGCACAACCAAAAAAAAACAAGCAAGCAAAAAGAAAAGAGAAAGCAACTAACTACATATATAAAATCTGAGGGAATATTAGGCCTTCATGGGCAAAAATAGTGTTTAAGAAACTTACCATTAATTGGAAATGGAACAAATTCTCCTATCAAAGTACTTAACTGAAAAGAATTCTCACCAATGATTTCAGCAATTTGATATGGACCCAACCAAATTCGGTCAAACTTTTGGTGATCACCTTTCCTTTCTCTGGATTTGTCCCATAATAGTACAAGGTTTGATATTCTAAAAGCTTTTATTTTGGCTCTTTTGTCAAACGCTTTTGTCAAACCAGCGTTTGACAATAGCCTAATGTTTAGAGAACTATTGTAGAGTAGCATCTCTCTGCTCTTCTAAGTTGAGAAAATTAGCTAATTGGGCTTCTATCCTATCATCTTGGGAATAGAATTCTTGCATGAACCACAAAATGAGTATTTGTAGATGAATATGAAATACTGGGTCTTGGCCATAGACTAATTTAAATAGTGAGCTCCCTAGGGTAGCTATTATCCTAGTCTTATCTGCCCATAAGGAAAAATTCAATTGTGTGTGTCAATCCCTAGGATTACTCTCTAGTAACTTCTTAATGAATTCTAACAAATTCTTATTGGTAGACTCTGCTACCCCATTCCCCTATGAATATTAATTAGATGAATACTTTAAAACAACTTTAGATTCAAATGCCCACTGAATGAATTAAGAAGAAGAGAAGCAAGGGCCGTTATTGCATACCAGAGAAAATGGTACTCCAAACCTGATGATGATATGTTCGTTGAGGAATTTGATCACGACGTTAGTGGTATAGTTCTTGAAAGCTTGTACCTCAATCCAAAATGTGCAATAATCCATTACATTCAAGATAAACTTGTGACCTGCAAAATAATTTGGATTAATTACCCCAACAAAATCTAAGGCCCATTGGCCAAACGATCTCACCTCATACACAGGTTGCAGGGGCATTGCTAGGTTGCACTCTTTTTATGTTGATGTTTAACATGTGTACATGCTGGTGAGTATCTCAGAACACATGAGGCCAATAAAAGCCTGATCTTAAAATCTGATGTGCCAAGGCATCGACAGAACCATGCCTAGTACTATATCTACCATGAAATTCAATAATGATATGATTTGCTTGCTACTACTCCAAACAATGTAGATAGATACCCTCAAATTATTTCTAAACAAGGCTCCTCCTTTGATCATGCATTGAGCACCTTTTAGTCTCAATGCTCTTTTTTGTGTAGCATTCATTCCATCAAGACACTTATTATTTAACAGTAAGAAAATCAACTCTGCATACCACAGGTCACTTGTGAATGATTGCATTGTGTATTGTTGGCATGTGATGTTAGGATCCACATCCTACATGGCCTTAGAAATTCCTTGTCCTTGAAATAACCTCATCGAATGAATTTCAAGATCAAACTCCTACAGAATTGCCATCCACTTTCCTCCTCTTTCTCCTAATTCACTCTGCATCAAAAGAGACTTTACTGCAAGGTTAGGAACTGTGGTAGTGACATGACTGTAGATAATATAGTGCATGAACTTCTTAACAACTCGTACTAGTGTGAAGGCCTGCTTTTCCAAAGGTGGATACCTAACTTCAAAATTCTTGAACATAGAGCTCATCAAAGCTATTGGTCATTCATCTCCCTCACCTTTTCTGTATGTCAAGACAATAGTGCACAAATGATCAGATGTGAAAGAATAAATATAAAAAGGCAATGAATAATCGAGAATGGTTAGAACAGGTGCCTCTATGATGGACTATTTGATTTGTGTGAAGGTAGCCTTAGCCTTGTTACTCCATTTGATATTTGCATCCTTCTTCATCATTTCATTCAGGGGTTTGATGATCTCCACAAACTTGGTTATAAATTTCCTTACAAAATTTATCTTCCCAAAGAAATATCTCATTTCCTTTTTACTACCTGACATGGTTAACTTCATAATGGATTCCACTTGATCAAGGAAAATTGATATTCCTCTCTCTGATATTATGTGACCCAATAGTTTCCCTTCTAAAACCTCGAATACACACTTCTTTGGGTTGAGGGATACATCATAATGTATACATTTAGCTAGTACCTTTGACAAATCTATAGGGTGGTCTTCCCTGTTCTTTGAAAACATAGTGAGATCATCCATGTAAATGATAATGCATTTACCTACAAGATCTTTAAATTCCATGTCCATTATGTGTTGAAAGGTGGCCTCGATGTTAATGAGACCAAATGACATTCTCCTATAGGAAAATGTCCCCCACTTGGTAGTGAAGGAAATTTTCATTCTATCTTCATGGTTGACCAAAACCTGATTGTATCCTGAATATCCATCTAGGAATGACATCATCTGTGATCCATTGACTATTTGCAGCACCTCATTGAGGGAAGGGAGTGGGTGGTTGTCCTTTTTTGAAGCTTTATTTATATTTCTAAAGTCGACACATAATCTGATTTCCCCACTCTTCTTACGGACAAGGATCAGATTAGCAACCCAAATTGAAAACTTTATTTGAAAAATTATTCTTGCCGATAGTAACTTCTATACCTCTTTAAGAATCAAAGGCTCAATTAGAGCATTGACTAGACGTTGCTTCTATCAAAATGGCTTTTCTTAAGGTTTCAACGGGATGGTGTGAGTAATTACTGAAGTTTCAAAGGTCTTCAAGTCTTCATACCCCCATGCAATTGTTGTGATGTCTCTTTTCAGTACTCCCAATAATTTTTCCCCAATTTCTTTGGAACAAGTCTTGCCAATAAAAATGTTCTTTTTTCGGGCTCGAATCTACTAAGTTGTATAACTCATACTTTCCTCCTTCTGTATCTATAGGAAATTTTTCATGAGCTCAAGTATTAGAATTCAATATCCTCTCTAATGCTACCATTCCCTTAGGATTGTTGTTGAATTTCAAGTTCATTATACCTTTTGCATCACAATATTTTGGATCCCAATCTCCCTGATCTCGGTTAGATTCATCAATGATGTTTCCTTCAAATACATCTAAACTTGTGAGGAAAGCAAGGATATGTTGGTCATCGTCAAAAAATTAGAAATTTTAGATGTTGTCAGGGATATCAAGAATGGAGACTAATTCCATAGAGAATATTTTTAGTTTGGAATACTGCATGTGCTCCAAAGTACTGGCAGCAACAACTAGTGCATCTGCAATCTGGTAGTCATCTCTAGGAATCAATTTGATTCCAAAAGCATTGCAATGCTATATTAGATTCCATATCATGTTCCTGTGTGCAACCAACCTTTGTAAAGTTCATAAATTAACACATTCCAAAATAAGTATTTCCATGTTCATTGAACATCACTAGTAAAGTAAAAGAGATAACATGAGTAAAATTATTATCTATAAGTGCTCAAGAAAATTAAATTAAATGAATTGAAAATATCAAATTGCATACACCAAAAAGGAGTGTTACAAATCATCTATTTCAATGATACATCATCAAGTATACATTAATAAATACACTCATGAAGTAGAGTTTCAATTTACAAACTGGCTAGCCAGCCATACAGAATTAATATGTGGAGCACATCAATAGCAATAGAACCTCTAAACCTCATCCTTCTTGACACTGTCGATCTTCTTGTGTTGAGGCCAAGAGCGCAGTTAAGTCACCTTTTCCGCCCAACCACAAACTACATGACTTTCCAATGTTTCTTCCTAACTCGAAGAAATCCCTGAGACTACATGAGGAGCCTAGCAACTTGGAACAATAAAGTAGGAGGGAACTCTCGGTGCATGCATGTTTGCCTATATGCATTCCTATACTAGAAAACATATTTCTTGCAAGAAAGATGTGGCAGAGACATAAATAACAATAGTTATAGGCTTTTAATCCATCTATTTCAATGGTATATTATTTGGCCAAGCATTTTAAACATAATGGTAGTTTATGAAAAGGCTAAATTACCGTCTCTATATGCCTACATTTGGCATCTTGTCCTGAAAGTTCTCATAGATTAAAATAACACTTATTTCTTCTTAAATTGTATTCAAGTTAAACACCTACCCATTCAAGTATTCTATCATAATGACATCCTTTTTATTACCAAATTCTTAAGTTGAGTTGTAAAAGAACACTAATTCAAAGAATTACATCTCATAGTTTTTTTTAAATAACTAGGAATTCATTCTCATTATTCCACTACTCTTCCAATGATAATAAAAATAAGTATATGCATATGTGTTCATATCTATTTGGGTGCAAAATGCCCAACATACTATCTTTATGGAAATGATTTTATTTGATTAATAGGAATATGTGAATTTGAATAAAATAAACCTTTCCATTCAACATGATATACAATGGAGAAAATTACATGGAAATTCAGAGATAATCCAACCTATGCAAGAATCTATTAATTCATTATTAGAAGTACATTATATCCATTTTTTTTAAGAATTGCATCCAATTCATTCCCATTGACTACAAATATGCTTATAAATATATATTTGTGAAAGGATTTGTATCTACAATTTTACACATTTATTCAAAAATGAAGGCAAGCTGAAAGAAAGTTAAATCAACTTTTAAACGAAAGAAATAAACTATCACCCAACTAGATTACATTATTTACTCATTCAGAATTTGATTGGTTCTCATGGTTTCGATTTGGTATTTGCAATCCATATAAAAAAAAAAAAAATATATATATATATAATTGGATCTGTAAATATACATGTTTGTAAATAGATATACACTGACGCAAATATGCTCAGCTATTAACTTTTCCATAAATTTTCATTGGCAAGAGAATACTCAAAGTACAGATATATTGTTTTCCAGCTCATAAGTCTGTACTGGATTGCATAGAAAAAATTATTATTTACTGATATATATATATATATATATATTTTAAATACGTAGATGCCAATAACATTTAAGAGAATATTTAAAAAAATAAAACAAAGTTTGCACAGGTGGTATGGTTCATAGACCCCAATGGGAGGTGCGGCTCTCACAGGTCATCAGCCTTCCCCAAAGGGGAAGTTGCTCCCTGTGGGAGGCAGCGCTTCCTCCACAGGCTGGGGCCTATGGAGGGGCGCGACCTCCACTGACAATCTTCCCTTTTGGGGGAGGCATCGGCTAGTGAGCCCCCTCCAAAATTGACAATATAATTTCATTTTTAATATTTTGCTGATTTCACGCAAAAATAAAAATTGGATACCTTTCAAAGCTTGATTAAAATCATAACATATGCTTAAATACTTAATAACATAAATATATATATACACAACATAGTGTGTATATATGTATATATTCATAAACGTATATATATGTGTATATTTGAATATATAAATAGGTTTAAACTAAATATATCAAGAAGAGATTTCCTTTCATAAATTAAAAATTTCAAAGGTTTTCAAAGGTATATATGTATATATATATTTATAAATATATATTCAGGTATAGTTTAAATAAGAAAGATTTTTCAGATTGCACAACCTTAAAAATGATTTCCATACAACAAATATCTAAATACAATGATCTTGTGCAAATAATTTTCAAAATATTTTCCAATCTTTCACAAAGCAATCTACTTTTACACATAATTGAAATTAAATGCAATGAAAGAGGTTTAAAAACCTGGAAGATTTCCTTCAGTTGGTAAATTCCTTCTTATTCTTTCCCATTCTTACTTTCCCTAGAAATTGATTTTTGTAAAATCTTCCCCCTTTTTACTATTTTCATTCCTCCTTTATTTTTTTCTTATTTTTCCTATCTTGAATCTACTACCCTCTAGAAAATTCCTTTTTGGCACTCTTATTCAGTTAATTCATTTCAGAGAAAATCAAGAAAGATCACCAGTCATATGTTTTTGTTATTCCTCTCTTTCCTTTAAATATTTCCTCATATGTTTTTGTTATTCCTCTCTTTCCTTTAAATATTTCCTTTCTTGTTTTCCTTTACCCTAATCTTGAAATTCAGACAATATAAAATAACAAAAAATTATTTTCATTTTTCATGCATAATATTTATCTTTGCTAAATAATAATAGGATTTCTATTTTAGCTTCAATTAGGTAATTATCCACAGTAACTAAGTAACTAATGAGGAAATGTTATTTTTAAATTGAGGAAGAAATATTTATCCTTATTAAACAATATATATATATATCAACTAGTTGCAAATGGAGTTTTTTTTTCCAAATAATAATTAAGAAATAGCATTCAATTGAAAATAATTAAAATAATGATTCTAATTTAGCCAAACATTATCATTTATTTGCATAAATAAAATATAAAATTAAATTAGAACTAATTCTTTTGTGTCCTTATACTCTAATTTATTTGCCAATTAATTTAACTAACCATTTATAATTCTAACCATAAAACATTCATCTAAGCTAAATACTAAATGCATCTATATGACACTAAGTGCTTGCATGTGATCGAGAGAACCATTCCTGATTTACTTTTCCAAGAAGCTAACCTCCTCTACCTTAGCCACACCCTTAGTCTTCGACAACCTATAGCTCAAGTACACTCATGAAACCAAGATGAGATTAATATCCAAATAGAATATAATTGAATCAACATAACTCATAAGATCACAATGCATTAATTCTAAATATCACCTTTCTACTTTGCATCATTTCCAAAATAAAATGATATTTCATTCATTACAACTTTTCACAAATTAAAACCTCATTTTCATATTTAATTCCCCAAAACACCACATTAATTATCATTTAATCTATTACACACACACACATTCAGTCATAAAGCAAAACCACATAAAGAAAAAGTGGGCGTCACCAAAATTAGACATGTGACATCCTTCCCCACTTGGAAGAGACATCATCTCGATGTCTTAGCACAAACATCCATATAATAGAGTCTCAAGCACTCAGTGTATCATAGTCATAATAAGCAAAAAATAAAAAATAAACATGCTAAAATCTCAAATGAGGAAAAGATATGTTGGTATCCTCAATATTCTCCCAGGTGGCACTGTCCACCGAATACTGGTCCCACTGGACCCTATACTGCACAATATCACAGTTTCGCAACTTAACGTTGCACCTTTCTAGAATCTTGAGGGGATCCACCAGTACCACCCCTATATCCTGCACCTACAATGCATTTCAAGTACATGAGTAACATCTGGATGATATGGCTTAAGTACATAAACATGGAAGACATTATGAATACGGGATAGAGCAGGTGGCAGAGCAAGCCTATAAGAAACTGGATTAATGACTTCCAAAACCTCAAAAGGTCCAACATATCTGGGGGAAATCTTAGAGTTCTTGCCGAAAGAGATTGAACTCTTCTGCAACCTAACTCTCAAGAAAACTCTATCTCCCATAGTGAATTGTCTAAAAAATTTGTTCTTGTCAGCAAAAATATTTTGGCGATTTGAAGCTTGTTTCAATTTTTATTTTATGAGCTTCATTTGATCATCCATCTCTCTCAACATCATAGGTCCAAAAGAAATCTTGTCTTCCACCCTGTACCAACTGATAGTTATGCAAAATTTACGACCATACAAAGCCTCAAAAGGCGCAATTCCCAAAGAGGCATGATAGGAGTTATTATATTGAAACTCCACTAAAGGTAAATACTCCTCCCACTTATGTTGTTGCTCCATATAGTACATCCTGAGGAGATCCTCCACTACCTAGTTACCCTCTTTGTCTGACCATCGATCTAAGGATGATAAGCGGAACTGAAATTCAATTTGGTTCCCAAAGAAGAATTCAGTGTGGTCCAGAAACTAGAAGTCATCTGAGTGTCACGATTTGAGATGATCATCTCTGGCACTCCGTGCAACCAGAAAATATCCTACACAAACTTCTTTGCCAATACCAAGGATCCATCCTTAATATTTCCAAGGATGAAATGAGCTACCTTCATTAGTTTGTCAACCACAACCAAGATGACATCATCTCAGTTCTTAGTCATAGGCAACCCCTATATAAAATCCATAGTAATAACCTATCATTTATACTCTAGCACTTTGTGTGGGTATAGAAGTCACACTGGATGCACATGCTTAGCCTTAACTCATTGGCATTCCAAACAACTAGATACAAAAGAAGTAACATATCTCTTACGTCCTGGCTAGAAATATAATGGTTTGAGTCCCTCTACCATTTTTGTCACACTGAGGTGCCCAAAATATGGTGCATTGTGAATTTTTTCTAGCACTAGCTCTCTCAATCCTGTTGTGTTAGGGGTATACATTTGTCCCTAGAACCTCAAGAGTCCATCAGTCTCAAACATATATCCAGAAAATCTATGATCTAAAGGATCTTGTGCTAGGGCTTGTTTCACCCTTTCATGATGTTCATCTCGTGGCAAAGATTGTATCACCTGTTGCCTAAAACTTGACCTTATAGTGACCATAGCTGCAAGACATCTCCTCCTACTTAAGGCATCTGATACTTTGTTTTCTTTTCCTTTTATATACTCAATACCAAAATCATATTCACTCAAAAAATCCAACCATCATCTCTGGTGAGTATTCAGGTTGGGTTGAGTAAAGATATATTGCAATCTTGCATGATCATTTTTCAACTCAAAATGTTTTCCCAAAAGATAGTGCATCCACATTTGAAGAGCGTGCACTATGGTAGCTAACTCCAAATCATGTGGTGCATAATTCAGTTCATGTTGTTTTATTTTCCTTGACTCGTATGCCACCTCTCGTCCATCCTGCATAAGAATTGATCCTACACCCTCTCTCGAAGCATTTGTCATCACTATGAAGTGCCCATTTGGATCTGGCACAATCAAGATAGGTGCAGAAGTAAGTTTCTCCTTCAACAAAAGAAAATCCTTCTCACTTATGTCACTCCATTTAAATTTATTTCATTTATTTTGGAGTGTGGTGATGAGTACTGCAATTGTTGAGAATGCCTAGACAAACTTCCTATAATAACCAAAAAGCCCCATAAAGCTTCAAACTTCTGAGACATTTTGCGGTGTTGGCCACTCCATAATTGCCTTAATCTTATATGGGTCCACTGTTATCCCATCAGCTGAAATAATATGTCCCAAGTAGTACACCTCAGTTTGGTGGAAAGTCCATTTAGATATTTTCCCATAGAGCTTATGATCTCAACTGTTGCAACATAATCCTCAGGTGTTTGTCATGCTCTTCTTCTGACTTGGAATATATCAAGATATCATCCAAATATACTAGAACAAAGTCATCTAGACAATCCGAGAAAATGCTATTCATCAAATTCATAAAGGCTATAGGGGCATTAGTTAGCCCGAACGATAACACCATGAATTTGCAGTGCCCATATCTCATTCTAAAAGCAGTTTTGAATATTTCATCATCATCTATCCTCAGTTGATGGTATCTCGATCTCAAATCAATTTTCGAGAATATCTTAGCTCCTTTCATCTAATCAAACAGATCATCAATCCTAGGGAGCAGATACTTGTTCTTAATGGTAACCTTATTAAGTATCATGTAATCAATGCACAACCTTAAGGTCCCATCCTTCTTTAAAAATATGACAAGTGCTCCCCATGGAGACACACTTGGTCTTATAAAACCTTGATCAAGCAACTCCTACAACTGGGCCTTCAGCTCTTGATTTTCAATAGTATTCATTTTGTATGGTGCCTTATACCGAGGCTTGGCTCTAGGTAACAAGTCTATTGAGAAATAAAATATTCACTTAGGAGGGAGTTCAGTCAATTCATCAAAAAAAACATCTTGAAATTCCTTCAAAATAGGATGATCAAATTGACAACTCTAAGCTATCAAGATCCCTAACTCTTATTGCATAGATCATGCACCCTTTTTTGCGAGCCTTCTTTAGCTACATGGCAAAGATTTTCCTAAGTTCTAGGGGCCTTTTCAAATCATGAATTTAAACACGATTACCCTGATCATCAAAATACCTCACTATTTTCTCTTCACAATCAATGAGGGCCTTATGTTCAGTAAGCCAATTTATTCCCAAGATTACATCATATGACCCCAAAGGTTCTACATATAGATTAACCTATGTTTCAAAACTAGGAAGCTCAAGTTCACTACAGGCTAGGCATTGCTCCACTATCCTCTTTACCTGATTCCCATACAGAACCTTCCAAGAATGATCCATATATCCCGGTTTTGCAGATAATTTAGAAATAACCCGAGGACCTACAAAACACTTTTTGGCACCAGTATCAATTAAAATGGAAACATGACATCCAAAAAGTTTACTCGAAATTCAGATAGGTGTAGCTTGGTAATCTTCTTGGCGATTATCAACTGCCACATGAATGCGATGTTGATTCATTCTCTGAGGACATACACTTGCATAGTGCTCACCGTTGCATGTATAACAACCTCCATGGGGTGCTCTGGGTCTATTAGAACCATCTCTCTTGTTATTATTGTTACTATTGTAATTAGTCCTATTATTATTATTTTGGTTCCCATAATGGCAATCCTAAGAATTTTTACTCCTTTTCAGATTCCTTCTATTATTGTTGCCTTGATTGTGCTGACTTTGGTTACTGTTATTTTGATCATTCCCTTGTGACTTCCTCTTGGCATCTCTATTTTTCTTGTTGAATCTTTTGTTCCTATTTGGTAGCTTTCTCAAAAGCCTCATCCATGGTGGAAAGGTTATGTATATCCAATTCAACTCCAATTTGAGGCCTTAGCCCCAAGATGAACTTGCGAACCTAGAACCTCTCATCAAGCTAGTATTGGGGTACATATTTGAGAAAATGAGAAAATATTTCCCAGTACTATGTCACTATCATTCCTCCCTAAGTGAGAGTCTGGAATTGAATCATCTTTTTGTCAAAATAGGACTGTGGCAACCACCTTTTTTGAACAATCGCAGGAATTGTTCCCAAGTCATCGTACTATGCAAAAATTGCTTTTTTGCCTTTTCATTCTCCCACCAAGTGGAAAATTCACCGATGAGTTGGTATGAACCCCATTCAGCGTTAGTTTCATTAGACAAATTCTACAGGGCAAAATACTTCTCCATTTCAATTATCCAAGCTTATGTCCCATCTCCAATTGTTTTACCATCAAATTTTGGTAGGGTGACCCTTTTTGAGGTCTTTTCTCAACTCCTCAACCACTTTTCTTAGCTTATTGTGGTTTTCTTCAATCTCAGGCTGCTCTACATTGGTATTTTCTTCATTTCCACCAGAATTCGGTCCTTGTGGACCTCTGCACCTCTCTTGCTCAAGGTTGTCAATCCTGGCCTCTTGTCAGCTCAATAGGGATAAAATATGATCCAACCTATCATTTGTATCACCACAGGACCCACCCACACAATTCTCATGTTGATAGGTTCTAAAATCCATGGAGTTACTCTAGAACACACAAAAATAAGTGTAATTAGGCGTAGGTCCTAGAGTTTAACCTAGACGCTCTGATACCAAAATGTAAAGTTCATAGATTAACACATTCCAAAATAAGTATTTCCATTTTCAATGAACATCACTAGTAAATTAAAAGAGATAACATGAGTAAAATTACTATCTATAAGTGCTCAAGTGAATTAAATTAAATGAATTGAAAATATCAAATTACATACACCACAAAGGGGTGTTACAAATCATCTATTTCAATGATACATCATCAAGTATACATTAAGAAATACACTCATGAAGTATAGTTTCAATTTACAAATTGGCTAGCCAACCATACATAAGTAATATGTGGAGCACATCAATAGAAATAGAACCTTTGAACCTCATCTGCCTTGACACTATCGATCTTCTCGCATTAAGGCCAAGAGTGTAGTTAAGGCATCTTTTCTGCCCAACCACAAAGTACATGACTTCCCTGGGTTTCTTCCTAACTCAAAGAAATCCCTGGCCTTGCACGAGGAGCCTAGCAACCTAGAACAATAAAGAAGGAGGGAACTCTCGATGCTTTCATGTTTGCCTATATGCATTCCTATACTAGAAAACATATTTCTTGCAAGCGAGATGTGGTAGAGACATAAATAACAATAGTTATATGCTTTTAATCCATCTATTTCAATGATACATTTCTTGTCCAAGCATTTTAAACATAATGGTAGTTTATGAAAAGGCTAAACTACCATCTCTATATGCCCACATTCAACATCCTGTCCTAGAAGTTCTCATAGATTAAAATAACACTTATTTCTTCTTAAATTGCATTTAGATTAAAATGCTACTCATTCAAGAATTCTATCATAATGACACCCTTTTTATTACCAAATTATCAAGTTGAGTTGCAAAAGAACACCAATTCAAATAATTGCATCTCATAGTTATTTTCAAATAACTAGGAATTCATTCTCATTATTCCACTACTCTTCCAATGATAATAAAAACAAGTATATGCATATGGGTTAATCGTTGTTTGGATGCAAAATTGCTAACGTACTATCTTTATGAAAATGATTTTATCTGATTAATAGGAATATGTGAATTTGAATAAAATAAACCTTTCCATTCAACATGATAGACAATGGGAAAAATTACATGGAAATTCAGAGATAATCCAATCTATGCAAGAATCTATTAATTCATTATTAGAAGTATAGTATATCCATTTGTTTTAAAAATTGCATCCAGTTCATTCCCATTGACAACAAATATGCTTATATCTATATATTTGTGAAAGCATTTGTATCTACAATTTTACACATTTATTCAAAAATGAAGGCAAGCTGAAATAGAGTTAAATCAACTTTTAAACGAAAGAAATAAACTATCACCCAACTAGATTACATTATCTACTCATTCAAAATTTGATTGGTTCTCATGGCTTCAATTTGGTATTTGCAATCCATATAAATATATATATATATATATATAATTGGATTTGTAAATATACATATATGTATATATATATATATATACATTGACACAATATGTTCAACTATTAACTTTTCCAGAAATTTGCATTGGCAAGAGAATACTCAAAGTACAGAGTTTTTTTTTTTTTCCAACTCATAAGTTTGTAGTGGATTGCATTGAAAAATTGATTATTTAATAATATATATATGTTTTAAATGTGTAGATGTCGATAAAATTTAAGAGAATATTTTAAAAAATAAAACAAAGTTTGCACAGGTGGTATGGTCCACAGACCCCAATGGGAGGCACAACTATCACAGGCCATCGGCCTTCCCTAAAGGGGAAGTCATTGCCTATGGGAGGCAACAATTCCTCCATAGGTTGTAGCTTGTGGAGGGGTGCGACCTCCACTGACAGCCTTCCCTTTTGGGGGAGGCGTCGGCTGGTGAGCCCCCTCCAAACTTGACAATATGATTTCATTTTTAATATTTCACCGATTTCACACAAAAATAAAAACTAGATACCTTTCAAAAGCTCGGTTAAAATCACAACATATGCTTATATATTTAATAGCATAAATATATATGTATATATGTGTGTATATATATATATATATACACATAACATATATATATATTAATATATAAACAGGTTTAAAATAAATATATCGAGAAGATATTTCCTTTCATAAATTAAAAATTTCAAAGGTTTTCAGAGGTATATATGTATATATATTTATATATATATGCTTCTCCAATATATATATATTTATAAATATATATCTAGGTATAGTTTAAATGAGAAAGATTGTTCAGATTGCACATCCTTAAAAATAATTTTCATACAACAAATACCTAAATACAGTGATCTTGTGCAAATAATTTTCAAAATATTTTCCAATCTTTCACAATGCAATCTACTTTACACATAATTGAAATTAAATGCAATGGAAGAGGTTTAAAAACCTAGAAGATTGCCTTTAGTTGGTAAATCCCTTCTTCTTCTTTCTCGTTCTTGCTTTCCCTGGAAATTGATTTCTATAAAATCTTCCCCCTTTTTATTATTTTCCTTCCTCCTCTATTTTCTTCTTCTTATTTTTCCTATCTTGAATCTACTACCCTCTAAAAAAGAAATTCAAACACTCCTATTCAATTAATTCTTTTTCAGAGAAAATCAAGAAAGATCACTAGTCATATGTTTCCATCATTCCTCTCTTTCCTTTAAAGATTTCCTTTCTTGTTTTCCTTTACCTTAATCTTGAAATTCAGACAAAAAAAAATTCCTTTTTCATGCACAATATTTATCTTTGTTGAATAATAATAGGATTTCTATTTTAGCTTCAATTAGGTAATTATCCACAGTAACAAATGAGGAAATGCCATTTTTAAATTGAGGAAGAAATATTTACCCTAATTAAACAATATATATAAATATCAACTAGTGGCAAATGGAGTTTTTTTTTTCAAATAATAATTAAGTAATAACATTCAATTGAAAATAATTAAAATAGTTATTACAATTTAGCCAAACATTATCATGTATTTACAAAAATAAAATCTAAAATTAAATTAGAACTAATTCTTTTGTTTCATTATACTCTTATTTCTTTGCCAATTAATTTAACTAACCATTTATAATTCTAACCATAAAACATTCATCTAAGCTAAATACTAAATGCATCTATATGACACTAAGTGATTGTGTGTGATTGAGAGAATCATTCATGATTTACCCTGCCAAGAAGCTAACCTCCTCTACCTTAGCCACACCCTTGGTCTTCGACTACCTGCAACTCAAGTACACCCAGTCAACCAAGATGAGATTACTATCCAGATAGAATATAATCGAATCAACATAACTCATAAGATCGCAATTCATTAATTCTAAATATCACCTTTCTACTTTGCATCATTTCCAAAATAAAATGATATTCCATTCATTACAACCTCATTTTCATATTTTATTCCTCAAAACACCACATTAAATATCATTTAATCTATTACACACATGCATATTCACTCATAAAGAAAAAGTAGGCATCACCAAAATTAGAGTCATGATAACCTCTTATTATGACATGTATATTGACTAAAAACTTGCTTAATAATTACCTCATAATCTCCCATGACTGCTAGAGCTGTAATTTTATTCTGATGTGCAAAAATCAGTCCTCTAGCAAGTGCTTCATATTTTGTGATGTTGTTAGTGCAGTCAAACTGCAACCTATAAGAATAAAAATAGGTTTTCCCTTTTGAGTTAGTTAGTTCAAATCTAGCTCCACTCCCTGTTTTAGCTTTGGAACCATCAAATTTAAGGGTCCAAAGTTGGTCTAGGGTTGGGGTCTCCTTTAGGTGAGTTATAGGTGTTTTCTTGTGGGGAATAAGTGGTGGCTTAGACTGGTTCAGTAGATTGGATTGGAAAGCTATTGTAAATGGTATTCATCAGGTACTTCACTCAGATTTAAGTTGTGTGGAAACTATTTCTTGCACCTCACATTGATCAACACTTCTACAATTGTTTATCTTTTCAAGAAACCCCTTGGGAATTGGATGGTTAGTAGGGTGGGTGTGTCAGACAACATTTGAGATTCATCAGTGTTATTCTGTAAATCAAACAATAGGACTTGAGTTTGTCCCACTTGGGGAGTGACTTCATTTTGGGTATGATTGTTCCTTGTTAGAATAGTTGCATCCCTAGCCTCAAATGGGAATTGATATAGAGATGTTTTGGGGTGGTGTTCACAAATCTCTATTGGCTGACAAACATGGTCGAGAATGTACATAGGGTTGACATGTCAACTTAAAATGGCTCTGGTAATGGACACTACACCAATTCAAGAGTAACAAACTCCATAAATCTGCCTCATCTCCCAAAACCATCCTATCTTGTTGTAATTTTTTTATTAAAACTTGTTGGTTGAAAGTGTTCATAGGATCACTTTGTTTGAAATTTTTTTAGCGCTCGGGGTTAATCATCGAGAAGGTCATACTTTCTTCTTCTCTCCTATACACCCCTATCTCAGTTTCAAAATATGCTACCTTGTTAGGACAATCATATTCTGTGATCATATATTTTAGATGAGATTTTCTTTTGATCCTAATTTGAGTTGCTACCCCTTTCCATGGGAGCCACATGTGTGAGAAATCCAAGGAGAGATAACCTCCAATACTCTTCATCAAATCTTGGCTAAGCAACATGCCATATGTTTCAGGGATATTAGCCACCTGGATATCCATATATGTCTAGATCTGCAGGTTTGATCCAATCTACTCATGTACATTCTTTAGTTCACCAAAGATATTAACATTAGTTTTATCTAATTGTATCACCTTCTTGTGAGTCTGAATTGAACTTAAACCCAGTTTTTGCAAATAGAGAAGGCCATGACATTACCTAAGGCTCCAGAATCTAAAAGGCAGTTGTGTATATTTTTTCCAAAAAATTATCAAGCTCAAAAGAAATGGGGGTTTCCTTGTCTTACCTCTGTATAGGGTTGTGTTCATATCAGTGGTTAGAGTCACCTTATTCTTTCCTTTTGATCTATCTGCCTCCTTCAAGACCTCTAATACGATGTCGCGTTGGGCAGGGCACCAATTTAGAATGTCAAAAAATGACAAAGAAGTCTTTTGTTTTTGCATTTCTAAAATGAAATCAAACTCTATGTCATTATTCATCTGAAACTTAGGAACAAAAATCATAATTACCTTTATTCTGCAATTCACATGGGCCTTTCCATGGAGGTGGATTATTGTCAGCATTCTGGTTCGGGGGAACCATAGTTTTGGGAGAGGCAGATTTAGTAAATGGCCCCTTATTCTGATTCCTCAAGAAATGGCCTCCCTTGGTTTGAAAAGTTTGAGAATTCTAGGTGTCTTCCTCTAGTTCATTATGTCCCTGCATGGGAAACTGGTATCATTCGTCAATGGTTTCAAAATCCATGGTTGTATCCACTGACCCACTACCTTTATTAGGATTTCCTTGTGGTGGTTGGGAGTCAACTTGTGCTATTTTTACAACCTTCTCCATCTCAGGGAAATTAACCTCAAAATGTGAGGCGGTGTCATGTAGCCTGCACCAATTTGTCATAAAATTCAAATTTGCAACATTTGCAGTGTGGGACTTATCTTCATTAGACTAATAATTGTGGGAAGCTCCCCCATTATTTCGTCCAGTATTCCACTGCCTGTTATTATTTGGTCTCTGATTATATCCCCTGTTCTGATTATGATAATTCTAGTTGGGGAAATTTTGACCTTGAAAATTCCTCTGGTTTTTATTGGCATTCTGATTGGAATAGTTGTTTTGATAGGAAAACCCTCCCTAATTTTGATAACCCTAATTCTTATTTTGGCTTTGAGAGGGGTTAAGTTTAAGTTGAGCCATCTCATTAGTCACCTGAGATAAACTCTTCTTCAAAGTTTCTAACTTTATGGTTAGATGAGTAGTAAGTTCACTTTCTACAGGATTTGCAGCTAATGAGTGAGTCATCGGGTTAGATCCCCTAGTAAGATTATGTGGATTTTGAGTCTGCTAGGAGGAATCTAGAGTCCCCCCATTAACCCATGGTTGCAAAAATGAGGTTTGTAACTCAACTAAAGGTCCATAGGTAGAGTGGGACATCCCTAGGACTGTATTGAATAGTGGGGTTGGATTAGACATCAGAGGATATCCTAAGGGAGGGAAAACCCCTCTAAGGCCACCTGACTGGGAACTTATCTATTGTTGTAATTTAATAGAAAGGTGATACACCTTGGACAATGAATCAATGTCTACCACAAGGTAGGTTCTCTGCAGAAATAAACCAATCAGTGGGTCTATGGACTTCAGGTATGATCTGATGGCAATATTCTTAGCCACTAGATAGGGATCTTGCAACTGTCTATACATCCTTTGGAAATGAGTGTTAAACAATTGCAACGACTTGTGTGGTTCCTTCCTAATTGTGGAAAACTGGTGATATAAGATAGCAGGATCTACATAGACCCAAAATTGATTAATAAAAGCATCTTCTAAGTTTGTCCAGCTTAGGATGGATCCAGTGGGCAGGTTTAAATACCAATTGTAAGCCATATCCCCCAATGAATAGGAGAATAACCTGCATGCAACATCATGATGAGCTATTTGAGCCTGAGTGCAGGCATCTTTGAATGCATGTATGTTCTCTTCAACACTTTGTGACTCTCCATGGGTGTACCTAGGACAAAATTTCTTGAGATTCTTAGGCATTTCATGAATTCCACTAGGAATGGTTTCCAGTGGCAAAGGATTATTAGAAAATAATTTCATGGGTGGTGGTGGATTTGGTTGTGCTAGTTGTGGTATTGGTGGAAATTCATGTGAAGTGGGTGGTGGTGTTAGAGTCCTACGAGTTCTGGGTCTAAAAGGTGTTTAGATTTTGAGAAATGAGTTGGGGTTTACTGCAGATCTGAGAACTCTTTCAAACCTGTCCAATGAAAAGGACACAATTCACTCCAGTTTGTTCCTCTAGGCCCTCCTTCTAGCACCATTTTTGTGCATGGCCAAATTGACACAACAACATGCAAGAAAGATGTAATCACCTTACTTCTCTTGAAAAAGACAAAAAATTGTTTAAATCAATCACCTTCCAAGGTCCTAGATGTTGGATCACAATGTTGTTGTTTCACTGAGTGGTCAATGAAGTTGTAATGTTCAAGGGCCTCCTGGTAAACAAGTACAAACTAGACAGTATGAAATGACTTAACGTTGGGGGTTTAAAATAAATATCAAAAGATCAATCAAGGCTTTGGGACAACAAAACATGAACACAAATTTCTTTAATTCAGAAATGCAATTCCAAAAATGAGCACCTTCCTAATTAACTAAATTGTAGAACAATACAATTTATGAAGTAAATCCATACCATTGCATCCATTCACAGTGAATATTTAAATCATACAACCATTCATCATCACTTTTTTCTACTTTTCAAGAATAAACATCACAAGCTCATTACAAGAATTAACAAATCGATAAATATTAAGAAACATCATTCATAGATAATGCATTAAAATGGTTTCAATCTCAGAGTATTCTATTCATTTTCATCAAATAAGAAACATTTATGCACAACAAGCACTAGCATATGAATGACAATTGTTTATCAACACCATCATTGAGCTAAAATAACTTCTAAAAATAGAACTACTTCTATTAAACCTATGAAAAGTGTTTGTATCTTGCATGAAAGCTGTAAAAAAATAATAAAAGCTAAAATTCTAATCTCTAGGTAGCTAATCAGACTTCAATTAACCCGATTTTACAATCAAGAGAGAATCCTATAATATAGACAAAATTAGCATCAATCTCTCATATCAAAAATCAAGATCCATAAATCTAGGGCCTAGATCCAAATTGTAGGGACACTTGGTTAACACCAAGTGTTATCTCTGCAAAAAATTATAAGTGTTGAAAAGGGATGTCACATGCTCTCTCTCCATCAAAAATCAACTATGGGTTTTGATTTTTTCCTTTGCTGACCACTGTGAGTTATCTCGAACTTATCAAAACTAATCTGGACTCGCCCATTTGCTCAAAAATTGTCACGACAGTGTTACTGCTCAAAAAGATAGGTAGTTGAAATAATTCCTTTTTATTTATCACCTTTCAAATGATATTCATCATACTTTTGAAAAATTTGTTTTAGTGCATCATCATTAGGTCCATCGACCTAGTCAACTTTAAACTTTGAGTCTTCAAACTTCTTGTCCACTACAACAACAATGTCTCTCAGGTGGGTGATGTCTATGACTACCCACTGCATGTCACTCCTGATATCTGACAACTTATCCATGAGTGTTGACTCAACAATATCTCCTAACTTCATTATTTTGTTAAGTATTTCCTCCCAAGCATCTTTTGCTTCTCCCAATGATTCAAGTCTCTGATCTGGAGGTGAAGTTTTACCAATGAGTTGTGCAATGATATCCTCAAAGATACCTGCTTGTTCCCATATATCATGAATACTTTTGAGCATTTCTATTCTTTTTTCAACAAGTATCTATGTTTTAAAAACAGATATATTAATAGACTTAGAAACAAATTTGGGACTCTCATCACCCAAAATATATGATTTGGTCAATTCTTCTTCAACCATATTTTCTATTACTTTCAGCTTTCCCAATAGTTTCTAAGATTCTCTTCCTCTTCCCACCATTTAATAATATATTCTTCAATCTTTCTGACCAAAGAAAGAATTCCAAAATAATTCTTGAACCCCATATCTATTTGTTCATCTAAATCAGTCTTGAAAACATTAAACCAATTATCAAAGCACGTGGCTTTATTTTTCATTTCATTGAGACCATCCACCTCCTTACGACTCATCAAAACAAGAGGCTCTGATGGTGCAAGCTGCTCAGGAGTAGATGTAATTAAATCCCTCAAGAAATCTTTCACTTTTCCAACCTGAGCCTTAAACTCTGCTTGTCCTTAATTAACCTGGACTTGGTGGTTTTGGCAACAATATCAATCAGATTTATTTGTTGTTCTTGCATGTTTTCCCAGGTTGACAATACGTATCTGATAATCTTTAGCCTATAGTTGTTTTTCATCTTTATCAGCAATTAGGGTGGCAATCTCTACTATCATATCCCCTTCATTAGTCAAGTTTGTGGAGTGGATGGCATAGGCTTTCTTCTTGGGATTTTCCTTTTAAATTTCCTTTACCATGTCATCCCACACTACGAGTTGGGGCTGAATTTGTAGTCTCTTCTCCAAATTCAACTTGAGCAAAGCAAGAGCATCTGGTTGAGCACTTACTTTTTGTGTACTAGGAGAAGTAGAAGAAATTTCCCCAATGGATTATTGAGAAGAATGCTTTTGTTGATCCTCTTGTTTCTTTTGTAACCGTTCTTGCTCTATTCTCTCATTTTGAGCCTTAATTTCTTCTAAATTCTTTATTTCTTCCTCTTTCTTAGCAGCCTCTTCCTCATCTCTCAATCTTTGAAATTTCAGTTCCTTTGCTCTTTGTTCTTCCATAGCTACCTTTTAAACTTCAACCCTTTCTAATTTCTCAACTACTTCTCTTTCTCTAGCTATTTCTTCATCTTTTCTTTCTTGCTCTTCCAAAGCAACTAACTCTTCCATTTTCTTTCTCTATTTTTCTTCTTCTTCCTGACCTAATTGCTCAACATCTAACTTTCAGGCACTTTCCAACAATTCTTCTTGTTCCTTTTCTATTAGAACATCATTGATCTCTAATTGTTCATCATGCAAACTTCCAACCTCAAACTCGGTCCCTTATTCACCTGGGTCTTCCTCAACCTTCCTCAGATACTCCTCCCATTCAGGTCTTTCTCCTTCTTCAGATAGAGTTCTTTCAAAATTCGAAGGGGGGGGGGCGTTGATTCTGCTACATCAATCACTGGAGCCCTCTCCTTTTCAATAGTTGTGGTTCCTGATGTTGATGATGTAGTAACGGGAGTTTCATGAATAGTTTGTTCCCCTGGGTATACCATGGCCAAAGGTGTGGCACTAAAACCTGAAACAACTACCTCATAAGTTACTTTAGCCTTCTTCAAGGCATGATCAATTTTTTGTAATTAAATCTCATCTTTTGTTGAGGAGGGATCTTCTATGGTTTCCGTAGTTGTTGCAACACCTTTCTTCAATCTCTTGTACTATTGTTTTATTTTTATGGAGGAAATAGGTTCACTGTTGGAACCTCTCTTCTTGGAATCTTGCACTCTTGGTTGTTTCAGGCTAAGTCATTTCTTGCTTGTTTCCACAATTTCTTGTGTCCTTGGCTGAATCTTGGTTACCTCCTTCGCCATCCAATCGATTGGATCCAAATCCTTTGTGGCTACTTCATCCATTTCATAATGAGGATCCAAGGTAATCTCATCATCAGCGACACCCTCTGGAATATCTGCAATAAATTCAAAATCCTTCATCTAAGGAATTGTTAACCTTTCATATCCCCTCTTTCTTACCTCAAATTCATCTTGCAAATTGGACCAAAAATCTTCCAACAATGGCCTATGAAGAGGGAATTGTGAAGCATAGAGACCATACATCTTCTTCTTTGGATCAAAATGTTTCCTTGAAGTATGATGTTTGAAGTTCAAAGCCTGAAACTCTTATGTTGTTGTATGGGACACTATGGAGGAACTACAAGAATAAAATCCCAATTCCATGGAGGAGAAAGAATGGAAAACAACTTTATACTGCATAGAAAATATTGCATTTACTTTAGCAGCTTGTTGGGAAAACTCTATCAAAATCCACCTGTCACTACAACACCTTGGAAATTTGAATGGGTGATCTTCATGTTGAAAATTGAGGTGTTTTAATAGCTTAATACCTTGTAAAAATTTAATATTTTTGATCTCAATATGTATTTTCTTTGTTACATATTCTTTGTGGGTGATTATCTGATTAATCCTTTTTACTGTTTGTAGAATATAGACAGAAGTTAATAGAAGAAGTAGACAGGATATTAGAAAGATTTCAAAAGCATGTAACGTGGAGAAAACCCTTTCGGGTAAAAAACTCCACCAAGAACTGGTCTATTATTCCAATCTTGAAGTAGATTACAATAGCTTCAATTCTTGCTTGAGAATGCCTCTTTTTCCTTCACCAAACTTCTTCACAACCTGCAAATAAAACTTACAAACTTTCTCTACAACTTTCTTGAGATATATAGACTTTCTCCAATATTGTAAACTCCAAATGAGCTATACAAACAATGCTCAAGCCCTAAACCTTAAAGGTATGCCTATTTCATGCAAGTGGAGTTGTACCGTGAAAACCAATGTCAAACCATCTACCTCTTCCATTTGGGCGTACCAAACTGAAAATACAACTTAGTCTTCATTGTGTAAATATCTTAAGGCTTTATCCTCAAATTTGGTGCCCAAAAGAGGGCCCCACTTAACTAGGTGTTCAAAAATATCTCTGCATGCAAAGGAGTTAATTCCAAGAAGCCAACTTGGGTCCCCAAAGTGGGTCCAAGATATTTCTTGTTAACGAAAAAATTTCTCAACACCATTCATGCAAGAATGGTCATCTCCTGTTAACTGAAGGTAGTTCATGTTATCTGTCATGCAACTCAAGTTATTCACCATGAATTTCAAGTTAACTGAAGTCAACTAACATGCAACTAAAACTAACTGAAGATAAATTAACATGAATTGAATTGAACTGAACTGAACTTCAACTAAACTGAACTGAACTTCAACTAAACTGAACTGAACTTCAACTGAACTAAACTAAACTTCAACCGAATTGAACTAAACTAAACTTCAAACCTTGTTTTATAGGTACTCAACATGCATAAAAAAAAATCCTTATTTTGTAGGAACCTAGGATGCGTTTTTGAAGTATACTCAATTTACCACTTAGTTAACTAAACTTAAGGTGAGTGTCACCTCCCATGTGTGTTCCTATGTGCTCCAATTTTGTAGGATCCCATCCCAAGGCATCCCCACATGTTCCTATCATTTAGAATAACATACAAATGTCAATTAACATGATTATTTCAACAATTATTAATTCCTTCTTAATCCTACTGTTGATAAACACATTTTAGGAACTTAGGATATACATGAAATAACTAATGTTTTAGGATTGCAATTTAAATGGCATCCTATTTCCAACATTCTCCCACTTGAAACTATACATTGTAATTATTCTAAACTAGGAATAATAATTTTAAATCAAGTACAAGACTCAAGGCCAATGGCCTTCCTGCACCACGAGAACTTATCTGTAGGAACTAGCTTTGTAAGATAATATGTAGCATTAATTAAAGTGTCAACTTTTTCAATTAATACTTTTTCACTTTCAACCATTTCTCGCACAAAGTGATACTGAACATCTACTTGTTTAGTACGAGCATGATACATAGGATTTTTTGCTAAACAAATAACACTCTGACTATCACATTCAAGCTTAACTTGCTTGCAATTAAAACCAATACCTTTCCCAAGTCTATGTAACCAAACTACCTCTTTAGAGGCATGTGTGATAGCCATGTACTCTGCTTCTGTGGTGGACAAAGCAACCGTGGGTTGCCTCTTACTCATCCAGCTAACTGCAACTCCAAACAAAGTATACACATAACCACTTGTCGACCTTCGACTATCCAGATCTCCTGCCCAATCTGAATCGACAAAACCCTGTATGTCCAATGATCTATTCATAATATCAATGTTATTAGAACCATGATAAACTAAAAAGTAATCAAAAGTCCCACTTAAATATCTAAAAGCCCTCTTAACATAAGTCCAATGTTTTTTACCAAGATTAGACATAAACCTACTAATAACTCCCATTGTTTCGGCTATATTTGGTCTCGTATAGACCATTGCATACATTAAACTACCAATTGCACTAGCATACAAAATTTTAGACATTTCCTCATATTCAGAATCAGATTTAGGACTCATATCTAAACTTAACTTCATGCCAATTGGTAAAGGAATATTAATTGGTTTACTATCCTGCATGTTAAACCATTTCAAAATAGTATCAACATAATTTATTTGACTTAAGCAAGCTTTTTGTTACCTCTATCTCTGTTGATCTCCATACCAAGGATATATTTTGCAACCCCTAAATATTTCATCTCAAATGTGCTCAAGAGTTGTGCTTTCAATTCTTTGATCATTACCTTGTTGTTACCTATAAATAGCATGTCGTCAACATATAAGATAATAATTAAAAGTTGATCATCAATTATTTTTATGTAAATACAATGATCTTCCTCACTTTTAACATAACAAATTTTTAATGCGAAAGCATCAAACTTTTGGTACCACATTCTAGGAGACTGTTTCAATCCATATAAAGATCTCTTTAACCTGCAAACCAATTCTTCTTTTCCTTTTACAACAAAACCATCAGGTTGCTTCATATAAATCTCTTCATCAAGATTCCCATGTAAAAATGCAGTTTTCACATCCATTTGTTCAATTTAAAAATGATAAGCTACAACAATTAACAAAAAGAATCTAATAGAAGTAAGTTTAGCAACGGGAGAGAAGATTTGATTAAAGTCAACTCCCTCTCTTTGGGAGTAGCCCTTGGCTACTAATCTAGCCTTGTACCTTTCAAGATTACCATCTACACCAATCTTCTTTTTAAAGATATATTTACAACCAATGGCCTTTATTTCTTTGGGAAAACTCTCAAGATCCCATGTGACAAGTTTCTAAGGATTCCATTTCCTCATGCATAGTTTGTGACCAAATCTTGTGTTTGTCTGACGACAAAGCTTCCTTGTAAGAATTGGGTTCATCATTAGTACTCATTAAAGAAAAAATACAATGAAAATTAGGTGGGCTATACCTTTCAATGGGATTTTATTGTCTTGTGGATCTTCTTAGAGGGGTTTCTACTTGTTCCTCAATATGCTCATCTTGAGCCTCTATTTTAGAAGAACTCTCTGAACTCTCCTCTTCCAATCCATCCAATTGTTCTTCAACATGTGCATCTTGTTGCTTTTGATTATCAATCTCAAAATGCACTGTTCGAGATATATCCTTCTCCTTTGCTTGTTCTTCTCCTGAATAAGCTCTAAATTCCGTAACAATTACATCTCTAGATAAAGAAACTTTTTGTGCTAGTGGATTCCAAAGCTTGTACTCTTTTACATTTTCACTATAATCTATGAATATGCATTTTTGTGCTTTTGGATCCAATTTAGATCACTTTTCTTGAGGCACATGAACAAAGGCCTCACAACCAAAGATAATTAAATGTGCAACACTAGGCTTCTTTCTTAACCACATTTCATAAGGATTTTTATCTTCAATAGATGAAGTAGGGGATCTATTGATTAAATAATAAGAAGTACATACTGCCTTAGCCCATAGGGACTGATCTAGCTTAGCACTACTTAACATACTCCTAGATTTTTCCATTAAGTTTCAGTTCATCCTTTCTACTACTTCATTTTGTTGAGGTGTATATGGAGTAGTTTTTTGTCTCACTATTCCTGCATATTTAAAATATTCATCAAACTCCCTAGAACAATACTCACCACCATTATCTTATCTCAATACTTTTATCTTATGATCTGATTGTTTCTCAACCAAAGCCTTAAATTCCTTAAACTTATTAAACACATCAGATTTGTTATGCATAAAATATATCCAAGTATATCTTGAGACATCATCAATAAATGTGACATAGTATCTAGATTTTCCAATAGAGTCAATATCCACAAGGCCCATTACCTCTGAGTGAATAATCTCTAATAATCCTTTAGCTCTATTTGTACCACTAGGAAATTTAGATCTAGATTGTTTTCCAAACACACAGTGCTCACAAAATTCATTCTTGCCAATATTATAATTAGGAATATCATCAACCAAATTCTTATTTATAATGGTCCTAAGACCTTTTTCACCTATATGGCCCAAGCTATGGTGCCATAGCATACATGTATTTTCAGCTTCATCTACATGTGATAAAATATTTACATTGGAGGTATTTAACTTAAACAAAGTCTCGATTTGAGATACTTTAGCAACCACCATATTCCCTTTCACCAATCTGCAACCACCTTTGCCAAATGTCACATGCATTCCAGAATCATTGAACTTAGAGACAGAAAGAATATTTCTAGCAAGTCCTGGAATATGTAAAACATCATTAAGGGTCTTAACCCTACCATCATTGAAACACAATTTTACCTCTCCTTTGCCAACAACCTTTGTTGTGTTGTTGTCTCCAAAGAACAAATCCCCTCCATCATATGCAGTATACTTAGTGAACCACTCCTTCCTAGGAGTCATATGATATGAGCAACCTGAATCAATAAGCCAAGAGTTATCAACAACAGTATTAGAAGAAATGACTAATGCCTCATTACTGTCATCAGTGGATTTCTCTGTAGAAGTATCAAATCCCTTTTTCTTACTCTTACAATCATTTTTAATATGTCCAGGTTTTCCAAAATTCCAACACTTTACCTTACTCTTACCAGGGGTTTTTGACCGTCCTTTAGACTTACCCTTTCCTTTCTTGTTTGCCTTCGATTCCTTCTCTTTAGGCCTACCTCTAACAAGTAAGGCATCTTGGGAGCCAGTTTTAGACTTCCTCCTCATATCCTTAGATAGGAGAGTTGGAATTATATTGTCCATATTTGGATCTGCACCATTGCCACTTATTGCAACAATTAGATTTTCCCAAGAATCTAGTAAGGAGCAAAGTAATAGAATACATTTATCCTCATCTTCTAGCTTTACATCTACAGATGCTAACTAACTGAGAATCAAATTAAAAGAATTTAAATCTTGTGCTAAAAAGTCACCATATTTTATTTTCAATGAATACAACTACCTTTTTAGATATAACTTATTTGTAATAATTTTAGTTTGATAAATATCACCTATTCTCTTCCACAATTTATATGCAGTATTTTCATCTGAAACATTTAAGAGAACATCGGCAAGACATAATCTAATAGTTCCTCTTTCCTTTTTATCTAACTTAGCCCAATCCTCATCTGAAATAGTTGTAGGTATCTTTGTTTGATTATTAACAACTAACCATTGATCTCTTTCTTCAAGAAGATCTTCCATTTTTAATTTCCACATATCATAGTTAGATCCATTGAAATTTTCAATATCTAAATGTGAATTCATTGTAACAAAACTTATTTCTAAAAATCAGCAAATAATCAAAATTATAAAAGCTCACACTAAGCCAATAAATCCTTCAATCTTTAAGAGAAAGGCATCCCAATACTCTACCCAACCTCAGCTCTGATACCACATGTTGAAAATTGAGGTGTTTTAATAGCTTAATACCTTGTAAAAATTTAATATTGTTGATCTAAATATGTATTTCCTTTGTTACATATTCTTTGTGGGTGATTATTTGATTAATCCTTTTTACTGTTTGTAAAATATAGACAGAAGTTGATAGAAGTAGACAGGATATTAGAAAGATTACACAAGCATGTAACGTGGAGGAAACCCTTTCGGGTAAAAAACTCCACCAAGAACTGGTCTATTATTCCAATCTTGAAGTAGATTACAATAGCTTCAATTCTTGCTTGAGAATGTCTCTTTTTCCTTTACCAAACTTCTTCACAGCCTGCAAATAAAACTTACAAACTTTCTCTACAACTTGCTTGAGATATATAGACTTTCTCCAACATTGTAAACTCCAAATGAGTTATACAAACAATGCTCAAGCCCTAACCCTTAAAGGTAGGCCTATTTCATGCAAGTGGATTTGTACAGTGAAAACCAATGTCAAAAAATCTGCCTCTTCCATTTGGGCGTACCAAACTGAAGTTACAACTTAGTCTTCATTGTGTAAATATCTTAAGGCTTTATCCTCAAATTTGTCACCCAAAAGAGGGCCTCACTTAACTAGGCCTTCAAAAATATATTTGCATGAAAAGGAGTTAATTCCAAGAGGCCAACTTGGGCACCCAAAGTGGGTCCAAGATATTTCTTGTTAACTGAAACATTTCTCAACACCATTTATGCAAGAATGGTCATCTCATGTTAACTGAAGGTAGTTCTTGTTATTTTTCATGCAACTCAAGTTATTAGCCATGCATTTCAAGTTAACTGAAGTCAACTAACATGCAACTAAAACTAACTGAAGATAAATGACCTTGAATTGAAGTGAATTGAATTGAATTGAACTTCAACTGAACTAAACTGAACTTCAACTAAACTTCAAACCCTATTTTATAGGTACTCAACATGCATAAAACAAAATCCCTATTTTGTAAGAACCTAGGATGCATTTATGAAGTATACTCTACCACTTAGTTAACTGAACTTAAGGTGAGTGTCACCTCCCATGTGTGTTCCCATGTGATCCTATTTTGTAGGATCCCATCCCAAGGCGTCCCCACATGTTCCTATCATTTAGAATAACATACAAATGTCAATTAACATGATTATTTCAACAATTATTAATTCATTCTTAATCCTAGTGTTGATAAACACATTTTAGGAACTTAGGATATACATGAAATAACTAATGTTTTAGGATTTTAATTTAAATGGCATCCTATTTCCAACACTTCAAACCCAAACAATCTTATATAAGTAGACTTGAGGTATTGGATAAACCAATAACCCCAAGGTTCAATGAATTCCATTGCCTCTCTAGGTAATCTAAAGCCAACATCACCTATTAATTGATTAATAACTGCATACAAAAATGCATCATTGACCCTTTTGAAATGATGCTTTGCTTCTTTTAGCTCTAATTGGTCATAATACTCCCACACTTTCTTTTGATCCAGACCACTATCCATAGACCCTGTAGTATTCAATCCTCGGAATTGACCCATCCTTGCAGCACAATAAATAACATATGAACTCATGTAAAATGTCTTGGTTTCAACCACTTTTAACAATTGGTTTTGAATATTGTTTGAAATAATATGTGCCCAGTCCAAATATTGTCTTCCATCAAGAATAAGCCGAATGAACCGAAACATCCAATATTCAAAGCTACTAGAATCCTTCTTCCCGAACACTCATGACAACAATGTGATTATGTCACCAATCTCACCTATGAATTTAGACCTCTTAAACTTAGGTGGCAGTTTATTTACTAATGTCTTATGTGTTTTGAACCACCTCTTATTCATTAGTGCCTTATTTCCTTCCTCATCTTGTGTCCAATGTGCAAGTGATTCATCTTTTGACATGATCTTGGGGTTAGGATGAGGAGGTGGATCAAAGACCAACCTAATCATTTTAGGAGTTAAGTCAATAGTTAAATTTCCTTGTGCATCAATGCACTGCCTTTGAGTTGGGTTGTACGTATGTTCAGTAGTTAGGATTAACTCAAGGCATTGTACAGAGATGGGGAGTGAGGCCACATGTTAAGTTGGAAATCATTTTGGCTCTAGAGGTAGCATTTGGTGAGAAATTATCTTTCCAAAATTGATCCAAATCCAAGTGTCCAACCAATGTATCTGTAATATTCATCACTTCAAAGCCAAACTTAGATGGAATTGGATTTCCCTGAAACTTTTATTTCATTGTGATTAAGATCTCTTTTAGTTTTAATCTCTCAGGCTTCTACCCCTTTGATGTTCCTTTTGGGGGCACTTCTTCCTCTGAAGATGACATTTGTTAGTTATCCTGCAACATTGACTAATATCAGATAAATAAAAGATATATGAAGAAAAATTTATCAGATGCATTTACATTATACTAACCTTAGTTCAATCTAGAACCCTATTCAACAAGTTAATCAAACATCTTTGGTATTCAGGTTTGGGATAGAACCGGGAACCTACCCATTCTAAGCACAAACTTGACCTTGTCAAACTTTGGGATCGGGTCCTAACTCAACATCTACACCTTTGAATAATAGAAAACATGATAACTTACCGAGACCCAATCTTGCAGTGTATTCAAAAATTGGGATCATGTCATGACTCGACACCTAACCCATATTGACAAATAAGTGCACATTGCTTCTCGATTTTTTGATCCTAATTTGATATTGGGAATAAGGTTTGGGTTCTTGTTATGAACAAAAATCGCTAGGTAAATGAACAAGTGTGAGTTACGATCTAAGTTTTGATCTCGATATTGTGTCGGAGGTCAGGATCGGGTAGTGATGCGCAACCGAGCTATTTGAAACTAGAGATGATCTGGTAATGTTTCGAGTCCCGACCTCGATGTAATGTTGGGGATCAGGATCAAGTCTTTGTCTTGTGCTTGACCTTAAGTTCATGAACAAGTGGAAGATAAACACTGAGTTCTGATCTCGATATAATATCAAGAATTGGGTTCGGGTTCTTTGACAAGTCATTATACTTTGTCGATTTTAAAAAAGGTTTGCTATTGTTCAATGTTTGATCCCGAAGATAATGTGGGGATTAGAATCAAGACATGGAGTAATACACGTAAAAAAAAATCAATACCTTGTGGTAGTGATGCGAAACCCAATTTTGATTGAACATAGGGAATCAGAACTAAACAAGTAAACGATGACAAAGATGAAGCTTTAAGTGAAATTTATATTCTCAATCCTAAAGTACATGTGGGAATCAGAGTTCTTCACAGTGACAATGAACAAATGAATCAATATATATAACAATATTAGGGAATCATGCCTTTGTGGTCGAGTTACCTACAAGACCAAGACTCATGATTTTAAAAGAGTCGCACCTTCAAATTCAAACAACTTCAAGCACAGTTCGACTTAGTGGTGGTATGGCCAAAACCGTAGAAAACAAGGGCACGATGGGAAACAAAATCCCATCAACAAAAAACAAACGCAAAAGCAAAAACAAACAAGAAAATGACCCAAACACACCTAGAAGATGCGAAAACAAATGAAATGAAGGAAAAACTTGAAACAAGAGAAAAGCCAACACAACAAAATGAAGAACGAAAGAAAAGTAGAGCAAAACCCCCCTACCTCCAAGCGCAACCAAGAAATATGACAACATAACGATGAATTGAAATGCTTCCTCGAAACCCTAGCTATCGACACCACTCTCACATTCTCTCTCAAATTGATTTAAAGCAGAATGGACGAAAATTGAGGAGCGGAGAGTAAAAACATGTTTAAATGTGTGAATAGTTAGGCATTAAATGCAAAGGGTCGGGCCTCGGGATTGGGGTGATCATCAATAAATGTGGGGTCATGAGAAGGCAAACCAATGAGGGTCGGGGTTGGGATCAAAACGAGACCATTCCTCCAAAAGGTGCAAATGTTGGTCAATGGTTTGAGTCTGAAACCCAAAAAATGAACAAGACAAAGTGAGAATCAGGTTCGGGACATGAGATGAAACCAGAACTTTGAAAAGTTTTGATGTCATTCATGGTCCAAAGTCCGATCCTAGAACATGCAAAAGAGTCAAAAGTCGAGATTGGGTCAAAAACATGGACAATAACATTTTAAGTTCTTGGTTTAGGTTCCAATCCATAATCTGACTTTGAGACAAGCAAAATGCACAAGGGAAGAAAATGGGGGTCGAGATCGGGTCTTCACCAAAGACTTATGCTTGAAAAAGTGTAAGGCAATGGTTCTGATCTGATAACCCGAACCTGAAACACGAAGAAAAATACAAGGCAAGGGATGGGGATCAGAGGATGAACATAAACCTTCACTTTGTGAGGTAACAAGTGTCAATGCTGACCCGATAACCCAAACCCAAAACACAAAGAAAACAAGGAATAAAGAGAAAAAGAAACAACTCCTAAGTCCTAAACGAGAACACCAAGGATAAAATAAACAAAAAGGGGGGACCCATTTTGACCAAAAAAAATGGGACAGTTATGCAAGGCATAACAGGTGGGATTTTAATGATTTCAAATCCTAGATCTGATGTTGGCTTGTGTTATTTGAATTTCGAGATTAAATCTTAAGTTAAGTATAAATATAAGGTTAATTCACATAGTTCCATCCAAGTAATCTAAGCAATCCTAGATCTTCATAAACAATCAAGAGTACTTTCACAAGAGCATTTCAAAGGCATTCAAGGGCAAATTATCAAGGTTTTATTGCAACAATCAAGAGATCAATCATCATGTCAAAGGCATAGTGCATCATGCACATTGTTGAGCTAATATGTTGATGTAGCATTGCAGATCCAATTCAAGCATTGTTTCACATCCAAATTCAAGATCAAGATCTACATAGATTGAGGTCACTTTATCCTAGGTTGTTGATTTGTACTCCAAGGATTGGTGAGTTGTTACATAAGATTGTTTTTAATCTTTCCTTTATGCATTATTTCATTATAAGGTTTAATTACCAAAACGGGTTTTGACCAAGGCAAACCCCTATTCCCTAACAATAAACAATTTTTCTTCTCTCTTGATGTGTGATTGTAGGTTTTAGATTGAAGATCAAGAGGAGGAAAAAAGTTGCAAAAGTTGTCATCTTTGTTGTAAGACCATAGAAATTTCTCTACAAAAATTATTTTTGACTTTTGGGAGCTGAACACTTGGGATATGGGAGTGTGGACATTGAAGAACAGGATCTCGAAACTGATTTTCCAGAACCTTAATAGGGACTCGTTCACCACTGGGTGAATGGTTCCTCAGTGAGCCCTGAAACAACACTTTTTTAAAAAGGTATACATCATTTTAGCATCTAAAAACCTTCCTATCGTTGTTAAAATAGTTAGGTTTTTTTTTTTATTGTTATTTATGCATTTTATCTCTCATAATTGAGTGAAACATATAGCACAAAAAGTAGGTGAACCCATTTGATCAATCACACATTTGGGTTCATCTCTCTTTTTCTATGTTTCACTTTTTATTTGAAAGAGTTAGGTCCCACTACTTACTACTATTGCACATTGAGCCCTATTATGGTTTCCCTAAACCAATAACTCTAAGAGACGTAAGCCTCCATGTATGTATTTATTAATACATTTAGGCTAATTCATTGATCCTTTGTAGTGATCAATAAGATCCATTATTTTGCTTTGAAAACCATAATTGCAATACAATGAGATTGCACCAAATTATCCAAAAATAGTTTGGTTGTGGGCCAAGACGAACAAGAAGTTTGTAAATAGTAGGTTATTTTAACACCTCAAGGACAAGGCCATTGGGTTATTAGTAGGGATGAGGTATATCGACCAAATTAGTTCCTATGGTGTCAATGAGTGGTAAGGAGCCACCTTTTGTGCTATGAAAAATAACTTAATTCCTAGGTAACTAGGCATCATAAGTCAACATTAAAATAGAATGTAAAGTGCATGGACCAAAAGTGATCTAAGGATTTAGGAACTCCATGTAGGTTTGATCGAAATAGCCCAACATGGATGCTTAATAGAACACAACCAAGTGCAAACACATAATATAAGATTGAACTCTAGGCACATTTCATTTGTAATAACAATTTATGCAAATAACATGGAACTTAAAGCCAATAATTTTTAATTAGAATATAATTTTAATAGGAGTTAATAAAAATAAAAAATATCCATAAATGAAGTATGTTCTAAAGATCTTTAATACATATATACCCTTTCAATATGAGAAGTTAGAAAATAATAAATGCATAAAAAAAATATACAAATTAAAAATAATCTTTGCTTTTGTTTAAAGTTTGTTGTTAAATAGTTGTCATAGTAGACCAACATTTTATTCAAAATATTTCTTGTGATTAAGACACTTTATTTGACAATATGACAAACATAATGAAATTAGTTGTGCATATACAAATAGAGAATTTTTTTTTTTAATGTAGTTACAACATTCTTAAAAGTTAATAAATGATTATAAAAATGAGAATGAAAAAGTGAAAATCTTGTACCTATTTTTTTGCGCACATAATAAATGCTTAAAATAAGAACTTTCAATTACACGTAAAAATATAAAATAAACTACTTTTAAATAATAAAACATTAAACACAAACTTAAGAAATAATAAAATAATTGATAAAATACTTTAAATAGATATCAAAAAATAATTGATAAATCACTATATTTCTTATAATTCCAAATTCTAAATATATATAATTTCTATCATAAAAAAATAAAAAATATTACAAGATTAATGAAGTAAATAATACTTGTTTATTTTAAGATTTCCTTAATGATATTACCAAGGATACATGATGGCTAGTTACTTCTTCAATCATATCCCAAAATCAAGAAAGACTATTATAATCAATGCATCCAATTTATGGGACTTGATACCTATAATTGAAAATTATGTCCTAATTACTTTCCTTTTGTCTTTCTTCATAGTTTGGATTATACTAGTCTATAATTTATTCATTTCAATAGATATTTATACCAACCACACTTTATTGATAACGACTTTCAATGTTTCATTGGTTGGGTTGGTTAACCTTTTAAAGTTTTGCTCAATATAATTTCATATAAAAATAAATATTGTATAAAATATAAAGTATTTATTAAAATTAGTGGTTTCACATTTATAATATTATTATAAATATTAATAAAGGTAAAGGTATCATAAAAGTGAAATGGAAAATTAAAAAATAATGTCTATATATTATCTTTTTATATAGTGAAAAATATTTATATTAAGAGAAAATGTAAGGCATTTAATGATGTCTTTTGGAATTAATTTGATTGATGTGATCATCAAAGTAGGACCTTTAAATATTATCCAAAATTATTCAAATATTATTGAATCTTCTAATTATCAAGAAAAAATATATAATAATATCATTCAATTTATAAATATTCAAACTATTAATTTCATATCATCTCTAAATCAATTCCAAAAACAATTCCATAATTAATTTATAATTCAATACAATATTTTAGATATTGTTCCATGTAATATTTTTAATATCAAATATAATCTATATTATAAAAAAAAAATCTAATTATTATGCTGCATTTATATTTTTTAACCAAAATTCAAATGTATAAATTTTTTTTGTAATTGATTTTTTTCTTTTAAATTTTTAGCCTATGTAAACAAATGACATTTAGAGGTTAAGTTTCTCTATTAATTACATAATATTGGTGGGGAGATTTTGGATATCTGATGGTTTGTGTCTTTTGATTAAAGAGTGGACAATTAAATGCATTTAGAGATTAGGTTTCATGTTTAATTACATAATGTTGGTGGATAGATCTAGAATACGTGACGGTTTATGTCTTCTCATATAAGAGTTGACAATTAAATATTGTTCTTCATTAACTTTTATTTTGTAGATTTTTCTCATATTGTTGTATTGTCTTCTATTTAATAGAAAGTAAATAATACTTATTTAAATTAAAAATTATTTAAAATACTTTTATATTATATATATAATTCCACTTGAATGAATTTTCTAAGTTTTTATTAAAATAATTAATAAAAATATAAAATATAAAAATTAAATTAAATATTAATATTTATTTTCAATTATTTAATATAGTTTGTATGTTTTAAATAAATAATCTATTTTAAGATATCTTATAAGATTAGATATTTTAAAAATATGTTTTATTTAAAATGATTTTAATAATATAAAATAATAACGAAATATCGAGTTAAATGACTTTGCTCTCAAATGTCTTGCAACTAGGGTTTCGAAAAACCTATTTGTATGTGTCAAATAATCTAGGCATTTGTGATGATGGTGTCTTGGCCTTAGATTTGGGTCATGGATTCCAACGATAAAAATGTTAGGGAAATTTTCAACCTTCTTTGAAGGCCAAGCTTTCAAGTGTGGTTTATGTTGGCTCCTAGAAACATAATGATATTAAGGGCTCTTTGATTGTTTTGGGCCTCATGAAGCCTTATCTAAATTCTAGTGACCCAATTAGGGAAAGAAAAAGGACATGTCAGGATGTTGCAATGACTACATACATTTCTCCATTTGAATTTTTAAAATCCCATTGCATGTAGAGGCAAAATCATGGTACATGTAAGCCCATTAAGATGAAATTAGGGAACAATGTAAAGAAGGAAATAATAGAAAATGAAGAATTCTTTGCAACACTTGGTTTGATTGGTAGATTCTATCATTTTTGACCTTGCCTCCCTGAGCTTCATCAATGGATCATCAATCAGTAGTAGTCAATTATGAAAGATAAACTTGAAATTTACCCTTATGCCTATGGATTTTTTATTGTGGTGTATAACAGTGTGGAGGATCAAAACACTATTATCTACAAGCTTTGGGCTTGGGTTTAGCACTTTCTATTGTTAAAACCTCGACACCCTACATTTAATCTAACCACTAAATCTTTTTCTATTATGTTTGTTTGGGTTCACACCCCCAACCTCTCACTTCACTTCTAGGTTGAATCATGCCTCAAGGCTATTGGTGATTCATTGGGTTATTTCTTAGCTACAAATAATGACTTCAAATTTCATGTGTATAACCTTTGCATGTATATTGGTGGATTTAGACACTACATATATGCCTCCCAGTAAAAATAATTCTAAATGTTGATGACCATTGGTGGTCTCAACCCTTAGACTACAAAGGTTTACCTATTCATTGTTGAAAATTATTTGATATTGGCCACCTTGCTACTATATGCCCCAATTCCAAATCTAAATCCCACCACTCTACCACATGGTGGAAAGATGTTGCTCCTCACCATTAAACTATTGACATTTTTTCTAGTGATATGGAGCCTTCCTTTGAGCCTTCTCAAGTGGAACAAATGAGAAATATTCTAGCACAATTGTACTTTTTCTCAAGCTAAAGAAAATTTTGAAAATAATATTTTATCAACACCAAAAAATGACTTTCAGGTTTCCACAACTTCAAAGTCATCAATTTTCCACCCTTATTACCCTAAGTCATTGAATGTAGGATCTAATAAAATATGGGATTTGGTGCAAAAGAAAAAGAAATATTCTTGTAAAGGAGATGTTATCCACCACAAAATGCACATATGATCTCATACCAAAAATGGTGTTATACTCCAAAATATAATTAGATAGTAAAATATGAGATCCTAACTCTCAAGATCTTATTATGCTTCCCTTTTTGTGGTTTGATGCATTACTATGAGCCTCTATTTTGAAGCAATGCAAATTATTTAAAATTTTCTTTATTATGGGGTATGACTTCCTAATTCTTAATTTATCAATAACAAAAATAAAACAATGGAATAATATGATAAATTAGTCTTTTCTTTTTTTATTAAAAACATTTAAGTAAACAACAAGTAATAGAAAAAATTACATAAGATGAAAAATAAAAAATATATTAGAATAAAATTAATTATAATATGCAACTTTTTATATTAATATAGTTTGATAATAAGTATATTATACTAGTTAAATGGAAGCTTACAAGAAAAATTAAATAGTTACAAATAATATAAATGAAGCAATTGATAAACAAATAATAAATGACAATAAAGAGGAAGCCTCTATAAAGAACTAATGAATAGCTATCGCTAGACCAACAACAACTAACAAGCATGGGAACATTATAGAAAATGAGGGCCAACATTCAATTTTGACACTCCCCATCCATTAATTCTTGTAGCAAAATCCTTTCCCTAACCTTCAAAATTCACCATAACCATCCAAGCTTGATCACTTTTACTAGGCCCTAGAGGAACACCCCTCCACTATTAAATCCATGGAAGGGAACTTAACCTTATGAAATATTTTCTCCCTTTATTTTTCTCAATCAATCAACCTATCATCACTCCACATTCATAATCTAAATGAGCTACCCAAATGGCCCCTAATATATGTGACCATCTATTTTTCAAAACCATTTTCAAATTTAGTTAAAAGATTAACATCCTATAAACCATGATGCAATGTTAAAATTTCCTTAATGACATGCTCACATCACCCATGGAATATGGTGAACACGAACCATCCAACTTCCCATTTTCGTCTTTTGAACCAACCCCAACCAATGTAGGAGGGTTGAACTAGGCAAGTATGAAGATACTCATAATCTAATCCCCAATTTTCATAAATGGGATAATTACAAATAATTTTGTTATGAAATCCTCCTAGATAGAGGTGTTACAATGGATTAAAATTAAATTGCTGACTTGAAGACACACATTTTACCAAGCCAAAGATGTCATGTTTGAGTAGTGAAAAATGGATTAAAGGCATTTGTCTAGAATCCTACCCTTAAGATCTAGGGTTCTCTGGCCTTAACCAAGTGGGGATGATGGGCCATTGATCACAACACCAAATCCCTACCAAATTAATCTATTGCTAATGCCAAGTCAAGAAACCCTAAAAAAATACCTAAAAAACATAAATAAACCAACAAATCGATGAAGGGAATGATACTAGAAGGCCAAGTACTTGAGGCCATTAATAGAAATTAACCTAGGTATAAAGACTAAATCCTCATGTGTCAAAGAGAGGTAATGAAATAATTGATCATATTGTCATCTCTAAGAGCAACATGGTATATTCAATTGATAACTCCATAATACCTCCATTTTAATTCATCGACATGTGTTTCATAACTTGACATAGGTCTTAAAAAAACATCTCCAACTTTTACATTTCTAACATTGATTCCTTGATTCTCGCATCCATCACACAAATATCCACCTCCATCATATCCATGTACTTCAAAAAAATGGTGACCTCCCTTACCTTAGCATTGAAACCTTCTATATCACCACCAAAAGAAACTACTTCCTTTATGAATTTAGATGTATAGATCCAAGACACTTTATCACATAAATTTTTAATAATTATCTTTTTTATATTACTCAAAAAATCCTCCATTGTGGACCACTTGGAATGAGCACATCCATTGGGTTAACAAAACCAAACATGAAATAATAATAATTAGAAACCCCCACTCACCTCAATTTCATTATAACCTTCCTTATAGGCCACTTGAAGGCCTAGTAAAAGGGCTTCAATCTGTACTTCATTATTTGTTTTGATACCCAAGAGTTTATCCCCTTCCAACATAAAGGCTCCACATGAATCCTTGAGCACATATCATGCCCCTGTAACACCCAAGTTACCTTTAACAACCCCATCAAAATTTAGCTTCACCCTAGATTTTAGAGCCAACCATTTAATTTTTATGAATACTTTTATTTTTCCTATTAGCCCATTAATGAGATAGTCATTGACATAATTACTCCTTTATTTAAAGTATTTCAAAATAAATTATATAAAAAATAAAATTTAAATGATTTATTTTTAGCAATTAAAGAAGCAAAAGTTTTATTCTAGTAAATTTGGATATTTTGCTTGATGCCCCATCTCATCTAATTGACCCAACTTAATAAAATAACTAACTAGTATACATACCTTGTACCATTTTGCAGAGGAGAAATATGCATGTTGTTTATTTTTCAATTATGTGATTTATGTCACTACACACAAATGTCTTTGCTTCATGGTTTTAACATGTAATTTGGTTCTTTTGACATGTTCATTAATCCTAATCTTGAAATATCAACACTTAAATATGCAATATCTCTTAGTATAAAACTTCCCTCTTATGATTCTATCCCTTGGACTAGATCACAAGTGTAGTCTCCTCTCTAGTTTCATAAACTCAAACTCTTGAATTTCAAGGCTAACAATTTTGTGATCTAGGTGTTATATTTCAATATGGGGACCCAAAATTTTAAATTATGCTTATGGGTTGCATTTTTAAAGATATCATCTTATGATACTTTCACAAACAATTAAGGCATCAAACAAGTATTATAAAATCATTTCTCCTCTCATAGGAATTTGTAAGCTGAAAATTTGACCTTCAAGGCATAGAGTTAATAAAAAATGATGCAAATAACCACAATACACAATCCTAATTACTCAATAAGATCCAATCTATTCAATGAAAACATGCAATACTAAGTAAAACTATATTTCAAGCAAATGACACCTTCACCTTCACCGTATTGCCATGGATGACTTCCATTGTTCCTTCTTTGCAAGCTTTAATCTCAAAAATGGGTATGCTACTCTTTTGCCATGAGCTTCAAGTATATTTGAGGATTGTAATGATGTAAACACCAAAGTTTTAGAGTTCGTGGTTAGCCATCAACATGCACCGAAGGCTTGCTTTTATAGAAAAGCTTATTTCAGATGAACAATTTGGATTCAAAGATGAAAGATCAAGATCAATGACCGAGGTTCGTTGAGAGGAAATATATTAGAGAGTTAATTGGCTTGATCGATTCAATCAAGGGAATTGATTGGATAATTAGTGAAAACTGATCGATCAATGAATTAGATTGATTAATTGATTAGTGGGATTGAATAAACAATGGGATTGATTGATTAATTAGTGAGATTGAATAAACAATGGGATTGATTTATTAGTCAATAGATTTGATTGAATAATCAATGGGTTTGATTGATCAGTCAATGTATGAGAGGATACTTAATCAATCTTTGGAGGAACACACAAGTAAAGATTGAATTAATAAATAAAAGTTTATTTATTAATAGATCATCTTGAGTGAATATTGGAGAATTAAATAATTGATTTAATTATTTATTCTAGAAGTAGGAATGTGGTTTAATTAAATAATTTGTAACAATTATTTAACATGAGAAGAGTGTTTGATGTTAATTAAATAATTACATGATAACTATTAATTAAAATAGAAGAATAAGTGAGGTTAGTGACATAACTAAATAAATAGGGCTTATTTAATTAATCAAGAAGAATAATGGTTAATTAGGATATTATTAAATAAATAGGATTCATTTAATTAGTTAGGGAGAATAAGGATAATCAGGACATTTATTAAATAAATAGGATTTATTTAATTAGTCTTAAATAATGATTTTGAAGGAATTAATTAAATAATGTAAAATCACTTAATTAATAACAGAATATGAAAAAATGATAATAATGAAATAATAAGGTATTATTTAATCATTTAGGGAAGAAGAGTGAAAATAAGTAAAAAGGTGTTGTCGCGGGTAGGACAATTTAGGGTATCTATAGAATCAATCATTACTTTCCATCTACTAGAATAAGACATAAAAAATAACCTATAATTAACTATTGACATCCATTGCCAACTTATAGTCAAAGATCACCACAAAAGCATATGTTGGACATAATCACACATATACTTACAATATACATCATCAACATTTAACAATCAACAACATTCATTGCCACCACTTACATCAAAATTCATTGTCATTGATTTTTCTCTCTTTACATTGCTAACTCAACCTAGGGGCCTAACTAAGGACTACACAAGTTTCATACTTCAACACTTGCACATAGGCCCTTGATGGTGCTAAATTTTTCCTTACACAAATATCATCTAGACAAGCATTTATTGCAAATATTAAAGGTTCATTTTTGTGTAAGACATGTTTGCAACATCATGACATAATCATGCCCATCGAATTGGATCATGGGTGTGATCTTATCTAAGACTCTCAAATTCTTAGGGCTTAGTCATCACAATCTCAAATCATTTATCCAGTTGCAAATTTTAACTTGTCTCATTTTCATAATATCACATTAAGTGAACTCCACTTTAATTTGAGATAAGCCTTAATTTATAAATTATTCAATCAACATGTTTCAATCAAACTTTTTAAGATAACATGGTGGAGACCAAGGATCTACAATGACTCATATCTATATAACATTATTCCAACAAAACAAATTCACACCTTGAAAACAAATGCAACACTAACCATGTCAACACAACCAATAAATGCTACATTAGGGATAGTCATTTCAAATATTGACTTCAAGGCATATTGAATTGTACATTAAATGATTTCCATCTACTTGAGACCCAATTAATTGAAAAGACTTTTAACTGTCCAAAAACAACTAGGTATGAAAACAAAGTGGGGACAACTTTCCCATGAATATCTACTTAACTTGTAACCCTAGGACTTCCACCTCCATGGGAAAGAAACTTTCACATAGCTTTAACTTCATCTCCAAGAAATCCAAGAAGTCAAACGTGTCTTGCAAGTAGAAGTGCAGAGACTCGTTGGAGGAAAAAATAGGTACAGGCTCTAGCCATTACTTTCCCTCCCAAGGAAATAAGGAATAAAGTACTAAACCAGAAGCCCAAATCGGGAGTCTATAGCTAAGCAATGTACACGCGCCATTTTACATGTTAGCTATCGTGTGGGTCTCCGCTATTTTAGCGAGTGCTGTCAAAATATCGGGTCAATTAAACCAGTCAAACATCTCAACTAAGTACGCGGCCATAGCAGGCGGAAAGATTAAAAAATGAAAGACAGACATGATTAAAACAAGAGCATAGCGAACAAAACGAGGATATAAACACGACATCATTTTTAAAAGGTAGATGGATTCACACGACGTGTTTGACAAAATGTCTGCACGCCAACTGTTTGACAAAATGGGCCACAGGCTGCCGACCGGGAGAAGTAGGAATATCCTCACTGTACGTTGCCGATAAGAACTGTAGCAGCTGCCTCTCCCACCGTCCATTGCCTTCATTAAGATGAGGTCTTATAGGTAGCTGTTGCTTTTTTGTTTTGTAGTGCAGTGATAACGATCCCAATCGCAGTCAAAATGCAAAATAACTAACAAACACACTGTCGCCCTCGTTGAAATCCTTCATCCCTGAAATCTCGCCACTTTTTTGTTGTGTTTAGGCTTATCAGCAAAAGTCGAAGTATTTCCCGTTTTCTTTTTGTTGCAACAGCTTATCATAACTTTGAATCTTTCAACTGCTCCACACCCACATCTTTTTCTTTCACGGGTGCATTCATTGTATGCCGTGTCTGTTATGAATGCACGCTATGAGGTATCAAATCCTGTGGCTGTTAAAATAGATTCTGGATAATACAAATCCTTCATTTCTTGCTGTTTTTCAATTATTTGTCACTGGATCTATGGAGAACACTGAAGAGGGTTTTGTTGGGCGCCTGCAATCTGATCCACCCGCTAAAAATTCCAACACCCATAACAACAATACCAATAAAAATATTTCTAATAACAATAATAATGCGCACCCACTTCAATCCCAAGCTCCTCAGCCGCCACCAAGGTACGGTGCATACCCATCCACTACAAATGCATTCAGTGTAAAACGAGAGCCATCCCCATCTGCGTCTCCATCCCCATCTTCTATGTCCTCTGGGAGATCCACTGCTTCCCATTCGGTTGATTTACAAATGCAGGACTCTGCCTCCTCTGCAATGTTTAGTACTGATGTGAACAAAATGCCCGACATGCCCCCTCGCAAAACAGGCCACAGAAGGGCACATTCTGAGATTGCTGTTCGCCTTCCTGATGATATAAGCTTTGACCGTGAGCTGGGTGTTGTGGGTTCAGATTGTCCCACCCTCTCAGATGAAGCAGAGGATGATCTCTTCTCCATGTACATTGATATGGACAAATTCACTTCATTTTCCAATTCTCCATCACAGCCGCTGTCTGCTGGTCTTGCATCAAGATCTGGTTCAGAAGGAGGTCCAGCGCTTCCCCCACAGCCCAGTCATCACTCTAGAAGTCTATCTATGGATGGAGGGTTCTCTGGTTTTCAGAGCAACAATGGTGCATTTGGTGGTGGTGGTGCTAATTCTGCTGATAGACCTCGTGTTCGGCATCAACATAGTCAGTCAATGGATGGGTTTACATCCATTAAGCCTGAGCTTCTCGGATCTTCTGGGGGAGAATCATCCTTGGCGGAGACAAAGAAGGCAATGTCAGCTGCTAAGCTAGCTGATCTTGCACTCATTGATCCTAAAAGAGCTAAGAGGTAGGACTCTTATGGAAACCTGATACTATTCTCAACTGCAGCACAAAGTTAGTTTAACCAAATAATAGTGGACATGTGGATGAAACGGTTTGTTAAAGTTTCCTTGTTCATTTCACTCATCAACCTGTCTCCAGTAACCGTCCATGTTATTCAAAGATGAGTGTGTTTCATATATATGTTTTAACATTCTGGTTAAATGCTTCCACATCAGATAACACAAACAAAAAACTTTAAGCAAAAAAGGAAAATGCTATATTTTTAGGTTCTCATAAATAGTTCTTTTGAAGATAATTATTCCGTTGATAGTAACTGCAGCGCAGATATAAAGCATTCCAATAATTTAGATTCTTCAGCATATCATATTTAGTCATGGAATGCAGCACTAAATTCACTGCTGTTGACATTGTTTCAGCTTTCTTTGATTCTGATACGTTGCTTTTCCTTGCATTTTGGTCCTTTGCTTTTGCAGGATCTTGATAATTTAAGAATTAAATTGCTCAATCCTTATTTATTTTTCATTGTTTTCAGTCTGTTATCTAGCCTCTCTGGGTTTTTGTTTCTCTTGCATTTTGTTGCATTTGCAGGTTTTGCAGGCCTTCCTCGTATAATTGTATGACTATTGTATGAGACAGAGTTCCTCTTTCTGAAGCTTGTCCGTTATGCATGAAAGATACCAGCTTCCGATGGATTGGCTAAAATTTTCAACATTAGTTTAATAGTTCCTCAAACCCTACATTTACCAGGAAAAGACTTAAACAGACCGTTCAATAGCAATGTAGATATCCTCTGTTTTGCAGGGCATTTGACATCCACATTAGCACGTTTATAGCTGGCTATTAAGGGTTTGATATAACATCCTTATTCTAGATGCTATTCTTTGATTGAGTCAAGATTCTCCTGCTTCTTTTCTTATTCTCAGCCACTGGTCATTATTGATCTGATCATCATTGCTTTACTGCACCTGTTTATGCAAATGTTGTTGACTGCAGTTGTTATCTCACTGGCTTGAATTTGATCTCCTAGGAACTGTGTTTTTCACGTATCAATATTTAAGTAAGGATGCGATTTCTTATATATATAGTTTTTGTACTCACCTTGAGTTGTGTAGATTGTGTCTAGCCTTCAAACATGGTTACTGTACAATGAAAATTGAATTTTCTGCTGCTATTGTTTAATAGAATCTGGGCAAATCGCCAATCAGCAGCAAGGTCCAAAGAGCGAAAGATGAGGTATATATCAGAATTAGAACGGAAAGTGCAAACATTGCAAACTGAAGCTACTACTCTTTCTGCACAGTTGACCATGTTACAGGTACTTCCTTATTTATGCACTAACTTTAGCGGGTAAGATTAAAACACAGAAATTGGAGTTGTCTGCTGTGTCTAAGCATTGAATATCAACCATATGACTGTTGTAGAAAAGTCTTGTCGCTCACTGGAATTGGCAAGGAGACTTATGTGGGCTTCTCTGAGTCAGTCTAACGTTTAAAACTTTTTTGTGGACAGAGGGATACAAATGGGCTGACGACTGAAAATAATGAATTGAAATTGCGATTGCAATCCATGGAGCAACAGGTTCACCTGCGTGATGGTAATTACATAATCCAATATTTGTTAAAAACTTAAAGATGCTCACATTTTAAATTGTATTCACATAATACCCAGAAAGCTAAATCAACTCTCCCTGGCCGTAAAATCAGTTTTGGATTCCATGCATAAATGAAATTAGATTCCTAGCAATGTTGTATAGCCAGAGATCTTCAACTATAAAGACCTGAAATGACTTGGACAATTTCAGTATCATTCAAGGAGTGGTACGAGGCTCACTTTGAAAAATTGCAAAGTCAGGCTTTTCAGGACAACAATCTGCTTGATCACCTGGTTTAACTAAATATTCTTTAATTTCTGAGCCCTAGACAGCTGAACTACAGTCTTCATGCAATACTATTGAATAATTCTGTTTCATGAAACAAAAACCACGAGCAAAGGAAATTATGGGTGGCAATGAATTTTCAGAGCCAATGCCATAAGCAAATCTTCCTCGATTCAGGGCAATGGCAAATGCCAGGAATCCAAAATCATGGTTAAGTTTCTGATCTTTCTTTCTCACTATTATTGTCATGGGCAACATTTAGTTTCTTCTTGCCTGATTTATGAGTTATTTTGTACAGAGAATAGATGTTCTGCTACCACCTTCCCTATTTGCTGAACTGCTAGGCTCCATAGTTAGTAGGAAGTGCAGATTTACTGATTGCATATATTACTCAGTGAATAAGAGCCATGGATTAGAGCATTGCCTTAAGATGCATATGCAATTCTAATAGGGTTATGATGATTCATCCTTATATATTTGCTGTAACCTTCCTATGAAATTGTCTAGTAACTAATCCTCATGCTCAATTCCATGGCAATAAAAATTGCCATAATACAACTGAAAAAGTGATCGTCTGCTGGTCTTTTCTTTAGGCCTTTGTTTTCAGATATTTATTTATTTTATTCTATCTACACGGCTGTTGAAATGCAATATATTTAATTTAACAAACCAAAATTTTAACGAATATAGGAAATTATTTCAGAAGCTTTGTTTTTTTTGGGAAAAATCTATTATCTTTGACTGTTGTTCTTAACATAATTTGTTAGATCTACTATTCATGTGCCTGGCAATAAGAGGGGTTCTATGATTATGCTCATTTCAATTGATGCATATTGAAACTTGCAAACACTGTCACAGCTCTGAATGATGCTCTAAGGGAGGAGGTACAGAGGTTAAAGCTGGCAACTGGGCAGATGGCTAATGGTGGGCACGTGATGAACTTTGGTACTTCATCGTTTGGGCATAATCAACAATACTTTCAGGTCCAGCACCAACCCTCACACACTTTATTAGCAGCTCATCAACTTCAACAACTTCATTTGCAGTCACAACAATCAGCTATGGGAATACGTAATGGAGGAACTGCATCTTCACAAGGGCATAGGGATAACCTTTCTGACTTCAGCATGACTTCTGAGGGATTACCTGTTTCCACTAGTCAGGAAGCAGGGTGTAACTTCTAAGGTTATGGGGCCAAAACTTGAATAATCATCAGAATTATGGTGCAAGTTTTAGCAGTTAAATTTATTTTTTGAAATTCTTTGGACCAGCAACAATGTTTTCGTATATAAGGCATGCCTCTAAGGACTTGGCCTGCTTCAGATATTTGGTTTTGAAAATATTTGGACATCAATTTATTAACTTCTCTATTCCATTCTTTGTGGGGCATCTCTGTTAAGCACATTTGGATTTAGTTTACTTGGTTAAAGCAAGAATCTCACTTGCAGCTTGCAGAGATGCAGGTTGAAAATCCTTGTCTGTTGGTATGAGGTAGTTTCATAAGCTTTAGACTTTTCATCAATGCTTGATGCCATGATCCTGAAATTATGTTCTTTGCCTTCTGAAGTTTAATCCTATGGGCAATAATGTGAAGATATATTTATTATGCTTCTTCCTTTAAGGTTTAAAACTTGAAAAGGGACAGCTTATGTTCAAAAAAGTTATCCTCTACTAGCTTCCTTTTGTAGGAAGGGAGAGTGGGTGCGTCTGGATTCTTTGAGATTCACCGTTTACCAGTTTGGTTTACAGCGATCTTGATAGATTATATAGAATTTATATTTGCAACTTAACATGTGTCTTGTGCTAATTTATTAAGAGAATAGAATCTAAGAAAAAACTATAGGCATACAGCTCAAGTGATGCATATGTTGCTGTAGTAACAAATGCAAGAGTTTTCACAATGCGCCTCTTTTGGTATAATGAATATATCATTTTCCTTGCAACTTTAAAATTGAATAAACCCCCTTTGACCTCTAAGAGGGTAATCAATACCCTTCCAGAACAAATAATTAACAACCATATTACACCGTCGAGTATATATTTGGGTTTGAACCAGTGATTATATGGGTAATTTTTCCAACTTTTCTGCTAGAATGCAGGCCGACAGACTTAATTTCTTTTATATATCTGTACTGGAATTGTGCTCGAAATTTACGGATATTTGTTAAGATTTTGCACAGAATTTTGTTGAACGTTTAGCAAATAACTTGTATTGTAATGCTTTTCCACAGAAAATCAGTAATGTTACTGATGCATAAAATACAGCATAGTTTGCACACAAATCAAGAGACTGGAACAACTAAAAGCATACAAGGATTATGATCAAATATAAGCGCTTCCAAAGTCCACTTAAATAAGCTACCAAGTACACAATAAGAACTGTTAATTTCCTTACTAGAACACAATGTTTTGTCACATCATCACAGTATTGCTATAAGCTGGTTATGGCCCTGCCTCTCAGGCAAGGTTGGGTTTCTATTTATTGGAAGGTGGCAATGCTATTTATCCACCTCCGAAGATTTGAACCATGTGTTGCCTTACCTTTGTGCTTTTTGGCCAAAATCCTATCAGCTGAAAAAAGGTTAGTGCAATTCCGCTAAGCTTTGTTTCTTGATCCATGATAACTTCTTAGACATTCTTTCTTAGAGGGTGCGGTTTACCATATGGAAGTTATATATTATAGCTCACTCTTTCTTTAATAAGTTACAAAATGAAGCAATCATAAGTTGTTGCTCTTATTTCTCACTATATATTGTAACTCTTTTCTTAATAACATATAAAATGAAGATATTGTAAGTTTTTGCACGCACTTTCCAAAAAATAAATTTCGTTGTGCTATTTCAATTTCACTAATGATTTGTATTTAATATTTTAATAACCTCTATCACTTTATTAGATTCTGTGTTAATATCTGTTTTGAGTATTTTAATATAGTAGTTGAGTTTATGTTGGGATAGGTTTTTTAATTTTTTAGGATGATTTGATAAGAAAAATCTAATCTCAAGGTTTACTCTTGGATTTTTTTGAAATCCGAATAATTGATTTTTTTTTGATAATTTTAACAACACTTTTAGCTATTTCATAGTGTTTAGAAGGCTCAAGAAAGTCAAGATTAACTTTCATTTCGATGAAATTGGAAATTGAGAAAGGTTATTTACAAAGGTTTATTCATAGTTTGAGGCGAACAATTGATTTTTGGGGTATTTCTATGCCAAATGGACTTTACCCTTTACATATAAAAAGGTTGATAACCCCCATTTTCATATAAATTTATCAGATTTTGATGTATACAAATTTGGGGCAAAATTTGTTTGATTATAAGGCTTACGATGTTATGTAGAGTTATGTTATACAACTCATTATTTTAAATTAAAAAAATTGCAAGTTTTAACTATTGTGGCTAGACTACCACTAGAAGCTCAACATTACCAATGCCACCCAATGGCCACCAAGAAGTTACCACCGTCAATGTTGCAGCCAACAAATTGCCATCTTTAGTGTCCTAGCCAACAAGTTGCTACATTGTCACTTGAGTGGCCAATGATCACAATGCCAACATAGTGCCACCTTGGTTAGTGGTGCCACCGGTCATTGTCCACAGGCCAACTTACCACCAAACTTTTCCCCCTTTTCAATTCAGTTTGATAGGTGAACTATGAGAGGTTTGTTTTCAATTATACAAAGCACTTTTGGAGCATTTTTTTTTGTTTGGGTTAGAATTTTATGTTCTTCACAATGACATAAGTGGTTTTTTGATTTGATGTGGTTTTTTGATTTGATGATCTTGTTTTTTAAAATTTTAGTTTTCTCAAAGATCTTGTTGTTGAATCAATTTTTGGAACTACAATTGTTTATATCTTTCACAAATGAGCTTCTTTTGGGAGTTTTTTTTTTAAACTTTTTTTAAAGCTCTACACAATGGTGTAATTTATGAGTTCCTATTTTGTAAGAACTTATTAACTTCAACATTTGGGTCTCTTTTTGTCTTGTAAAACTTGATTAAAACTAGAATTTTGCATTAGTATAAAGTACCAAGCATTGCCTTTGCTAGAGGGGGGTTATATCAATAATTAAAAGTATTAAAATTGAACAATTTAGAGGGGTTGTTAATGTTCACACATTGAACTTATAAAGTGACAATTTCATGTACTAGTCTTTAGGGGGCTTATACACAAGTGTTTTGTAATCTTGAACCAAGATAAAACTCCATTTTTTGGGGTTTCATTGTGGATATTAGTATTAAATTTCATCTTTCTATTGTCAGGCTAAATTTAGAGAACTATATGTCTTGAAAACAAGGGATAATGAACACGTTATGTAGGATCTCTTTGGATTTGTTCTTAAGCCAAGTGACTATGAATATAAGTGTGCATAGTTTAACAACAATGACGTGGTGTATGGATTGATATGTTTTATTGTTTTTGAGGATATATTGCCTTGGTTTGAGTACATTGAGTGCCCTTTCAGTACTTAGACATTCATTCGATAGTTGTATGAAGACCTTGATCTAAAAGTGACAACTTCTTAGAGAATATTTCAAACATGGATGATACTTCTACCAATCCTTCTCCTCTTGATACCTCATTTACAATTGGGACATATTGCATCTTCAAAGTTCAATGTAGCTCCTTCAAGAGCATCTAGTGATTCTTTGTAGTAGGATTATATGTCTTTTGGATTCACCTCATTGGAATACATTCTTACTTGACATCTCTTCTTTGTTTGTAGAGTCCCACATTTTAGATCTAGATGATACCATTGAGGACATAACTTTCTTCTTGTAGGGCATTCCTCTATCAGTTATTGCCTCATTAAAGTTCAAATATTTTTGTAAGGGCTTCCAAAGATTTTCTGCAATAGGGTTCTTCATGTCTATAGGTTCCACTTCATTAGGAAGTCTACTAACTAGATATTTCATATCTATTTGTGGACTCTCACCTTCCAATTTTGATGACACAATTGAAGGCATTTATTTTCTACTTGATGACAACTCACATTGAGTTGCCTCATTTTCCATTTTAGATCCTATTGCTCTCTTTCCATCACAACATGATACTCACTTGACACATCCAGTTTCACATTCATTTATGTCTCACACTTTAATGGTTACTATTCTCGAATCTTGTGTGACATAATCACAATTTAGCATCGATATTAAGATACATGAGCAACTTCTAAATCCATTCATTTTGATTCCTTTCTACATTCCACTTGAGTGAGAATTTAGTACTTTGATAGCTCAAGGTTTCTATCTTTTGAAAGAAAGGTGTACAATTTTTGTAGAGGGACCTACTACAACATTCACCATGCAACATTTGCATTGCTCTTCTTTCTCTTCTTAGTGGAGACATACATGTGCCTTATCTTGCAAGGATTTCATAAAACTCACATATGAGGGGCTATTTGTCCTCCTTCACATATAGTAGTTGGGATAGAGTTTTGTCCTATGGATTTTCTCTTCGTAAGTGGGCTTTAGAGGGTAATCATAATTTCCATGTTTCTAAGTTAGGATTATTAACTTTTGATAAATCCTCTAAGCTTTTCTAGTTTACTCATAATGACTAGATTACAAAGGAATGAAGGGTTTCATTCTTTTAGTGGATATGATAATTTGAGTTCTTTTGGCTTTTATTAGATTCAAGATAGTGGTAAACCTTCTCTGTTTTTCCCTCTTCTTACTTTAGTAATCACTCTTACCATTTAGAAATATCATATTTGTAAAATATAAAATATTTCTCATATTTTAATAATAATAAAAATTCCTAAAAAAATAGAATAGGGTTTTCTTCTAGTAGTACTAGAGCAAGTAAGATTCTACAATTGATTCTTAATGATGTGTTTGGTCATGTGGATATTCCTTCTATTGGAAAATATGAGTACTATGTCTCTTTCATTGATGATTACTATAGACATACTTGGATTTATTTTCTTAAGCATAAGTTTGGGGTTTTATACAAATTTACAGAATTTAAGGAACTTGTAAAAAAAAATTAAGTTAGATAACAAACGGGAGATTTTTTTAAGGAATTTGAAGAAATATGTAAACACATTGGAATTATAAAATAGAAAACTATACCTTAGATACATAACAATAAAATAGTTTATCCAAAAGAATGAATAAAACTTTAATGGATATAGCTAGAATTATGTTAAGTAGTGCCAATTTTGAACAAATTTTTTTAGGCTAAAGCTATCATTATTGTTTTTTATCTAATAAACAAGTCTCCTAATTCTACACTTGAGCATAAAAAATATATGAAATGTAGATGGGTAAATAACATGTTGTTTAAAACACCTTTGGGTATTTGGTTGTGAGGAATTTGTTCATGTGCCCAAAGAAAAGTGGTCTCTTGTGGGTTTTAAAGCTAAGATGTATTTCCATTGGGTATGGTGTGTTAGTGTAAATAGAGTCATTATCATACCTAGTTAGCTAATCACCTTTCTTGGATTGACCTATTCACACCTAGCTTAAGTTTACTTAGGTTTCTTTTGTTTTTTTGTCTCACTTCATATGGTTGAGACATGTGTCCTCATGACTTGAGACACCTATCAACACTTTCTCACACACTTGTCAAGTGAGCTCACAAGTATCCCATATTTGGAGGGGTAATAAGAGTTTCACTCCTATCTTCCCACCTCCTCATCCTTGCCTATATATGCAAGGCTTGATCATTTTATTTACACAATCTTTATTATATATTGATAGACATACAATTGTGCTCATTTTGTTCACTTGTGGAAGTTTGTTTCGTGCTCTTGATCTTGACATTCTTCAACATGGTGAACATGTTAGAATCCCTTAACACTAAAAAATGTGTATTCAAGGAATGCTATTTTTAAAGAAATTGTAGTTTTCTCTAGAGAAGAATAATGAAAGGAATAAGAGAGAAACACGGTGTAATATAAAAATTAATAAGAGAAAGAAGATACATCTACATATGAAGAGAGCCATGGTCATGACCATGACAATGAGGATGGATATGGAGAATGCAAAAGAATTAAGACCCAGGTTGATTTCTAAAGAATAACATAATATTAGAGAGGCTAATACTCCACTACCCAGAAGAAGGTCCACAATAAAATTAAAAATTAGATAGGTGTTGTACACACTTAAAAATGGTATGAGCACGAATTAATTAAATACTTGTTATTTAATTAATAAAAATCTTAAATCCTCTACTTATAAATAAATTGCAAAATTTATTTGTATAGTTCATTTCTAAATATTTTTCTTATCCAAAATTGCTTCCTCTCTAATTAATTAAATGCACAAATAAACAAATTTTTCATTTAATTAGTTTTCCCTCTTTCACTTAAATTGAATTTTAATTCAAATTGGCCTCTAAATTCATTTTCCTCTTAAATTGGTTAAATGCACAAATTTAATTAATTTGTCATTTTGCTAATTTCTCCTCTCCATTTTAAATTTAATTTTTAATTCAATTTGGCACATTTCTATATATTTTTCTAACTACCTTCCACCTCACCTGCCACCTCACCATGTGTCACATGAAATTGAATTTTCTAAATTAAAAAATGTGGATTTTCCATCAACAAACTTGTAACCAATTTGAAACTTCCTGGACACATGGCTTCTTCTTTCCTCTGATTCCCTTCAATGCTTGGCAAATTGTTTTCTTGAAGGGAACCACCTCCATAATTCTCTCTAACCTCTTCGTGCTCAATCATTGATGCAATAGGATCACAATCTCGAACGTTCATCGCTGCCACATCATTCCCAACTTGGAAAATTCTATAAATAGAACTCATTGCTACAACTTTTCAACAAGTAGAATTGGACAAGTTTATGCTGCAGAAATCTCAATGTGATTTGAAGGCATTTGAAGAGAATTGTAGTTGCATTTTAGTGTTTTTAGTTTGTTTTAGCATTATCATGGCATTTCAATTCTAGCACTTAGTTTCTTGCATCTTTTATATAGCATTATCTTTAGATTTGCATCATTAGTTTAGCATCATTTCAACAACAAGCTCTCATCATAGATCATTCAAAAAATTACTTTCAAAAACACAAAAATATAAGTATGTAGGCATTATAGTTTGCATTGCAAAATAGTTGCTCATTTCTTAGGTTGCCATTCCATACATTCATGTGCAATGAAATATTCTGACAGCATGAGTTGAGGAATCACCGAGAATAGAGGACAATGAAATGAATTCGAACGTAGAGCTATAATAGTTTGTTTTATTACTTTTCCTTCGTTAGATGTAATACGTTTCATTGCTTGTGTGTTGTTTAGTGTTGATGAATGGTAGCTTCGGTCAGATATAAATGATGATTGCTGAAAAGCAACATTATCATTTATATAAGATCTAGGCTATTCTTCATAATAATCAAATCAGGAAAATAAGTGAAATCGAATTTATGAGCATAGATGAATTCAATAAAATAAATGATGTTAAAATTCTGTATTTAATAAAATTATAATTTATATATATATCCGCCACTTTGGTTTTGTGTGTGTTAAGGCATTAACCAATTGTTATTGATAGTGTACGGACTTGCGCGCTCAAAGAGACACGTCCACGTCCTCTCTTGAGACGTGTCTCTTAGAGGCGGGTCTCCAACATACTTATGGTGGCTCCCTCATTGATATGAAAACATCAAAATTTATTAATGTTCTGCAATCAACACATTCGACATAAAGAGAAGAAATCAGGAAATTGTTTTTGACTTAGAATTCTTATTCACAGAATTTTCAGACCTTAGTGTTTTCTTAGATTTATTAGGATCCTATTTGATAAAGATTTGATTACATTTACATGGTATCAGAGCCAAGTTGTGTGAATCCAAATCAAATCTAAAATCAGTTTGCTCTAGAAAAATTCGTATTTTCCAAAATCGAATTCACATCACATTCTTCATAATGTCAAGTGTGATAAGATTTGAAGATCATCTTGCAGGAGCAGACAATTTCACATCATGGAAATTTAGAATCATGATGATCCTTAAAGAGAATAAGCTAGACTCACTTGTGAGAGAAGATAAGAAGGAACTAGAGGCTGATCCTGAGAAAACTCAATGGATTGAAAACAATGAAAAAGCCATGAAAATCCTAGTAGATGCAGTTAGGAATCATATAGTGCCCATCCTAGAAAAACATGAAACTGCATATCATATGTTCAAATCTCTTGAGAGTACCTATGAGATCAACAACACCAGTAGGACTCTTGCATTAAAGAGACAAATCAACAATGCTCAAATAAACAAAGGAGAGTCAATTAATGCATACTTCATGAGGATCATTGAACTAAGGGATCAATTATCCACAATTGGATATTAGATTGATAGCAAAGAGTTAACCCTAATTGTACTAGGAGGCCTACCTAACTCATGGGAGTCATTTGTTCAAGGAATAAGTGCGAGATCTAAACTCCCCAAGTTTGATAGGCTAAGAACTGACTGCCTTCAAGAGGAATCAAGACTCTCCACTAAAGAAAATAAACAGAAGAACATAGATGAAGACATTCATGTACTCAACACAATGTCTAATAAAAGGAACAAGAAAAACTCCTACAAGAGAGGATCTTTTAAAATAAAGAGAAATCCCAATGGAAAGGGATCTTCTAAGAAGAAAGACATATCTCAAGTGAAATGCTTTAGATGTGATCAATATGGCCACTATGCAATGAAGTGCCCTAAAAAATCAAAGCAACAAGCATCTTTTGCCAAAGTAGGAAAGACAAATTCAGATCATGAATTTGAAAACTTTGTGTTCTATACAACCTTATCTAGTCGAACATCTAACAACACCCACAACTGGGTAATTGATAGTGGTTCTTCCAAACACATCACAGGATTCAGAGAACACCTTGACACTATGACTGAAAATTCTGATGAAGTAGTAACCATTGGGGATGATTCTGTACACCCTGTAAAAGGGGTTGGAACTTGCTCCATCAAACTGAAATCTGGTCTCTCTCTTCAACTTACTAGAGTCTTATTTGTACCTAGAATTAAGAGGAATCTAATATCCATCTCTTCCGTTGAAGACAATGGATATAGAGTTACCTTTATGGATGGGAAAGTTTTAGCACGGCCTAAGAACTCAACAATCAAGAAAGCCCAAACCATAGGTGTAAGACAAGGGTACCTTTACAAACTATGCACTGAAGTTAAACAAGCCCTTACCCTTGACACCTTTGATTCAAATGAGATTTGGCATAGAAGATTAGGACACCTTCATTTCCGTGCCCTACCTTCTGTAGAAAAACTTGTAACAAGCTTACCTAAGTTAAAACCATCTCATGAAGGAACTTGCAAAGGTTGTGCCTTAGGAAAGAATACAAAATGGTCATTTCCCAATAGTTTGAGCAAAACCCTAAATGTGTTAGAACTAGTTCACTCAGAATTATGTGGACCCATGTTTGTACCCTCTAAAGCAAGATTTCTATACTATGCCATATTTGTAGATGACTTCTCTAGGAAAACCTGGATCTATTTCCTTAAGTGTAAAGAGTCAATAGAAATCCTCAAAAGGTTCAAAGAGTTTAAAGCCCTCACTGAAAACTTCTTCAAAAAGAAAATAAAAACCTTAAGGATAGACAATGGGAAAGAATACACCTCTGAAATTTTTAAGGAATTCTGCATGAGTGCTGGAATTAAGAGGGAGTTCACAGTTGCCTACAACCCTCAACAGAATGGGGTTGCTGAAAGGAAAAAATAGAACCATTGTAGAAGCTGCTAAGGCAATGTTGCTGGACCAAAACATTGAAACTTCTTTCTGGGTAGAAGCCTCTAGGACTGCTGTCTATATTCAGAATAGATGTCCTCATTCTCATCTTGATAACAAAACTCCTGAAGAAGCCTTTACCAGCATAAAACCTAACATTAGTCATTTTAGGATTTTTGGTTGTCATGTCTATATTCATGTGCCCAAAGAGAAGAGATTCAAACTAGAACCTTCTAGAAAGAAGGGAGTATTTGTGGGTTATAGTGAAACCTCCAAAGCCTACATGATATTCATACCTGGGCAGAAACAAATTGAATTGAGCAAAGATGTCATCTCTGAAGAAGACATTGCATTAAAAAGGGCAAGAAGTTCTAGTGAGATAGAAACCTATTCCCCTAGAGTACTTGAAATGGAACCTGCTCCTAAGATTCAGAGGGAGCATCCCGAGGAAATGCCACATGAAATTCCTTCTACTTCAGATGAGAATACAAAAGACAACGGTAAAAAGAGACCACTTTGGGCCAGAAAGATGATCAAAGAAGCCGAGGATCATGCAACACCCAAAGGAACGTTCAGGGAGAGTAAAAGACCCAAACATTTCTCTAGCTATGTTTCTCTAATGAACAACATCATAAACTCAGAACCTGTCAGTGTTACAGAAGCTTTCCGACATCAAGCATGGAAGGATGCAATGACGGAGGAATATCAGTCTATTCTAAAGAATGATGTATGGGATATAGTACCTAGACCAAAAGAGAAATCTATTGTCTCTTCCAAATGGCTCTTCAAAATCAAGCATGCTGTTGATGGCAGTATAGAAAAACATAAAGCACGTTCTGTGGAAAGAGGTTTTTTCTTAAAAGGAAGGCATTGATTATGAAGAAACATTTGCACCCGTTGCCCGTTACACATTAGTGAGAATAGTGTTAGCCATAGCAACAGCTAAAGGCTGGAAGATCCATCAAATGGATGTGAAAATTGCCTTCCTGAATGGAACCATTGAAGATGAAGTCTATCTGGAACAACCTGAAGGTTTTGTGATACATAAACCTGACTCACATGTATGTAGACTAAAGAAAGCCCTCTATGGACTTAAACAGGCTCCCAGGGTCTGGTATGAAAGAATTGACAACTATCTCTTGGGACTAGGATTTTCCAAGAATGATGCTGACTCCAATCTCTACTTCAAGGTAATCAAAGGTGATATGCTAATAATTATTTTATATGTTGATGACTTGTTGATAACAGGAGAAGATCACCTCATTGCTCAAGGAAAGCAAGATCTAATTTCTGAATTTGACATGAAATACTTGGGCATTCTACACTACTTCCTAGGTTTGGAAGTATGGCAGAAATCAGATGGCATTATACTAAACCAAGGAAAGTATACGATTGATATTCTGAAGAGATTTGGAATGTTGGACTGTAGACCCATGTCTACTCCTATGGAAACCAACCTTCACAAATTGAAAGAAGCAACATCAGAATCCAAGTGCACAGATCCAACCCTTTACAGATAGATGATTGGATCCTTGATGTATCTGTTTAACACGAGACCTGATATTTTCTATGTAGTGAATGTTCTCAGCCAGTTCATGTGTGAGCCAAAGGAAATTCACTTAATGGTTGTGAAACATATTTTAAGATATCTTCAAGGCACTATTGGATATGGTCTTCTTTACAAGAATGATCAACTAGATCTACATGGGTACTCTGATTCAGATTGGGCTGGAAGTGTGATCGATCAAAAAAGCACATCAGGATGTTTCTTCAGTTTAGGATCGGCTATGATCTCCTGGATTTGTAGAAAACAGTCTTCAGTTGCACAGAGCTCAACAAAAGCAGAATACATTGCAGCCTCTATGGGAGCAAGAGAAGCAGTTTGGCTTCGTAAATTTCTTGTGGGACTCTTTCGTGAGCCCTTGAATCCTACAATTATTCATTGTGATAATCAGAGTTGCATCAAACTCTCTATAAATACTATCTTCCATGATAGATCCAAGCACATTGAGATCCCCTATCATTATGTAAGAGATATGGTGGAAAGGAAAGTGATCCAGTTGGACTATGTTATTACAAATGATCAAACTACAGACATTCTCACCAAGCCTCTCTCCCGAATCAAGGTAGAGCACTTCAGGAAGAAACTTGGTATGATTGAAATGTAATTTGTTATTTATGTTTGAAATACAAATTGTTTATAAATTATACTAATATAAAGATGTTTAATGTGTAAACTCTTTTGTCATGTGTGTGACTCCATGACCTTATGGGCCTACTCCCCCTGTGTACATTGTTGAAAGGTGACAATCTTTCTAATAATGAACACTTGTATTTGACATTGTAAAGTGATGACTCTACAATGATGAGTTAAACTATTATGATAGATATTATGTGACTTGATATCTATGGACATGTCATGATAGTATCTCTTGCACACCTTGATGGATATCATGGGACTTGATATCATTTGAAGATCATTGTGATCCTTAAGAGATAATCATGGTGGATATTTATATCCGTGGATATGCCATGAATTATGGTAGACATCACGTGACTTGATGTCAGTGCACATACCATAATGAATATGTGTTATGAAGAATGTCATGTGACTTGACAATATTGAGAAAACATACCATGTCTTCGATATCACGTGTGAAGGTGATATCTCCACTTATTTGATTTGAAATATCTTCCCTAGCTAAGAGGGAGTGTTGATGAATGGTAGCTTCGATCAAATATAAATGATGATTGCTGAAAAGAAACATCATCATTTATATAAGATCTAGGCTATTCTTCATAATAATCAAATTAGGAAAATAAGTGAAATCGAATTTATGAGCATAGATGAATTCGATAAAATAAATGATGTTAAAATTTTGTATTTAATAAAATCGGAATTTATATATATATCCGCCACTTTGGTTTTGTGTGTGTTAAGGCACTAACCAATTGTTATTGATAGTGTAGGGACCTGCGCACTCAGAGAGACATGTCCCTTGAGCGGACATGTCTCCACTTGTGGAGACACGTCCTCTCTTGAGACGCGTCTCTTAGAGGCGGGTCTCCAACATACTTATGGTGGCTCCCTCATTGATATGCAAACATCAAAATTTATTAATGTTCTGCAATCAACACATTTGACATAAAGAGAAGAAATCTGGAAATTGTTTTTGACTTAGAATTCTTATTCACAAAATTTTCAGACCTTAGTGTTTTCTTAGATTTATTAGGATCCTATTTGATAAAGATTTGATTACATTTACATTTAGTTATGATTATTACGCTCACTAACGCCTTTAAATAACAACCACATGCATTTTGGTGCCCACCGTGGGGCCGAGCCCCATATTTTAATCTATTTTATGTCAATTTTTTCTTTGTAGGTTCTGTCAATTTTTTTGAAACGACGAATACAATTTTTTCTCCAACGCATCTAGTTTCTGGTTCAGCGCATTCAATTCATGTTTCGATGCATCTGGCTGTTCTTTCGGTGCATCATAATTTTGTTTTGGCGCATCTGGTTTTTCTTCAAGCACATTCGGATTATGTTTCAGTGCATCGAGGAGTTTTAAAATTTATTTTATCATTTTTCTAGTTCAGCGCATTCAATCGCTCTTTCAGCACATTTAGTAGTTTAGCACATTCGGTCTGAGTTTCAACGTATTCGGTTTGAGTTTCAACGCATTCGATCTGAGTTTCAACGCATTTGGTCTGAGTTTCAACGCATTCGATCTCTGTAATGGCGCATTTGGTTTTTATTGTAAATTTTCCTGATTCTCGAAACTAATCTGTGTTTTTTTGTGTTGTAGGAACCTTGTACATAGTTAGAGACTTTGCATAAACAATAAAAGAACGTTGTCAAAGAGTTAAAAGCTGAAACTACTAATATTTGGTTGCAGGGATTTGATAGTGCATTTATTTTTGGTTAAGATAGGAATCTAGCTTAATTAGAAGGATAAATTAACACCATGCCTATTGTGTTTGGAGTGGTAGGCGTGTATGCTCTCCCCTTAACTAGGTGATCAAAAATCCAAACCCATTCATTTATTTCTATTTTCACCCTTAGAGGGCCTGCCTCGGTGTGATAAGAGGTAATCACCCCAATGGAATGACCCAGACCGGTAATAGGCTAAGGCCAAGCCCTTCCAGCCTGTATATAAAATGGGGACTTGAGGGAAGTTCAAGGACCACGAATGGTTATGCCGACAAGTGATTCCCTTAGTACCCATGTGGTACATGAAAACCTGTACAGCATAACCTCTATAGGTTGGGAGTCCTCCTTAATGGAGCTAATCTTGTCATATGTATAGCCCACCCGTAATGAAATGCCCTTACTAAAAACCCCTTTGTTGTAGTAAGCCAAACTACATTTCTATTCTTTGGTGTAGCAACGATCGTTGCCAAAACATCCAAATTCTCACAGTTTTTAGTAGAGGTGAAAAACTTGCCATGGGAGATTCATGGGAGTTTGAAGCTTGGTTCGCTTGAGAAGTGAGTGCACTGTAAGGGGGAGCCTATGTAGCCAAGCTTCTAAATCACCCGCTAAGAATAAGTGCAGTTGGAGTGAAATCCACGTGGAACCCAAAAGAATATTGCCTTACACAACCTAGGATTGTGCTTGTTTGATGTGTCTTCACCTATGTGTTTTAAATCAAAATTCAAGCAAACACTACACTCTGAAACATCCAACCATTGATTTAGAAGATAATTGAACCAAACGGTTCAAATTCATTGTCAAAAACCAGAAAAATCTGCCAAACTCTCAGAAACCAGAAAACATTTCCCAGTTCGGTGCATCTAGTGACTGCCCCAATGCATCCCTACCATATTTCAGTGCATCCATTGACTACTCAATGCATTCATTGCATATCTCAACACATTGATTTACTATTTTGGCACATCCCACTCATATCCCATCATAATGCATCGAGACCTTTCTGCAGCGCATCTAGACCATTCCATAGTGCATCTGGGCACTGTTTTAGCATATCTAGTGAATTTTCAGACATAAACCTAATTTTGACATCCTGCCTATCGGTTAACCTTCGGTTTGGATATTCCTTCTCAAATAACATCTTCTCCTTGTGCTAAAGTTTATGTTGAGGGATTGGAAATCAACAAAATTTGTCAAGAAATCCCTTACCAAAAGAATCAAGAAACCAAAGAAGCAACTTGGCTATAAGAAATTTTTGAAAAAGAGACGATTCTTGTACCAAAGTAGGAAGGTCTTGCTTGATTATCGAACCTTCATCCATAGATATCAAGACTTTGATAGAGGATATATTGATGATTTTGCTTTAGAGCCTTTATCTTCACAAGCTTATTATCAATGAAGAGCTCTTTCACAAAGGCATAATCACAGTCAACCCATTCGTCATTCTTTCATTCCTCAACCAACAACACAATATTCCAATCGTCCCAATCAATTTATACAATAGAGTTCAATCTTGTTGAAACCAACATTTTCAAGTGAAAATATTTCATCTAATCTTTGATCAAACATCCAAAAGTGCCTTTTCATCACATCAATTTTTGATTTAGCAACTTCATTTCACCATCAGGATTTATCATCCTCTATCAGGATTCATCATCCTTTATCCCAAAATAAAGCTTACTTAATAGATTTTAACCAATCCTTTTGGCACTCCCAAACTTTGGTCAAACATTTAGAACACCATCATCACTTGTATGCCCATCCAAACAAGATCCCAAAAGCTGAAACTCCAAGAAAAATAAATTGAAACTCAAGATACCATGGCTGAATAAGAAGAAAACCCCTTTCATAATATCCGTTCAACTGAAACTGATGAGGTAAATGAAGAAGATGTCCAACAAGCCCAACAAGAACCAAATTTCCACAAATTCTTAGAAAAGGTTTTCGAAAAGGATGGGGAAAGATACCTCTTAATGTTAGAAAACAAAGGAGTCAAGCTACTTGACGATTTTGATGTTACCAAATTGAAAAGAAATCCAAAGAAAGTAGAATTGAGACACAAATTGAATCAAACAATGAAGTAAAAATCAATGATCCCATGGACATTTTGAAACAACAAATCCAAACTCTTCAACAAAAAATGCAGAACATGTAAACCGAGACTACTAAGAGATACTCCATACAAGATATATATCCCTACCCATTCGATCAAAGTGTCAACATGATACCATTTCCCAAACATTGTGAATTTCCCAAATATGACAAGTACAATGGAAAAACTGATCTGATAGATAACGTAAGGGAATTACGAACAATGAGTCTTGAATTTTCCCGTGAGGATACATATTTAATGAATTTATTCCCACGTAGTTTGGGAGGGAAATGCATGCAATGGTTCTCACAATTACCTCCAGGGATCAAATCTTTTGAAGAATTAGTAAACAAGTTCATTACCCAGTATTCATATAATATCCAACATGAGATCACGATGAAAGATCTTTGTAATGTGAAACAAAATAAAGGGGAATCATTCCTCATATTCTTACAAATATGGAGAAGATTATTCACAAGGTATCCCTGACCCATACGGGAAAAAGAGAAGATAGAGGTGGTCATTGATAAATTGAATGCTGACATGAGCTACAGACTTGACTTACAATGCCCTCCAACTTTTGAAAATTGATTGAAAATGGGATCAATATTGAGGAGGCTTTGGTCAAACGAGAAATTTTGAAAATCTATAATGAAATTAATTCATCTAATTCCTCCAGCAATGATAAACCAAATTTTTGGAAAAAGTACAAAAATAATGACAATGATACCTCTGCTGAAATGAATAATGCCAAACCGGTCTTTTATTTGTCATGTAGCTCCTCAAATACAAATCAAAAGACCAATCAAAATGCCAACCAAAGCAACAACCAAACTACCAACCAGGGCAATACTCAAACCAATCAAAGTAACACATCATCCAAGACCCTACCCTATCAAACATCAACAACCGCCAAAAATTTACACCTTTGGGTTAGTCATATGAATCCGCATTGAAGGAGCTTATTGCAGAAAATCTTATCACTTTACCTGACACCCAAGGTTTTGAACCCAAATCATCCTGGTGGAATGAGGCCCATTTTTTATGAATTTCATCAATGTAAAGGTCACCTAACCAATAGTTACATGCAATTGAAGCAAAAGATAAAAGATCTGATTGACAATAAGATCATAAGGATAGAAGAGCCTCAAGAAAACACTGATCATGGGGTATTCAAAAACCCTTTGCCAAATTATGACAAAGGAGAATATTTTAACACAAATGGAAAAGGAAAGAATGTAAACTATGTTCAGGATACCATCATCCTTCATATTTCAGTCGTTGAAGATCACACAAATGACATTGAGATCAATAATACACTAGATCCTGTTGCAACCAATCGTCCAATCAAAAACACCAACATCCTCTCTAATCAAATTCTCAATATCCAAAAGGACATGGTTGTAACAGATAATCAAGTTAATATCATCAAAATCAATGGAAAATAAGACAGTGTGCTCACAAATGTGACCACAAGGGCTCAAACCAAATATGTTTTGAAGGGAAACACCTCCAAAACACCTGCTGCTACATCTCATCAATATAACATTGTCGACCAACTCAAGAAAATTCCTGCACAAATATCAATATTGGAGCTCCTTAAAATCTCTCCCGCTCACAAGGAGATCTTGGAAAAATCTCTAGTCGATACAACAATGCAAAATAATCTGAAGTCTACGCTTTCCAAGCCATGGTGGGACATCTAGTTGCGCCTCATTGCCTATCCTTTTTGGAAAATGATGATGTATCTCTCACCCATCCTCATAATGCAACCCTTCATATCGAGGTTCTAATCCATAAAAATCGTGTCAAGCACGTCCTTATAGACGAAGGATTCGGTCTTAATATATGCACTCTAAAGCTTGTCTGTGCACTAGGGTTCTCTGAAAATGCAATAGATGCAAGGAAGAAGATCACTATCAAAGCATATGATGATGAAGAAAGAGCTTCAAAAGGATTGATTGTATTACCAATTTAGGTAGGGCCAATCCAAAAAAATGTGGTTTGTCAAGTTTTGGATAAGGATTTGACATATAATATACTCTTGGGTCATCCTTGGATCCATGAAATGCAAGTCGTACATTCAACATATCATCAGTGTCTAAAATTTCCTTGCAATGGCTAGGAATCACTATTCCTGCTGATTCAAATAGTCCTCAACACTGCAATGCACTTAAGGTCATCTAGAATGTATTCATGCCTCATAACCGTGAAGCCCCTGATTCCACCTCTGATATCCCCGATAGTTCTAGTCAAGCTAATCCATTGTCAAAATTGCTAACCATATCCTCCAATGAAGGAAGTCAATCAAGTTCATCATCCAAACAGCTAGAGAAAAAGGAAAAACCTAGCCCCTTTGCATCCATCAATCTTGAAGCCCAGTGTAATACTTTGACCAAACAATTTGAAAAGAAATTCCAAGTCAAAGATAAGGGTGTGGGTGAATACTCCATTGAAAAATTCCTCAACCTCTTGCAGTTAATGTCACCAAAATCCTACGGTCAAGCCTCGACCTCATCACAAACATCCTCACAACCGGTCACACTTTTTAATGGTCGATTCATAAAAGTAGTCACCCAAGCAGAGGAATCTGATGACAAAGATGTTTTGAATTGGCTTTGCAAGGATGAAACTGATTTTCAAGCAACAATGGATAATGTCCAAACCACTCAGTATGGAAAAGGATTCTCAATCTTGGAAAAGATGAGATATGATGGACAAGGACCTATTGGAAAAAGGAAAGAGGGTATCATAGAACCTATCCAAACCATTAAAACAAATCCAAAAGAAAAAAAAAGGTTGGGGTATAAAGAACATCAAAAGGATGAAGAAACAAAGGAGGACCAAAAGCAAAAGGTTGTTGAAAGGATCCTACAGCTATAAGCCGGTGATCATTATGAAACTGATTCCAATAAATATGAATGGGAGTCACTGTTAGAAGAGTCATGTCATGATAAGGAAATTTATGTCATACACAAGTACACTCCCACACTTGAGGAGGGACAAAGCTCAGGGTTACAACCATTTGAATTAGGATCACAAGATATCGTTGGTTCAAGTGAAGATGATCAAAATCCTAGTGAGATAGACCAATCGGAAGAGAGAAACATTATAGACCTCGACCTTGCCATATTATTATTCAATGACAACGTTGCCATTAGGACCCTTATGGAATCTGATCTGAACCCATCCGATGACCCCCTACCATTAATGCATCCTAAACTCATAGATTGGGACCAAACTGAACCTATCCATATCCACATATTTTCAAACGATGAGGCCATCGTCAACTTCCTCTACACTGGTAATCCTGAGACAATTTCCACCATTGAACATCATAGTGAAACTTCACAATAAGGGAGTGCCAAATTCACTAGCTGAAAAATAAATGAAACAAAAGAAAGATTTGATGGTGAAATCCATTCTATGGTAGTATCAAATCAAGAAAGAGTAAAAATAAAGAGCACATCCGACGGTGAAAACCTCTTTGAGGCACCAAAGGATGGGAATTTGACACTCTCCTAGAGAACTCCTAGGAGAGATCCAAAGTCTTGATCGAGCCAACGCAGTCCATCAATGTTGGTAATGCAGAAACAATAGAAACTATTCACCTGGCAAGATCATTGACAGAATTGGAAAAGCCCAGTTTTATCAAGTTCTTTGAAGAGTGACAAGTAAAATTTTCCTGGTCCTATGCTGACATGCCAGGGATAGATCCATACCTCATCATGCACCATTTATCCCTTCCTTCAGGAATCAAACCAATCAAACAAAAGTTGAGAAAAATGCATCTACACATTACCCTATTGGTAAAGGTTGAACTAAAGAAGTTATTGGATGTCAGATTCATCAGACCCATTGACTATGCAGAGTGGATATCCAACATTGTGTTTGTTTTGAAACCTAATGGAAGCATACAGATTTGCATCGACTTCAGAGACCTTAACAAGGCTTTCCCAAAAGATGATTTCCCTTTGCCAAACATTGACATCATTTTGGACTTGACAATAGGTCATAGCATATTATCACTAATGGATGACTTTTCTAGCTATAACCAAATCAAGATAGCTCCTGAAGATCAAGATAAGAAAAACTTCACTTGCCCATGGGGAACTTTATGTTGGAATGTCATGCCCTTCAAGTTGAAAAACACAAGGGCCACATACCAAAGAGCTATGAAAACCATCTTCCATGACATGATGCATACTTTCATGGAAGACTATGTGGATGACTTGTTGGAAAAATCCTACACTAGAGAAGGACATTTGGAGATATTAGACAAACTATTCACTCGCTTGGAGAAGTTCAATGTTCACCTCAATCCAAAGAAATGTGTATTTGGGGTAACATCAGCAAAGCTACTTGGGTATATAGTGTTAGAGAAAGGTATTGAGGTAGACCTTGCCAAGGTGAAAGCTATAATGGAGATGCCACCCCTGAAAAACATCAATTAGTTAAGGTCCCTCCAATGCAGATTTCAGTCAATCAGAAGGTTCATATCACAACTGGCTGAAAAGACCTATCCTTTCACTCATCTGTTGCATAAGAATTTTTCCTTTCGATGGGACGAGAAGTGTGAAGTAGATTTCAACCAAATAAAACAATACTTGATGAGTCCATCTATTCTAGCACCTCCAACAGAAGGAAAGCCTCTTTTATTGTACATGACCACTACTGACCAATCATTGGGAACCTTGTTGGCACATGAAGATTTAGCAGGGAAGGAGAGAGACATTTATTACATCAATAGAACTTTAAATGGTTATGAGATAAATTATACCTCCATTGAGAAATCTCGTCTACTTGTAGTGTTTGCTACCCAACAATTGCGACATTATATGCTGACTCATACAGTCAAGCTCATAGCCAAGATAGATCCATTGAAGTATCTCCTAAGAAAAGAAAATATAACAGGAAGACTGACCAAGTGGGTAATGGTACTCAGTGAATTCAACATCCAATATGTCGACAAAAAAGAAACCAAAGGGTAAGCCATCACCAATCAACTGGATGAGGAACCAATTCATGATGGTCATCCCCTACATGTTGAATTTCCAAATCCAGATGTACTGACAGTAATAACAAATCAATGGGTGTTATATTTTGATGGTTCCTTTACTCAACATGGATCAGGAATCATATTCATCACTCCCCTAGGGCACACCATTCAAAATTCCTACCGCTTGATGTTTCCTTGCAACAACAACACAACCGAATATGAAGCACTTATCATCGAAATCAAGAAAGCTGTGGAATGGAAAATTACAGAGCTATAAGTTTATGGGGATTCTCAAATAGTCATCAATTAGGTCAATGGTGATTATCAAACCAAGGATGATAAACTAATGCCCTACAAGAGAATGATTGATGAATTCAACAAGTATTTTGTTGACATCAAATTTGGTCAGATTCTGAGTGACAACAAAGTTGTCAATGCTATGGATACCATTGCTTCTTTGCTACAAATTCCAGGAAAATGCGACTGCTTTGAGTTCATGGTGGAGCAACTATTTACCCCCGCTTATGATGACTCTGAGTCCCAACTCATTTGCCACCTAGATGATGCCGATACCTCCATCTACAGGAAAATCTACACTTACATGAAAGATAATACCCTACCTCCTGATCTTTCCCGCAACCAAAAATGAAACTTCATCCGCCAATCTTCTTGTCATGCCCTTATAGCAGATGTACTTTACCGTCGAGGTCTTGATGGAACTCTTTTGCAATGTCTAGAAAGTGATGAGTCTGAAACAAATTTGCGAGAAGTCCATGAGGGTATTTGTGACACTCATTCAGGTGGTCTAACCCTCACCAAGAAACTCCTCCGTTTGGGATATTACTGGCCGACTATGGAGAAAGAAGCCTTCCAATTTTTTGAGACATGTCAAAAATGCCAAATCCGCGATAATCTTATCCATGCACCAACACAAGAATTGCATCCCTTTGCATCAACATGGCCATTTTGTCAGTGGGAGTTGGATCTTGTAGGTAAAATTCACCCATCTTCATCCAATGGACACAAGTTCACCATCACAACCACAAAATACTTCACAAAGTGGTTCGAAGCTATGCCTCTAATCACCATCATAGGGAGGCAAAATTCATTGTTCATCCTGAATTACATCATCTATCGATATGGTATCCCTTAATGTATTGTCACAAACAATGGTAGACCTTGTAAGAATCAGGATGTGCAAGAACTCTGTGAAAAGTTTTAAATCCAATATTGGTTTTCTATGCCCTATTACCCTCAAGAGAACGACCAAGTAGAGACCTCAAACAAAACTATCCTGAAAATCTTAAAGAAAACCATCAAGGATGCAGGACGTGACTGGCATGTTCAACTTCACCCTACTTTGTGGGCCTATTGTACAAGAATCCACACACCCACATGAGCCACACCATATGCACTTGTCTAAGGATCTGAAGCAGTATTTCACATTGAGGTTGATATACCATCACTCTGGGTGTCCTTGAAAGGTCTCATTCCAAATGAAGATTACTGTGTGGCTAGGCTACATGAGCTAGAATTGTTAGATGAACATCGCCAGCTGGCAGTAGATCACCTAAAAGTATATCAGTAGAGAATGTCCTGAAGCTATAATCAAAACTTCAAACCTAGGGAATTTCAAGTAGGTGACCTAGTATTGAAAGAAAATCCCTACAATCAACAGGACCGAGAAAGGAAAGGAAAATTTGAGCTCAATTATTGTTTCAGTCTTTGGATTGAGGGCATATCAACTGTCTACGCCATAAGGGGATTTATTTGAAGAACCAATGATCAGCCTTCATCTGAAGAAATTCTATACATGATGCATCTAGTGCATGTTTAAAAGTCTTGAAAAAATCCTAAAAAGTCCTAAAAAAATCATAAAAATAAAAAAAAGTCCTAAAAAAATCATTAAAAGTAGAAAATGTCCTGAAAAAATGGTTGTCCTCATGAAAACCTAGCAAACAGGCGTCTTGGTAACAACAAAAAAATCATAAAATCTAAAAAAGTGCAATAAAAACAAATGGTGAAAACTTGGTAAACAGGCGCTATTTATGATGTCGACTTTTCCATCTCTTCGAGCATGTGTTGACCATTTTCTTCTGCCATTACTGCGCATTCACACATATCTTGCAACAAGCTTCATATCCATATCTAACTGATGTGGTCATGTCCCACCTTGGCTTGGTTATCATTGTACATATCCATAATAAAATTTGGTTTGTTCTCACTAGGGACAAAATATTGATCTCATTGGGGGCAAATCATTGTTGAGCTTTAATCAATAGGCAAGCAAGAAACAAACACAACCTTGGAAAAACAACAATCGCAATAACCATCAAAACCTAAACATCAATCAATCCAATCAAAAAATCAAATCAAACATCAAGCCAAATCAAATCAAATCTCTCTAAAGAAATATCTTTTGAATCATGGTTGGATTACTTTAACACAACTGTTCAATTGATGTTATCTAGATTGTTTTTATCATTTCTCAGGAGTACCTCAATGATTTCATGAACTAGAGGCGCTATGATTGAGAATGGTATTTTTCTTTGTTCGCTGTCTGTGAGTCAATCCTTACTACTGTGCAAATTGTCACGAGACATGCTCTACAAAGTATCATTGATGACATTTAGAATTTGCATAGGAACATGATTAACTCTTTCATGTTTATACAAGTGATACTCAGGTCATCTCGAGCTACTTATACCTAGATGCTTGTTTTATCTTGCACTATCAAATCTCAACATAAGTTGTATGGAATTTGTACTAAGGTCATCATGGTTTAATTATACCATCGATGTTTGTACCAAATTTCAACATAATAAAACGCTCAATGATGATAATAAGCACAATGAGTTAAATGACAACATTGCATAGATAGGCTTGCATTTCATTTTAGTTATGTATTTGCATTATAGGTTTTTCCAAAGCTGGTAACTCTCAGAATGATGTCATTTCTCATTACAAGATTGAGTATACTCGACATAAAAAAATTCATTCATTTGCATTGACATTTCCATTCCATATCATTAGAAAGAATTGTCATAAATCCATACATTTATGCATCATTCATGCATTCACTCATTATAATATTTTCATCATGAAAAATTCCAAAAATAAAACATTTTCAAAATACCATCATGATTCATAATCCACATGATACATTGAGGTCATAATAATGCATCCTTTCATTCATCCATAATCCAACCATATATACATTCATCATAACATGATAAGTCCATTCATAATCCATTTGCATTCATGCATTTAGGTCTCATATTTGCATAGAAAATACCAAAACCATAGAAAAGTGCATTACATTTCATTTACATCATAACATTCATTACACATAGGAACATGATCAACATCACATAGTGGCATCACATAAAATTATACATGCATTTTCATTTATCATCCATCCATATATAAGCATCATTCATGATCATAATTCATTTTCATAACCATCCATACATCTAGGCCATTTATTTGCCTCATGAAAAATCCAAAATGAGAGCATTATCATAAATTCATACATCCGCATGTACCATATTATCCATAAACTATACATCCATTCATTGAACTTTCATACATTTTCATTCCATAATAAAAAACCATTTATACATTCATATTTGCATCCATCCATCGATTTATACATGTGAAAAATTATAAAAAATACAATGCATATCATCTCATTTGCATAAAATCATTCATCTCATAAATGCATCATTCATAAACATATAAAATCATAGTATCCACATCTCATTAAGGCATCCATACATATCATAATCACATAGAACATAAATTAAATGCATCCATCTATAATAAAAACATCAACACATAGATCATCAAACACCGTTGCATATCATATAACCTCAAAATAATAACATGACAAGTATACAATGATATCAATAAACTGAGAAATGGTACATCAAAAATGTGGAAAAAGCCAAGGTCTTTGAATCAAAGTACAAATTGGACATGACCGTGTGATCCTGTAGTATTTTCGCTTGAGGTCGTAGGCCTCTACCCAACACCGCCTGCCCCTAATGGTCCTATCCCTGAAGGCGCCGACCCTGGTGGAGGTCTACCTAGTGGTCCCCCTAGAAGTGGTTGTGTCATGCCCCTGTTGGTAGTATGAGACTGAGAACGACCAGATCTTGAGCCACCATAACTGAACCTCTATGTGGGTGGAACTGCCTCATAGTACATGCCCCTATAATACTCCGCCTCCTTGGCAGACTCTTTGAGCTCTTTGAAAAGTTCACCTGTACCAGTCCCTTGGGTTTCTATCCGTATCCAGTCTGCTACCACCACAACTTGCTCCCCCTATCTCTTAGTAGCATCCCTCTCAACAATAAGGGTGGATATTTGAGCCTGTAACTGCACCATTTGCCCTTGTACCTGTAACTATCCAGGACCTTGTGCCTGTATTTGGGCATGTACCTAGGCAAGCTGTGCCTGTAATGTTTGAATCTAGCCCTGGAATGTCTGCACCTAAGCATGTAATCCAACTATCAGAGTTTGCTACCTCTGGGAGGGCATCCTAAGAATCATTGGTCGCTATCCATAGGGTGCTGAACTCCTCCTCTTGGGGATGATCCCAAAATTCAGAGCATCCCTCCATCCCCCTCTGCCATCTCTACCCCCACCTCCATCTCCTACATCATCACCCCCATCATCCCCAACCTCCTCCTATATCTCTTCCTCACCTCCATCCCCTCTCCTCTCCATAGCTGGCCCTACCCTCCTCCCGACCTCCAAAATGGGTGCAAGATAAACCAGACTCAAAATCTGTGGAAATGGTTGTGTGTGAAAATACTCGGCATAATCTGCCATCATCTACCCATCCACTATCTCTCTGAAGTACTACCAAAAAATCGATTATAATTCATAGTACTCGGCACACGCTGCATCATAGTCAAGGGTTGGCCCCCACTTTGGAATATCTTGTCTATGCCTAGCATAGTGCGCTACTCCTTGTGGCATCCCCTAAATACGACCATACTATCTATACACTCTACCAAAATGAAACCACTCAAGAATGTATGGTATCTTGCCAATCAAATACCAGCTACAAAACATGTAAGGCATCTTTGCATCATCCTCCGCCCAGGCCTCACAATCAAGATACAACCGCTAGATAATAGTGTCCAGATCATTGAGGACTCTCCTCCAATACTCCAACTCACCCAACTTATGCTGGACAAGTGGTCTTGTGTATCCAAAAACATATGACCATCCTACTAGTTGAGCCCTGTCTCCCACTGGTTGTATAATGGCTATGTGCTCCCAGACCCAGAGCTGCAATAAAGTACAACCTACTACAAGACTGCTTGCCTGAAGATAAACCACCTGGTGCAATTCATGATTCAAGTGTGCCAACATGAACGAACCCCAACTATATCTCGTACCATGGGAAATCATACTGTCCAAAACCCAACCCCAGTCAACTGAAAATCCCTTCGACCTATAGTCGAGGCAGAGAAATCCTCCAATAAATCCTGCAAGTATGCAAGGCAAGGGTCGCCTGAAAGCAATCAACTCCCACCATAGAATCTCATACCCAATGAACTGATCATCATGCAAGAGCTAGAAAATAGCATCTGTACCCCCTACTCCTCATGATCATATACCACTAACTCCCCCATGACCGGTATCCTTAAAATGCGATAAACATCCTCAGGGGTAACTGTCATCTCTCCGATCGGTAGATGGAAGGTGTTGTGGTCACTATGCCACCGCTCTGCAAGTGCCATCAACAACCCTCGATTAATCCGATATTGGGGCATATCTATCAAGGAAGTCAAACCACATAGGTCAATAATGGTAAGATCTATCAGAGTCAGTTGTGGGATCATATCCCATATCCTCAGAAAGTGCTCTCGAACCTGTAGGTTCCCTAAGCCACCCTCCTAGAATAAAATTAAAGCATCAAGTCAGCAAATCAATAAAATTAGCCTATCAATCAACATATCATTTATCCAAATCAACTCATGTGAGATTTTGATCAAATCTCGAGGAGCACTTATCCTATCACTTGACTCTCATTTGTCATGAGATCGATCAACATCAATCAACTTTTCATTGTTCATCACCTATCATGAGGAAGATTATCAATCAATCAATTTTATCTATCCTATCATTGTTCCTTGCTTATCATGAGGACGATCAACCACCTATCAATCAACATCATCCTATCATCGGCTAACATGACCATCAATCATTAAAATCTAGGAGGAATCTATCAAAATCATCAATTTTGGTTGAATCCGCGAAAACAAAGTTTTTATGCGCTGATCTACCGGATACGCTGGAATAGAGTCCTAATGCACCATTTCATACATGCACTAGAAATCGGATCGCATGCGCTGGAACGGGGTCCTGATGCGTCGATTCCTAGATGCGCTACTTGACCTATTCTATGCGTGAATTTATCCTATCGATGCGCTAAAAACCCTATGCACTAATCTAACAACCTAATGCGCTGAAGCGGGTACTAGATGCGCTTGCCTAATTTTGGGTCCTAACCTAGCCAAATGCGCTACTACAACATTTCTATGCACTGAAGTGGGTTCTGTATGCGCTAAAAATCTAACCTAATGTGCTAAAACGTGTGAAAATATCAAATTTTTAAATGAAATTTAAGTGGAAAAAATTCAAATTCAAAATTGAAAAAGCAGTTTTCGGGGTATGTATCAAAGGTTTGTATGCGGCTAGACACTAGTGGCGGCGAACTCGCTTGAATTTGTGTGTGTGGTGCAGAATCTTATCCATCTTTGCTCTTCAGGCTCTCAGTTTTCAAAATGCACAAGTTACAAATGAACTATCTTTTACTCTTTTTGACTTTTTAAAGGTTAATTAAGGGGTAATTATTGTGGCATTTATTTAATTTTTCAAATGGGCATTTTTAATCAACTAATCTCCAATGTGGCATAACTATTATCATTATCAGGAGATAAATCAGGCCATCCTCATCAAATATGGCGATCATCAACATATCAATGAAAAATCATTTAATTAGCAAAAAAATTCAAAAATCATCAAAAATTTAAAAGTCTCTGATTTATCTCCCGAGGGGGCATCCTTTCATCATCGCTGCAAAATCAGAGTCTGGGGCATGTTGAAATTTTTATCATTGCAGTCAGAAAATTTATTCTTTGAAGCAATGGATCTACACACATCACTTCAAAGAGGGGCAAAATGTACGCGCTTAAAAATGGTCTGAGCACAAATTAATTAAATACTTGTTATTTAAATAATAAAAATCTTAAATCCTCTACTTATAAATAAATTATAAAATTTATTTGTATAGTTCATTTCTAAATATTCTTCTTATCCAAAATCACTTCCTCTCTAATTAATTGAATGCACAAATAAACAAATTTGTCATTTAATTAGTTTTCCCTCTTTCACTTAAATTTGAATTTTAATTCAAATTGGCCTCTAAATTCATTTTCCTCTTAAATTGGTTAAATGCACAAATTTAATTAATTTATCATTTTGCTAATTTATCCTCTCCATTTTAAATTGAACTTTTAATTCAATTTGGCACATTTCTACATATTTTTCTAACTACCTTCCACCTGACCTGCCACCTCACCATGTGTCACATGAAATTGAATTTTCTAAATTAAAAAATGTGGATTTTCCATCAACAAACTTGTAACCAATTTGAAACCTCCTAGACACATGGTTTCTTCTTTCCTCTGATTCCCTTCAACACTTGGCAAATCATTTTCTTGAAGGGAACAACCTCCATGATTCTCTCTAACCTCTTGGTGCTCAACCGTTGATGCCATAGGATCACAATCTTGATCCTTCATCGCTGCCACATCATTACCAGCTTGGAAAATTCTATAAATAGAACTCATTGCTACAAATTTTAAACAAGTAGAATTGGAAAAGTTTATGTTGCAAAAATCTCATTGTATTTTGAAGGCATTTGAAGAGCATTGTAGTTTATTTTTAGTGTTTTTAGTTTGTTTTAGCATTATCATGGCATTTCAATTCTAGCACTTAGTTTCTTGCATCTTTTATACAACATTATCTTTAGCTTTGCATGATTAGTTTAGCATCATTTCGACAACAATCTCGCATCATAGATCATTCAACAAATTACTTTCAAAAACACAAAAATATAAGTATGTAGGCATTATAGTTTGCATTGTAAAATAGCTACTCATTTCTTAGGTTTCCATTCCATGATTCATGTGCAACGAAATATTCTGAGAGCATGAGTTGAGGAATCACTGAGAATAGAGGACAATGGAATGAATTCGAACACAAGGTTGTAATAGTTTGTTTTATTAATTTTCCTTCGTTAGATGTAATACATTTAATTGCTTGTGTGTTGTTTAGTTATGATTATTACACTCACTAACACATTTAAATAACAACCACATACATGTGCAATTCATAGTTATTTTTGTGTATTTTCTATATATTGTACTAGTTTTAAAATCATATTTGTAAATGAAGCTCCATCTTCTAAACAAAGAAAGTCCTGGAAGAAGGTCATGAAGGAGGAAAAATTGACCTTGGATGAGTGTCAGATGTGGGATCTAGTTGATTTTCTTGAAGGAAGAAAATATTTTAGTTACAAATGGGTGTATAAAAATAAGTTTAGAGAAAATTGTAGACTAGAGAGGTACAAATAAAAATTGGTGGTAAAAGGATATTCCCATATTGAGAGAACATACCTTAATGATATTTTCTCTCTTATAGTTAAATTAAATTCCATTAGATTTATGTTGTCCATTGTTGTTGTTTGTGATATTGAAGTAGAACAAATGGATGTCAAAATTGTATTTTTACATAGATATTGAGAGGATGAAATCTAAATGAAAACAACTATAAAATTTTGAGGTTTAAGGGGAAATAAAATTTGGTTTATATATTAAAAGGATCTTAATATGGTTTAAAGTAGAAACATTGAATATGGTATTAGAATTTTTATAGCCTATGTTTTGGAACTAGGATTTGTTAGAAGTGAAGATTAATATTGAATTTATTATAAAGAGGTAGTTTATCACATTTTAACCATTATTTTATATGTTGATAATACGATACTCATTGGAAATAATAAACAAATAATTAAGGAATTCAAAGCTCAAATTTTAAACAATTTTAAAATGAAATATTTAGGAGTTATAAATACATTTTGGGTATGAAATGCAGCAAAGATATGGCTAAAAAGATAATTATACCAAAGCAAATATATTCTAGAAATATTTGTAGAGGTTTACTATTATTCCTATAGGAATAGATTTTTCTTTAGAATAACATATTATACCTCAAGAGAAATTTGAGGATATGTGTAATGTTTCTTATACAAGTGTTGTAGCAAGCTTGAGATATGCCATGCTCAATATTAGACTAGAAATTTCCCAAGCAGTGGGAGTTCTTAGCATATTTATGTTGAATTGTGATAAGGATGGAAATATGTATAAAAGAGTTTTAGGTATTTATGTTTAACTTATAACTATTGTATTTGTTATCATGGGACTAACAATGTTGGTGAGTTCTTGGATATATAGGGATTTGGTGATTTATACTGGGTTATAGATCTAGATGAGAAAAGACCTAAAAGAGGCTACATTTTACTCTATTTGGAGGTACCATGAGCTGGATGAGAAAGATACAACCTACATTTAGATTTTTCATTATTTAAGTAGAATATGCAGCTACCACACATGCTAGCATAGGAGTTTTGTTCTATGCTCTGGTGTTATTTTTGAGAGTAAGCCAATTTATATAAACTATGGCAATTAAAGTGAAATATATTTGCAATGCCCACCCATTCGTTGCCTTGGAATGACTTGGTTTTGGCATTTTATTCCAACTATGTATCAAGAGATGCATAGGTTATGCTTGTGATTGTTGCTTTGAGTGCTTATTTGTGTTTCAACTTCACCACTTTTATTGCTATTCTTTGTTGTGATATGGTTTACTTGCATTGAGATGTGTGTATGGTAATGTGCCAATTTCCTTGTGAGGATTTGATATGTTTTGTTATTTTTGTATCTTGAGATGCTTGTGTTATATGTTCTATAATAGAATCATAGATCTAATGATTTGATAATCTCAATATCTCACCTTTATTTGATTATTGTAATTTCATGATTATATGAGTTTTATGATGTTGAACCTTATTGGATTTTTTTATTTTCTTCAACTATTATATATTTGGAGCAAGTATGCTTGATGTGTGAATCAAGTGTGCAAGTATGGGTGCAAGATTATTTGTCCACATAATTTTGTAAGTTTGAGTATTTTTTCAATTATGGTTAATTGAAGAAGTCACTTTGGGCTAATGTGTATGGTAACCACTATTGTACTTGGTTAAGTGTGAGATGATCCATATTTTCCTTTACGATTTTGGATTAAAAGTGATGGTAATTCTAAACTCAGTGTGTTGTGGAAAAATAGTAAATGCCTAATTTTAATGTGGTTGTTTATTTCCCCAATTTCATGTAATTTTATTTTATGTATTAAATCTTGCATGTGAATAGTACTTGATGCATTGGGAATTGAAAAATTGAGAAGAAAAGAAAAAGAAAAAAATATTATTTAATATACATTAAGAATATTATTTAATTATAGTAATATATTTAATTGTTCTAAAAAAGTTTCATTATTTGACAAAGATAGTTGAAATATTTAAATTTCCTAGAAATAAACTAAATCATATTTATTGCATTTGCCTTTGGAAAAGAAAAATAACTTAAACATTTTTTATTGTTATAAGCTAGAAAAAGCGAAATAAAAATAAGAGAAAATAAGAAATAGAAAAAGTGAAAATGAAATTAGAAATGGAAAAAAAGAGATAGACGACAAAACTAGTCTTAAATTTTATTCTCTCATTTTAAAAACCCCCTCTCTATTCTCTCAAACCCTCTCCTCAAATTTGAAAATTTGGTGAAATGGATAGGTTTACTTGGAAATAGATTTTCTTGGGTTGGGAATTGAATTGCAAAGGGAGGATGGAATATTTTATTACATTTGATCTTTCTTTTTTTGGAAAAAGGGGTAAATTTTTTATTGAAATCAAGAAATTAATAGTATAAAGAGATAAGACACCAAAAGGCTCCCAAGAAAAGAAATCACCCAAGCACCCAACCAAGACAAAAAACCACCACCCACACAACATCAAAACACCTCAGTTAACCATATCACTATAAATGAACTACTCTAAATATTGACAATAATCAAGGGATAACTAACCCTAACCTTCAATCCTCCAATTATCATCATGCTCTGAAGCCCACTTGGCCAACCATTCAACAACCCCATTTCATTCATGCAGGATGTGGGTAAAAGACACCACCTCCAGCATGGAACACATCTGCAAAATCTAATGAACAACCAAAGCAAGTTTCCAATTAACATCAACCAAATTTTGATCATTCAACATATTAACAATAAACTGTGAATCATATTTATAGATAATCTTACGCCAACCCAAAGCACAAGCATGCTCAATAGCCCATAGAATCGCCAACCCCTCCATAAAGTTGTTAGAATGCTACCCTTTATGAATGGAGAAAAAGAAAATAACCAAGCCAAAATAGTCTCTACCAGCTCCACCAATCCCAACAGGCCCCAGATTACCCCTAAACGAACCATTCGTATTGATCTTCAAAACATCCACTGGAGGAGGCAACCATCTTCCAACCCTTTGAACCTTATTTTTAGCTCGCCTACCTCTTTTGACACGAGAAAATTTGAGAGTCAAGCCCTAGAAGCCCAATCTATTCACAATCTCATCATCGCTTCTTTCTAAAGGATACACCACATCGCATTTAGCTTCCACCGTCTCCTGGATCATACCAACAATTCTATGCCAAATCTGTTGAGCCATCATCTTATCCCCACAAAAAATCCTATGATTCGTTTCCAACTAAATTTTCCAAAGGATGAAGATAGGACCAATGCACCACACAATCTGGAGGAAAGAGGCCTGAGTAGGGGATCTTCCTAGACTTCTCTAGAACTCAACAAGAGAAGAAGCATGAATGCAAGGATACTTCCAAACACCCCACCAAAAATGCCAAAGCATCATAGAAAAAGAACAGTGAAAAAACAAATGGGAAGAATCCTCCTCATTGCATCCACATAGAACACAAAAAAAAGGGCCTTGGAATCCACACTTCCAAAGATTATCCCAGGTCAAACATCTCTTCTAGGCTAAAGTCCACATAAATAAATTACACTTCGGCCATGAGAACTTGTTCCAAACATTTTTCCACCATGGAACCTCCACCCCACCATACTTATGAGCCAACAACTCCTAGTACCCACTAGCCATAGTGAAAGCACCCTTAGGATTCAGAAACCAAGCTAAGGTATCCTTATCCTAAAGAGAGCCACACTGTCTACCAGCCAAAATATTCTAAAGCTTGACATAATCCTCCTCCAAACCAACATCTGGCCAATCATAAGGATCCTTCCACCTATCCACCTCCATCTGCCCATAGGGATAATAATACTTAAAATTGATCACCCTTGACCAACCAACCTCCAAAAAGAATTGGTAGAGATCCAACAGATTAGGATATTGGTGCAATATGGGGGAGAAAAAATCGCAAGAGTCAAACCAAAAGAGAGCCTCAACCCCTTGTTACATATCAAGAACAAGCTCTCTTTGATCAGTGCAACCCCTTTCTTAAGCATTCCCCAAATCACAAAACCTTTCCCCACTAGAGGATAATGAGGAATATCCTCCTTCAGGACCCCCCAAAGGTACTTATAAGATAAAATCCTTGCCCAACCATGATCCCATTCCAAACACCACCTCCAATAAATCTTTGTAACCAAAGCCAACTGATTCAGAGTCGACTGCCGCAATCCAAGACCCCCTACATGCTTCAGTCTGCAAACAATATCCCACATCACCAGGATCCACTTAGAGGAAGACAAGTTGCCCACCCATAAGAATTGTCTAGCCAAAGAGTCAAAATCCTTAACAAAACCAATAGGATCCACTTGGAGCATACATCTGTAGTTGGGAAGAGCCTGCACCACATATTCGAGCAACTAAACCTGCCCAACAAAAGACAACTATCTATGAGTCCAATGATTAACTTTCACACAAAACTTGTCAAGAATATTTTTCCAAAAATCGCTAGGAAGATTACCATAAGAGATAGGAATGCCAAGGTAGGTTAAAGGTAGATAATCAATCTAAAATCTCAAAATATGAGCAATCCTCTACTGAATGAGCCACAGGGTATTAAAGAAGAAAATGAAAGATTTATCCTCATTAATCCTTTGACCAAAAACAACAAGATAAGTATCCAAAGAATTACGCAAATTAGTGGCTTCACGTACCTTAGCCATACCCATCAAAGCAGTATCATCCATAAATTGAAGGTGAGAATGGGGAGGCAATCCATTACCCCACACCCACCCTTGGATACGACCCAAATCCACATTTCTCTTTAACAATCTCCCCAAACCTTCAACAAGAAGAATGAATAGGTAGGGAGAGAGAGGGTCCCCTTGACGAAGGCCCTTGGAAGCTCAAAATAAGGAAGTTGGTTCACCATTTATCAATACTGAAAAGGAAGTGGAAGTAACATAACTCATCACCCACAAAATCCACTCTTCAGCAAAACCAAAAGTAGAGAGAACTTTGTGCAAGAAAGACCATTTAACTCTATCATAGGCCTTAGCCATATCCAGCTTGATGAACAAAACCTTTTCTTTGGAAGCTGCCATGGAGTGAATAGCCTCAATGGCAATGACCACACCATCCAAAATTTTCCTGTCCGCCACGAAGCCACCTTGTTCCTTTGAGATAAGCTTACTAAGCCACTGCTTCAACTGCTCATCAATCAACTTGGAAATAATTTTATACACTACATTATAGAGAGATATAGGATGTAATAGACTCAGACGGTTTGCACCCTCATACTTGGGAATAAGAGCAAGAAATTTGGAATTCAAAACCCTCAACATTTTCTTGCTCCTTTGAGATTCTCAAACCATAGCTAGTAGATCCAGATTGATAATGTCCCAAAATTCTTGAAAGAACTCAATTAGAAAGCCATCAGGATCTAGGGTTTTCCCTTTCTTCATCTGAAAAACAATAGCCTCCAATTCATCTATGGTAATGCAAACCAAGAGGTGTTCGTTCATCTCACTAGTAACCAAAGAAGGAATACAATGCAACACTTGATTTTCTTCATACAACACATCCCGAGAATCCTCTCTAAATAAGGAAGCAACAAACTGCATGGCTTCATTTGAGATATCCCCTAAAGAAGATAAATTCTCACCCCTCTCATTTACAATAAAATGAATCGAATTACCATGTCTCTTGGCTTCAAAAAGTTGAAGATGAAGGAATTGTTTTTGTCCCCCTCTTGTAGCCACTCAACTCGAGCCTTTTGTTTCTAATAAATTTCCTCTCGCAACTCACATTCCTCCAAAAATTTCAGTGCCCTTTCCTCCTCCCTGAGAGAGACCTCAGAAAGACCAAACTCTCTAATCTCCTGGGTGATAGAATCTAAATTAGCATAAGAAGCAACCTTAGCATGAAAAATATTACCAAAACACTGCCTGTTCCATCTTTTGAGCTGGTACTTCACATATTGCAACTGTTTGGAAAAACAGTACATAGCAGTACCAAATGAAGGCCTCCCTTTACTCCACCAGTCATCAACATGATCTTGTAGAGAAGGGTCACGCAAACACATAAGTTGAAACTTGAAAGAGGGAGAACAAGCAACTCGAGCCGAAGAAACAAACAATTTGATAGGCCAATGATTCGAGCCCCGCTAGTCCAGAATTTAAGAACAAGGAGACCAAGATACAACAACCTAGAAACAAGAGACAAGGAACCTGTCTAACCTTTCAACAATCCAATCCTCCCCCAACCTCCTATTATTCCAAGTAAATTGACCATTACTTGGCTTGATGTCAACAAGATTCAACGCAAAAATGTTATCATAGAGAAGGAAAGAGGAGGGTTCCAACCTCAAAAATCCACCCTTTTTTTTATCCAAATTAGTAATGGTATTAAAATCACCTACAATAAGCCAAGGATAAAGAGAAGCATAGCTCTGAATAGACCAGATATGGGACCACAAGTATTGCTTACCAGAAAAATCAATAGGAGCATAAATATTAGAAAGAAGAATAGTTTCACCCATTTCCAAGCTCGTAGCCACCACTTAAATGGAAGACTTAAAAGACATCCACTAGAGAGGGTGAATCTTTAGAGGATTCCAAAGATAAGCCACACCCCTCGCATTACCCTAGGCACCAATGCATTTGAATTGACTTCGCCTCCACAATTTAGGCGCCAAACCACCCATATTCTCAACTGACAACTTAGTTTCCTGTAAGAAAAGCACATCCAGAGAATGCTTTCCCATCAGATCACGAATAGTTTTTTATCGAGGGCCATTGTTCAAGCCCCTTACATTCCATGAGAGGATGATCATTTCGAAGGATTAGAGAAGTGAGATTCCATATTCCTAATGAAACCTGACTCCACCAATGTTTCCCCCATCAACTTGATTTTCTCTAAGTCCTTCTTACGCCCAACCTTGAAGGGCTTTTCAACAACCCCTTTTTTCAAATATTTCTGAAGAATCCCCAACGAGGGAGAAGCCTTGTTTCCTTTTTCCAAATCAGACCCCACCTTCACCAATGGAAGATAAATTCCCCCTCCCTTCTTCGCATTTGAAATGACCTCAGGCCCCATAGAAAGTGTCATACTAAGGTCAATGTCCATTTTTAAAGCGCCATCATCCTGTGTACTCTAAATATTCTCAGAAATATTGCCCTGCTATACCATTTCCAAAACTCCTTGATCCATAGCCAACAAGCCTAGATTCACCTCCTATTGACTAAGGTCATCCAAAACCTCAAATCTATTAAAAATATCCTCATCTTGATGATCTTTAAAAGTCCTCTTTTTCCCATGATTCCTATTACAGGTTTTGATAGGAGTGAAACCCTCTGAACCAGTAGCATTACCAACATTACTAGAAATAGGAGCCTTGCCTTTATCAACCTTAGTGGGGTTGCAAGGAGGCTACAAAGTTTGAGACTCATTAAATTTGGCCCTAGGACATCTTCTGTGGAAATGACCATATTCATGGCACAAACGGCAACGAAAAGGAAAAGTCTCATAATCCAGCTGTTGCACCCAAGAATACCCACCCGTACGAATTTCCAAAGAATCTGGAAGCGGATTACTCAAATCAATCTCAACAAAAATGCGAGCAAAGAGTAAAGGGAAGCCACAACCTATTACAGGCCGTGGACTTCCATACCCTTGCAGTCCCGAAACCACCTCCTCATCGTCATTTTCTAACCTTCTATTCGAATATGATATTTATAAATATCTTCTTACATTTCATCTTGAATTTGCTCTTAATTTTAGATAAATTGTCAATTTTGGAGGCTCCAACATGAGGTAATTTTATTTATTTATTTTTGTTTAGAAGTTCCTTTGAATTATGTTGGACATGTTTATCATTATGGAAGTGTATGGCTTCTATTTAGATTCAATTTTATTTATTTTAATTGATTAAAATTGATGTTGTAAAATTTAAAAAAGATAAATTTGTGTTTTTATTATGGATTTTTTTCTTTCTAAAAATCATAAAATCTTATTTTTATTATAAAAGTGTGGTGTTGTACATATTTGGAAACAAAGGGTATCTTTAAAAATTAAAAAAATTAATTTTAAAATTTGAAGCATTCATCAATGGAGTTTTTGGGATTTTTATCGTTTTTCGTATTTGAAATAATTTTAGAAAAAAAAAATCATGATTTATTCTAGATGAATTTTAATATGGAAAAATAATTACCATTGATGATTTTTATTATAATTTTTTGAGACCATGTTTAATTTTTATACCCCAAAATTGTATATTGAAATCTATGTCATGTCCAAATAGTGTTTTGGCATGATGAATCTAGGATTTGAGGTATAGGGTGTAGGAAATGAGTGTCGCTTGACATCAACCAAGATACAAATGGATCTAAGGATATAATGGGAAAATAATTTTATAATTAAGTGATAACTAAGACATTGGGTGATAAAAATAATTAAGATGCTAATGTCCTGACACACTTGGAAGTGCTTGTAAGGGTTCAAGTATGAGCACAATGGACATCCTCTTTAGAGGTTGCTATAGATTATTAGGACATGCCAATCTTCAAGAATTTATGGATCTTTTTGATTGAATATGCATACTCAATCCTACTTCTATTACAATGACACATCTTCCTAGTTCCTAGGTTCCTTGCCCTTGATGTTGTTGGACTTGGTGTCTAATATGAGACTCATCTCTAGCCATGTTTTATTGGAAGAGACCATGTTTGCATGTGTTCATGTTCATGTTTTATGATACCTTGTTGGCATGTCTATACCATGTTACATGTACTATTCCTTATGCTTATCGTTGGTGATGTTATCCCCTTGAACATGTGTATTTGTGATTTGATGATTTTTTTGGCGTGTTATGCATTGGATGCCAATAATACTTGCTAGACTATATTAATTTGATGTTGATCATGCATTTTGGTGTGTATTATATTATTATTTACCTTAATAAATGTAATGTGTAAGATGTATTTGTTGTTCCTATTAATTGGAATGTTTGTGAGCCATGCTCCTTTATTTTGCATGAGTGTTGTGCATGTGCCCAAGTGACTATCTCCTAGAATGGTGAGGTGAACCTAAGGGTATCACATGGTTGGGTGGTATGAAACCATTGTTGGGAATTAGATTTTTAGAGGCTTCATCTTGGAGGAGCTTTGGTTAGCATGCAAGTGGAGGTTATCTACTCCTTACCTTAATTTTATCATTGTTGTAATATGATGTAAAATATATAATTTAGGACTTGAGTCTTTTCTTATAATTATAATATTTTGTAATGGAAAATCCTATTGGAAGGAATTCAAACCTTCCACATAAGTGGTCAAGAATATATCTTCATTTTCATGTTTTATTGATGTTGGAGTCGAATGTTATTGTCATTGTATATGCTATTTATCATTCTAGTTATTTTGCTAAAATTAGCTTAGAGAACATTTAGATTTGGGTTTAAAATGAATTTATTATGTTAAAGAACATTTAGTTTTGTCTTTGAGTCTTGTGTATTCATCTCCCAAGTTTGGGTTGTGTGATGGTGAGAACTTGCCATGAGGTTTTTCTTTGGTTCTCCTTTTGGTAGGAGGATATGTAGGGTGTGTTTGGAATCTTTCATATTTTCCCTCATGTCCTTGGGTTCACTTTGGAGTCCCTTGTAATCCTATCATCTTGTGAGGAGTGTCTCATTGTTGGTCAGTGAGTTGGATATTGGACAAGGTTTTCCAATTTAGTCTCTTGGTTGTTTTTGAACATTTTGGAGTATGATTGTGTTTTATTATTATTTTTGTGATTCTTAAGTGTTGACCCTAGGTATGAGGCAAAGGAATAGTCATTTATTATGATGTTGGATAGAACTACAATGTGTAGTAGGGCTATAGTGAAAAAATAGGACTATAATTCAAATATTGTGCTCTAATGTATTTTTTACACACCTACATAGTTCTAGGTTTCCAAAAAAAATCTAGGATACCTTCAGAGTGGTGCACTAGTGTCCTTACTATGTGCTAGTGTCCTATTGGTGTGATAGTGTCCTTTCTAGGCATTGAAGTCATCCAATGCACTAATATCCCCTATTTTGTTAGACAACAAGTTCATCAACCATTTCTCAAGGAAACCTCATATGTGAAAGTTATCCCCCTTGGAAGAGTGAATCTTACCATATTGTCACTTTGTCAACAAGTGTTGCAACTTGAGAGTTATGACAACTTTTGCATTGAGGAGCATGTCATTGCTTGAAAATGACCTATCATCATTCTAATCGATGTAGGGATTGTGACTCCTAGTTAGGTAACCTCTTATGAATGTTTGCCATTTTTTTGGGTGTTGTAAGTCATTATTGGGTGGGTTGGATTTTTTTTACTCTCATGCTACTCCTCATCCTAGAAACTGATGGTTGTGTCATCTAGTCACGATATGATAAATCCTATATGCACCATCATCAGTGTGGGTTTCCTTTGGTATTGTGAGTGTCTTATAAGTGTGTATTAGTGTGTATTTCAATTAGATGACTCCCTCATCCTACCCTTACATTATTTTTGTGAGAGAGCCCAATTATGGGTTAGTACCCAATCATCATTTGGATATCATTCTCCCTCTTACAAGTTCATCATGGTGACTTAATCTCATGATTGGTAAATCTTCCATTGGTGCCACCTTGTTTATAGAAATAGTTTTATCATTCATGTTGTTAATGTTCTTGTGTTATTTTTATTCACATGAAACTTGTGTACACAATGTGAAGTACAAAATATTATTGTCATATCTTAGTCATTGGTGTACTTTTTAAAAGTTGTTCAATTGGCTAATGTCCTAGGTGTGTGGCTTGTGACATTGCAATACTTGGAAAAGGATTTAATGTACCATATTTATATAAAAAATTATCATTGTCTAGTATCAATTTATTATAAAAAAGGTAGAGGATAATAAAATTCAAATGGAGAAGGTTGAAAACATAGTAAATGTAGTTAACTTTTTTATAGAGAAACTAAGTAGTAATTTATTTTTTTGATTAAGGAAAAATAAGGTTTTGATGGGACCTGAAACCCATTACATAACTATTTTGAAGGGACTGGCAACCCTATCCAAGAAAAACATGTTGTATCAAAGAAAAACCATATACTATCAACAACCAAGCAGCAAAAAGACTAAAAATAAAGTAGGATAACATAGGTTGCCCAAAGGAATTTTAGGGGCCTACAACCCTTGGCCAAATATAATCAGGTTTTACCTAGGACCTTGAACCCAAAGGTTTTGAAGGGACCTTAAACCCTTAACTGAGTTTTTCAGGGACCTTGAACCCAAAAGATAGCCATCAGAATCAACTAGGCACCCAACATCCTATAAAAGCCAATCAACAACAAAATAACCACTTAGCGAGAGCAACACTGAGCCAAAACGATGAGGGAAGAAAAATCAACAAAGCCACCAATCGAACTAGGAAGCCAACTCCAACTCCACCTCAAAAGGAGGGAGATCCCCTTTAATGGAGAGGATGTCATGACCAAAAATTCCACTACTTCTTGAAAAATCCAACACCCTCAACCTCCACCCCCATAGGAGCAATGTCCACCTCAAAAGGATCAACAACTGAGGAATCTAGAGACAATCACCTCCCACCTCCACCTCCATAGGATTTGAGAAGAAATTCAATGCAACAACATAAAAAGAATCCATAACAACCCTAGGTAACATTTGGTAAGAGACCAACACCCACAAATAACAAGCCTCAAACATAAAGGCACAAAGGTAGATCACAAGCTTCAACAAACAAAAACACAACAAAAAGCCAAAAGAAAATAGCCCCCACTTGAATCAGGAGCATAGATAAGAGAAAGAGGCATGAAGAGCCCATAAGAATCCTTAGAAAAGAGGACCCAATGAATCCCACCATGAGAGAAGGCCCCTGCAACCTAGAGAACAAGACAAAAGACCACAAGAGACTCAGGCTCATAGTGATCAGAAGCAAGTAGGGCCCAAGAGAGAAAGGGGAACCCACACAAGAAGGAAAATGAGAGAATACCAAACCATAAAGAACCCCATCTACCCCAACACACCGTTTAGAGTCAAAGATACGCCAAAACTCCATAAAACCAATCAGTATGAAGCACCACCAGTCCACAAGGGGGAAACTTGAAGCAGCCAAAAAACACCTAGAGAAAGAGCTACAAAATAGGCTCCACCACACAAGTAGTAGAGAGGAGTAGAGGGAGACCATGAAGAAACAAGAAAGAGAAAAAGCCATAACAATGAGCCCCCAAGTTGTCCCATTATGCCAAATAGGACCATAAATAAACCTATCCTCCACCCAGTCCTCTGTAGAAAATCCAAACCACCCACAAACCAACTACAAGGAATGCAACACAAACTAGAGCACATGCCACAAAGAAGAAGGGCCAAAAAAGCCAGCAAAACCCACGAAAAGCACAAAGGGCAGCAACAGAGCAACACCCGAGCCAAAGAAGACCCTCCCCATGCCACACACCAGTGTAGAGATACACAAGGAAAGGTCAGCAGATGAAATCCAAAGCAACTACAAACCAGGCAGATCATCTACTTCATCCCCATCATTCGAATCACCCTCTCCTACAAGCGTTCCCCTAGCAGATTTTGAAAAACTTCCTCTCCCGCTCATTTCCCTTTTTCCCATTATTGATTTATAAATGTGGTAGTAATTTTTTGTTGATCTAGGAATGTAATGGATATAAATAGTACTTACACTTAGCTTATTTTTCATTTTCTCCACATCTCTCCTATACTTAATATCAAGTATGGCAATGCTTTAATTACGATGTGTAATTTAACTATAGAGAGTCTCTTTTTTACGTAGATAAACAATAGACAGTTCAATCACAAATAATATAATGGTGTCAATATCCAAATGGATGGTTAATAGTCAACTCTTTATTATTTTTTAACCAATGACATAATTTTTGAGTAGTTGATTTGAAATTATCTTTGTGATTGCATGTAGACAATTAATCTCAATTATGCGGATTAATTATGAAATATGGGAGAGTGCATATTGTTAGTATAGAGTTGTATATGCAAGATTAGATCAATCAAATATATGGTTTTTAAGAGTTTGAAGACCATCTAATAAATTTTTTAGAGTAAGTGAGGATCATGGATTTTTTAGGTGATAATACTTGATCAATGGTCAATGCTAACTTTGGTTTCTTCTATCTTGTATTAAAGGGAACATTACCTATTTGATGGAGAATATATATGGTTGCTACTCATTTAAGGGTGTCAATGCTTAGATGAGAGGGAACCATTATATGACAATATTCATAATATCTATTATCAAACAAAACTCAAATGAGTGTATGCCATTCAATTGACAAGATCTACAACTTGTGTTCACTTTTAAAATTGATTGATTAAATTATTTAATGTTACTGTAGTGGGTCCCAACCACTATTAACTTGGATCAATAACAAGATTATCTAAATTTATAGTCTTTGCTCAGTATTAAAAGTCTCATGGGGGTGACGTGTGGAGGCATCATGGTGGGTTCTTCATTGTTGTGGAGTTTTTTTATATTTGATGTTTAAAAGATGGTTAAAATGTAGAGACCATTAGGAGTCAATGTAATTATATGAGATGAATTTTCTTGTATATATAAGTAGGGACATCAAAGGAGATGGATGGTGAATATATAATTTGAAATAGGTGTGTGTAGAAGTACACTATGTGTATAAATTAAAGAAGGTAAAATAAAGAAATAATTGATTATATTTGGATCCTATATTTTAATAAATTAATACATTGTTGACTCACTTTTGGTGCTAGTTGTTTTTAAGAAGGGTTTCCCAAATTACCTATATTTTCCATTATGGATTGTGGATATTTTTTAATTCTTTGGATTAAAAATTTTCATTGCTAATTAATTTCTAATAGTGAATTCATAATATGGTTTGGTCACAAAATTTTTATTTTCTATTGCACTCAAAGACTAGTTTTCCATTATTAAGCACAATGAACTAGTTTATATTTACCGTAAATCCCTTTAGAAAAGACATCAATACTATATATATTTTTAAATTCACTATAATATATCACATGGCATAAATTAAACATATGTTTATGAGCACCAGAGGAGAAAAACATACTCCATTCCAAGGTCTCCATCTAAATGGATCAACATAAACTAATACTATAGCATGACATTTCAAACTACATATATAGGTTAATAGTCATCAATTTATTAGTATCATAGTCAAAAAATAAATTATGCTAGCATATACCATAACTACCCTACACCATATGGGGATGAACTTTAATTATGTAACAATATTTCCTTAGTTGAGAACATAGTCCCTATCTCAAAGGTAGGTATAATTATTCAAATAATGGTAATTCAACAATTGAGTAAGGGTACAACTAAATTAAAGTACCATAACATTAAAATATTATTTTTTCTCTTTCCAACATTTAGATAATATACAAGGGTATGGAACTAAACCATCCTCATGAAAAATTTCAAGATTTCTCAATTGAATTTTGTCACACCCTGTCTTGTTGTTACTGATTTAGTTTACCTTCATGGGTAAATAGGATGGTAAATGCAATCATTATTTTGATATGTTTGTTAAATAAATAGAATACTGAAATAGGTATTAAGGTTTTATTTCCTTGGAAGAGTAATTATGTTTACATTGATGATGAACATGTATGCTATATGAATATACTAAAGTTTTATGATGCATATGGATTTATTATGAACTTCTAACTACCATTGCAAATGTGCTAAGTTGGTTTCAAGGATAGGCTCAATCCTCTGGAAGGGAGGGAAATTATCACTCAAGAGAAGTGATTGGTTGGATAACCTTTATGAAACCTATATGAGGTTATACACACACTCATAATAGAATGGTTGAGTCTAATAATAGTGTTGGGAATTGGTAAGTCATCCTTAAGTATGATTTGTTTGCATTAGTAAGGGTCTTGATTACTGTTGAGTGCATTCTGGGATGATGTTTATATGTTTAGAGCTTATGGGTTCTTTATATTACTATGCTTGATTGGTGAGGTGAACATACATAAATGTATGCATATGTTTGCATATGCATGTTGACGATAGACCATACACATGTACATGAGAGTACATAGGTAGATGTACCTATGTACGATTATGAACGGGTTTCTTATGAGTATGGTGTTATCGAATAGATAATACAACATGTATGTGTATATATATATACATTGCACGTATGTTTCCTATCAATAAGATAGTAATTGTATATGTATACATATACTGATATATATATATATATAGAGAGTCGATATTATTATGTGAATGATAACTTGATCATATTCATTTGTATATCAAATGTATATATATACTTGATTGACATGGAATATATATATATATATATATATATATATATATTAGTATACATATACATATACATATACATATACATATAAGACATAGCGTTGAGGCTATTCGTAGACTTATATATATATATATATATATATATATGTACATGTATATATATATATATATATATATATATATATATGTACATGTATATATATATATATATATATGTACATGTATATATATATATATATATATGTACATGTATATATATAAATATGTATGGATAGTGAAGGGTGATTTTTTTATATGATTAATAAAGTCCAATTTGTATATATGTTATGCAAAAAATTAAAGACCAAACTATGCAAAGTAATATGCAAATGATAAACGCTGATATGGGGTTATAAGCCATGGTCGATATAATGTGGGCTTAGTGCCACATATTATAGCACAATGTTCATATTAAATCTTAGCGAATAAAGTGTTGTGCACAATGTTAGGGAGTAAACCAGTATAGAAACATGTAGTATTAAGAGAATAAAACAATGCATGAACACTTATAGTGACCACTTCAAAGGGTTAAGGAATGAATGACTTTAATGCATAAACCAATGCCTGGATTTTTTTTTTTATAAGAAGTCTCTGACTAGCATATAGCATATGGAAACTAAAGAAAAATCTACATGAAACACATTGGAAAAGTGAGTAAAGGCAATGCCTAAACCATGATAGGTGATGGACATATATCTTCTATGTCAAGTGATTAAATGCATGATAAAGGGAATAATCAATAAGTAACGTGCTTGGTGAAAGCACAAGTTTGAACGCTATTATAGTGGAGTCAACTCATCTTTTCTCTGTCAATAAAATATACTATGACCAAGTTGGCATAAGATAGGTGTTGTCTGCAAATTATGGACTAGTTCATCATAATAAATCATGCCAAATGACTAGGAATTTGGTTGATACATAGTGCCAAAATATGAAAGCTTTGTTTTTGAAGAAGTCTATTTTGATTGCAAGTTGATTCTCATCTTTTAGGCATGTGCATATTTGAATTGGTCTTGAGTTGTTTTCAAGCCATAGGAGTTGACCTATAGAATTCCAAGCTGAGTTTTCACTTAGATTTTTGCCACCTTTTTGTTGTGTGAGGTGAGTCGATCTGCATGTAGAGTGCTATCAACTAACATGTCTTATCTTTTGGCATCAATATCTCATTTTTGTATATAAATAGATGGGATAACTCTCTCATTTGAGACACTATTCTACAAATCTATTTTGATGTAAATATTTTGAGAGCTATATTTTCTGAGATCTTGGAGTTACTTTGTGAGAGCATTGAGTTATCTTGTGAAAGAGGACATAGTGAAGTATCACTTTGAGTGGAAAAGTGAAGGCTATCAAGCTACCGTTGGAAAGTTGAGTATCAATTCAATCAATTGGATCAAGCGTATTACAGGCATGAGGATATAGTCTTCTTTGAATTATCTTTTATTATAAAGGAATGAGATTTGATTGCTTGATTTGGAATTTCTTGAGAATACATGCATTAGGAAATCATAGCATTTTCTTTGAAAAGGAAAGGAAGCTATTTTGTTCTTTCTATGAAAGAGTTTTTATTTAACCCATAATAGGATGGTTTGTTTATCATTAGTATATGTATACTAGGAATGATGAAACATGATTAACTTAAGGAAGTGCATTAATACTCCTAAATACACTATACGAGGATTTGATTAATGATGTTATTGTTACCAAAATTTCACCTCAACTCATTTTGGTAGAGCTGGAACACCTAATTACATTTAAGGTGAAAGGTACATTATTTTTATGATCATAGTTCATTTGCAATGAAGGATTTTAAATAGAATTCAATTTATTATGCAAATATTCACAATAAAATATTTATCAAAATTTTCATAGTAATGCTATATTTTATTCATTTTGAAATAAAAAAACATACAATATGACATAAATATTGTTGTTTCATGCTTTGAAGATAGAAGAAATGTTTAAAAAGTCTCACACAAGTTGTGGGAAATGACTGAATTAATTCAAATGCAACAGAGAGAGTAGGTTATACATCTCAAGATGAAAATATCAAATAAAAAATGAAAATAGAACATATCCATCATTGCCTGGAAATGTTGGTGTTGATTTTTGTTTCTCCTATCTTTAGATGGTTCTTCTTATCTTCAAGCTTCTCTCATACCTGATCTTCAAAAGCACCTGCAATTGATTAAAAAAGTCTTGTTAGAGCTCCGGATATGAACCTGATCATATATTCTATCGATAGATATATAACTTATAGCAATGAGGTGTTAGATCAATTGAGCCATCAAAAGATAAATGCAAAAGTGCTAGATCAAATCATCAGAAGAACATTGAATTAACTGTTTTTATCTAACTTGTTTGTTCACTGTGCAAGTAGGTACATGTTTCATTACTGTTTCATCATATTCAAACATTTTAGTATGTGGAGGAAAATGGGCTCCCACAAGGGTCGAGCCAATCATACTAAAGGTACTGCAATCTTCACATGATAATGAATAAAATATGTAAAGGCAGTCAGACAACGAGATTCCTGTCATAAAGCTGATAAAGGTATAATGATGCTAGAACAATTGATAAAGCAACAAGATTGAAAAGTAAACAGAGTAACATGGGCAACATTCCTTAGGCCCAGAAACAATCATGATAAGATAGAGACAAACACCTACAGGACTGCCATATCAAAGTGTGAAATGAATGAAATTCTAGGGTACCATTATGAAAAGAATTCTCTCATTATTCAAAATGTACTTCCTATTTCAAGCATTCAGTGTGTGATTTGAGTGATGACTACCCTCATGTGGTAGATGAAGCTAATAAACACCAACAACATATGATAGCCACAATGAATAACTATACCCAACAGTGAAAGGTTTTTATGCAAGAAAGCAAATGATTGTGGATAAGTAATGGACAAATTTGTTATTTCAATAAAGCATTTTCAGTTAAATAACCATTTATAGAGTGACATAGGTATAGTGCTTTCTCATTATAAAATATAATGCCTAATGGAGAAAATGAAAGGTCCAATAATCATATCACAGTCAAGAACTTTATGGTAATCATCTCAATATTCACATATTAATGCATTAACAGAAAATGGATATGCAACAATCAACTGAAGTATCATCATTGTTGTCAAAGTACCTACCACTATGGGGATCATCCAAAATGCAATGAACCTGTACAGTTTACATTTAGTGCTCGTGGACTTGAAATAACAAATAAGTGTTTAGAGAATGGAGAAATAAGATATGTTAGGAGGAACTAATATATATGTTTATGAACATAAGAAGGTTGTTAAGTGTTGGGAGAAAATGAACAAGGTGCAAGTACAACAACTTGCAAAATACACAACACAAATATATGAGAAGGTTTCTTCCAATAAAAACCACAAGATACAGTTTCAACCTACAATGTAAAGGATATTCAACATTCACTAAGCTGCCAGGTTTAGGAGATTTTTGATAAATTTATCAATTTTTCTTCACCATAGTTTCTAGACACCATCAAATTTGTATCTTGAAGGAATGTTATACTTGGATATATGTCAGAGTGGATTTACAAGTGGTGGCAATAGGATTGGGTATAAGAAAATTTTGATAACCAAATTCCTTAAATTAATTATCAAGTGTTTGGGGACAAATTTTTTTCTCTTATAAGCTCTTATTTAGAATCTTTCCAAAGTTTTGGAAAATGTCAGAGCAAGGAAATTTCGAAGCAAGTGAAGATGGGTGATTAAGAAGCTGCAATTTAAAGACCTAGGTTTTTGTGTTCAATCAAGGGTTTTGTCTTCTTTTTACACAAAAAATCATATAAAAAAACTCATGGCCAAGAACAACATAAAAACCCAAGTTACAAGAATCGGGAGCCTTGGCCATGAAAAAGGGGTTTCTTTCAAGCATGATGGCGGCCAAGTCAAATCCTTCAAAACCCTCGCGCATACCTATAAGTTGAAAGAAAACCCAGTTTTGGGTTGAATATAAAGGGTTTTTCCTTGATTCCTATACATAAATCATATGGAGGCTGTGACCATAGAAATATTTAAACACCCAAAAAATCCTCATGGTGGCCTTCATATTGCAGAATACACAAAAAATTATAAATTTATTTCATAAGAAAAAGAAAATATACACTCTCAAAGAGCTCGAATAAACCATATTTTACCAACAGAAAGCCAAAGATATTGAAAAGGATCGAATGGTGACAAATTACCAATGGTTCTATGTGGGAGGATATTCTCAAAGCTTGTGGACTAAAGCTTTTGAAACCTCTTCAGCTTCGGCCTCAAAATGTAAGAAAATTCGATAGAGAAGTAAACAAAAGGATACATCAAAAAACAATATATGGTGGTGGCGAATAAGACTTTAAGCCATAGGATTTTTTGAAATGAAGGTAAAATGTTCAAATCTGATATGAAGTGACTTAACCTGCAAGAATCTCCATTTTAAAGCCCAAAAGCAATAATGAATTGACATGAAACATTTTGAGAATATGAAGATTCGAGTTCCAAACCCTAGTGGCATGGAAACTCCCTCCAGGTTCATCAAAAAGACAAGTGAAGAATGAGCAATAAAATTAGGGTTTGATGCTTTCACCTAATTCAAATGATAGGGTATTTTGAATATTTTTCAAGCAAAAATAACGCCACTTGCTTATTGCCATGGTCTATGAATTTCAAGTCAAAGGACCTAATCATTTTGGAGGATCCCGTGAAGTTTGAGGATGGAGTTGAGATTAAATCTCAATACTTTCATTTATTTATGAAAAACTATAGTATTACTTCACTTATATTTTTTCCTTGCATGATCTTAAACAAAAGATCAACAATATAATTAAATATTAAGGTATTATTATCTTAATATTTAACATGCAATTAGTGAAGGAGGAAAAACTACACATTAAATATTAAAATAATCATATTTATTATCTTTATTATTTAATAATACAATTACCTTTTCAAAAATCATGCAAGGAAAAGACAAGTGGAGTGAACTAAAAATCAGAGCATGCAAAGATTAAATTGAGTAAATGGTGGAGATTCCTAAGGCTTAGTTGTAGTTTCACATCAGTTTCAAGGGTCTTTGAGTCATGCATGACATGGGAATCAGTTTTCAGCATTTAGTGTTCATTTTGCTTCAGTGGTGGGCCCATTTTTTTAGGCTTTTCTTCTTTGCTCGAGGGGAGGATATTTTCACTTTCAGTTCACTTTTAGTGCCACCTCCATGCACTCAAGAGCCATTTTTAGATACAGTTCAATTGTATACAATATGAGATGGAGTTTTGAGTTGTTTAAGCTCAGTTAACAGTGTTGGTGAGCCCCATTTTTCAGGCATTTTCTATTTTTCTCGTGAGGGAGGTTTCAAGAGATATTTTTCACTTCTAGTTAGTTGTTTGTTCCAGCAGGTTACAAGTTATATTTTTTTCCAGTTTTATGCTAGAATTTCCTTTAGTTTTAGTTTAATCAAGTATCTACCTTATCATTGTGTTGTTTTTATGAATGATTGGATGATATTTTATTTTGTTTTAATATCAACAACTTTAAAATCATTGTCTCATTTATACTTGCATACATTAAAAAGCAATAAAACTCGCAGGTCTTAGGTTGTGGATTGAAATAATCCTTTCTTTTCATGCTGTGAGAACCCAGTTTTCCTTCAAGTAAGAAATTTATTCAAGCCTTCCTTAGAATCATTTTTGTGATCAAATTGCTAAATTGATTTGTGTGGATTGATACTCTAAAATTTATTGCGAGTTAGTGTTTCATGTTTCCATCAACTAGGTGCATCACCACCCATATAAATTTTAGTTTTAGTATATCCATTAGAAATCCATTTTAACTCTTTTCCTGCAAATTCATTAACCCATTAGAGAATCATAAGGGAACCAACCCATAATCTAGAGGTTCAATCTCAACATAGGTCACCCACACCCTGAGTTTGATCCCATTTTACACGGGATTGCTGAGCTTCACAACTTTGCATAATGGGTGCAATCTTGTTGATAGCAGTTATTTCTATACATAGGTAGTAATACTACATGTATATTGTGAAATGTATCAATTTCATGAAGTAACTTGACACTATAGCTTATTATGCTAGGAAACCTAGGGAATGATATGGTTAGCATATCAACAAAAGTGAAGGTATGAAATTATGATGTGACATTATGTAAACCACATCAATTATATTTACTAGAATGATCTCTTGATCATACATCACTCTCGAATGAATTCCTAGGTTTGGAATAACCTAATAAGTCAAGAAGTTTATTTGAGGAAACCCGAGGTTAGGAATTATCTACTAGGTTGGGAAATATACTTAACTACCTATTGAAACCTATAGGATGGAAATAACATACTTGGTTGGGTTGTTCATATGGTCTTGATTGGAAAATATAGGGATATATTAACCTATGTGATTAGACTAGACATTGGTTGATGTATTTATCTTAGGATTAGGATATATCAAGGTTAAAACTCACCTATGTGATTAAGTTGATCATTTGAGTTTAAGGATACTATAGGCTTGGAGACATAGGTGGGATTACCTATTGAGTTAGAGTTTCTACTTGATTATTTGTTTTACACTCTTGAGATGAATTCATATCATTGACAAGATTCTACTCTTTTGAATAAATCTTTTTGTTAAGAAGATTACACTCTCGAATGAAATTATCTATTGATATGATTATTCTTCGATTGAGTTCATTCATTAATATGGATATTCTCTTGATGATAACCACTTATAAATCATATATTATTGAATGGAGTCAGTTATTTTTGAATATTTAATCTATGATTAGATTAAGCTTATGTAGCTATACTTTATCTTATAAAGTTATACTTGAGACTAGGTTGTCTTTTGAAGTGAATAGCCTGTTTATGCAAAGTTAATTTGTAGACTAGATAAGCTCATATGTTATGCCTGGGATTGGAATATCCATTGAAGGGGGTAACTTATGCTTAGGGTTTATTGGTAGAGATACCATAGTGTTTTTGAAAATGGGAATAGGCCATTTCCAAGGTTAGGGATTACCTATGGAATGAAATTACCTAAGCATAGAATATGAAAAATCATAATCCTAATTGATCTATAGAAGTGTATGTGAATAGGATGATTGCCACTCAAAGTACTAGGTGAGAATAATTTGGCCAAAATAGTGCAAGTTGCCATTGTTTAGACTATCAATTCATTGTGTTCCTTTCATGCATTCTAGTTCAATATTTTCATACTCATAGGAAGAACAGTCGTATCAATAGGTTCTAGTTTTTAGGACACAACACTAAGCTCAAATAGGCATTTTTTACGAGGTTTACCAACCAATCCCTTCATCGAAGGGTAGGGCCATCTTGTCATATGTGACAGATGTGTGGGGGACCGCATTTGAGTCATTGGTTGGTAGAAAAGTGCTTGAGTGATGCTTCTCCTCGTTATTTGGTGGCTAAGGTTTGTGGATGTTTGTGCCAACATTGGGGATAGCTAGAGTGTTGCACCAATGAGCAAGGACATCTAGAATGTATGCACCATCACGACGACATCATGATAGTTTGTATATCTATTTCCAGAAGAAGCTTAGAAGAGCTATGCATGTATCATGTACCCATTTATATGGAAGGATGTAATGATAAACTTGAGTTTATTCAATGAAATCTATGTCATGGACAGATTTGTGAAATTATAGTGAAATGCAATGGAAATTTGGAATAGTGTTTATTTCAAATTTGCATTTAATTTACATTATGGAAAGATATTTTTTTATTGCTATGGTATGGCATCATGGATTATTCACTTAACATGAAAATTTTGAAAATTTTACTGAGTAGAACACCGAGGTTGTTACATTTTTTTAGCAATGAACCTTATAATATAACTAAAATACCAAAACCTTTTAATGGATTAAAAAAATAACAAAAATTGAGAGCTATTATAGTGATATTTTCTATTGTATTTTCTCATGTTCATGGTTGTAGAATTTGTAAGGTCAAAGAGTTCATTTGGATTTTTATTGGTTCTTGTGGACTTAGACTACTTTTTGGAGCTCTATAGAAGGTCCAAGGGGCTATGGGATAAATATTTGTAGCCATTTTTTAACATAAAGTGAGGACATACTCACATTTAGCTATATTTTTACTCACAAGGGGTTTCTCTAGAGTATATCAAGTTGTAATTTTCATGTTGTTTCAATCCTCTCATATTGAATCTTTTTCTATGTCAATTTATTAATTTTTTAGTTATTTTTGTCTCATATTCAAAGAATAACAATATTTATTTTTGAAAAAACATTTGAGTATCCTTGTAGTTTTGTAGAAATTTATATCAAAGAAATTTAATTCTTTTGTAAGGTGTGTTGTGAGAATTTTGTAGGTTTATGCCCAAAATAAGGTTAAATGGTGAGAGAGTATTACCTTTACAAAGAGATATCAAATTCAAGAGGTGGAGAAGTGAGTTGAGAAGCATGACAAGAGATGATTTTTTATGTTAAAGTGAGATTCCTCAAGATGAATGCTAAAATTACAAGCCTATCTCAAATTTGTAGAGGCAATGAAGAGCTTGATGGAAGAAATTATGAAGAGGTTCGACAAAGGTAAAGATACAATCTATTTCAATGATGAATGAGAATATTTGAAAAGTCAAAATAGTCTTCCTAAAAAACCTATATTCAAGGAAAATCCCAAGATTGATATATTGTGATTTAAAGATGTTGTGGATGGAGAGAATCTTGACAATTAGATCATTCAACTTGATGTATATTTTAATCTGCATTCTCACATTAGATGCAAATTCTTCATTTATAGATTAAGGTTGGAAAAACATACATGTCTTGGTTGAAACTCTTATGAAGGATTACTCTATAATTGTATTATAATCTATTTATTTTACTAAATAACACATTAGGATTTTTGGAGTGTGGGGGTTTTCTCTTGAAAGGCTTTCCCATGTACATATGTGTTATGATATATTGTTTATTTAATGGTTATATGTGTATCTAATTTATTTAATCACAAAATAATGAAATTCACTCAACACTCTCATTAGTAGATTAGTGTAGGAAGCATTTCTCCATAGCTTGCTTCCTTTCATTTTGGTATCATAGCCTGATCAACTTGGATTATAGGTGTTGGGTAAAGGGTATTTTGTACTAATCTTTGTTTGAGTGTGAGATTGCATAGAAAATGTTTTGTTCTTATTATAGGAATATATGTGAATCACATTTAGAATCGATATGGAAAAGTTCTCTAGTAGTAACTTTGAGTTGTGAAAACTCCAAATAGAATATATTCTCATAAATAGAGATTTATGAGTTGTAATATCTAGCATAAAAAATCTACAATAAATTTGGAAGATAAGGTCATTTTAGATATAAAATCTAAGGCTCTCATAAGAATTTATTTGGTTAATTCAATGTTTTTAAACTTACATGAAGATAAAACTACAACATTTCTTTGGAAGAAATTGGGAGATTTATACCAATAAAATCTTTGTATAATAAAATATTTTTGAGAAAGAAGCTATAGACACTTAGGATGGAGGATGGTGCCTCTATAATTGAGAAATTGAATGAATTTAACTTGGTTGTTACCCAGTTGCACTCCTTTGGAGTAAAAATAGAGGAGGAAGATCATTGCATGAATTTTTATGTTCTTTGTGAGATTCATGGGACTACCTTGTTATGGATATTGGGATAACTATCGCCAACATAAAAATGGATGAGGTGTTGGCATCATTTCATTCTAGAGAAACAAAAATAAAAATATTTGATTTTCTAAGGATGTGTTAATTGTTTATGGTAGAGAAATAAAAAGGAAATAAAATGGAAAAGAAGCATGGTAAGTCAAGATCTCAATTTTATGGGAGATTTGACTATCCTAGAAAATCGAAGGTAAAATATTATAATTTCAATAAGAGTAGCCATGTAAAAAGAGACTATGAGGATGAGAAGAAAAATAAATATTATGATGATAAGTTTGAGAAGTCATCATATGATGATAGTAGTGCCTTTATCATAGATTTCATAACAAGTGCATCAAAAGGTGCATGGTTGATTGAATCTAGTAAATATTTGCACACGACCTCATATCAAGGTTGGTTTACAAAATAGAGAACTTTATGGTGGGAAGGTGAATCTTAGAGATGATTCTCATTAAATATGGTTAGTTGTGGTACAATTCTAATTTTATTTTCTAATTGATGAGTAAACGGGATCAATGGTTTATTGCATATCCCTGGTTTGACATGGAACCTACTAAATATATAAGTGAATTTAATTATTTGAGTGTGTATGCAGTTTTCTTAATTTGAGGATGTAATATGGTTAGAGGATCTATGGTGCTTGCTAAGGGTGTTTGGATAGGCTCTCTATTTAAACTAGATGCATGCATACTTTAGGGAAATAGTTATTTTATTCTTGTAGTGAAGAGATTGGTAGAATCTTCACCTTCACCATTAGAAATTGAAGTCAAGATAAGTGTTTCACCCATTTGCAATGGTCATTATTTTTGGGTAGCTAAGTGTGTTCATGCTTTTGATACAAAGCATCCTACAAAGAAAAATACTTTATGGCACTAGATGATGGTCACATAGGTCAGAGGGTTCTAAGGAAATTGAATAATAAATGCCTTATTGAGGATTAGATGATTGTAGCATTGAGTTTTATTTTTGAGAACGTTATGTTTATGGAAAATAAAAACATATTTTATTTTTATTCAAGTTATCATAAACATTTTTGCATATTGGAATTGTTAAATTTTGTTGTTCTTGGTCTCAATAATGTTCCTTTGATTTTAAAATATATTTATTCATGTTTCATTCATTGATGACTATAGTATAAGGACATGGATATATTTTCTTAGGGGTAAATATAAAGTATTTAGTCAATTTTAGGAGTTTAAAAATCTTGTTGAATATCATATAGGTAAAACGATTAAGGCTTTGAGGACCAATGTTGTTAGCAATATTTTTTTAGCATATTTTGATAGGTTCTACAAGGGTCATGGAATAGAAAAAATAATACAACTCCATACACCCCTTAGGAGAATGGACTTGCAAAATAATGTGCATGACATTGATGGAGAGTGCTAAGATTATGCATGGTGGGATTAGCTTGGAACACCATTTTTGGGTAGAAATGGTTGATATAGCTTATTACTTCGTAAAAAGGTCTCCTACACCAAATCTTATCAATAAGGAACCTATGAAGGTGTTGTTTCAGGGAAAAATCCCTCATTGCTCCATCTTAATTTTTTTGGTCATGGGGTATATGCACATGTGCCTAAGGAGAAGAGGCAAAAGTTGGAGAACGAGATACTCAAATCCATCTTCATTGGTTATAGTATTGGTGTGAAAGGGTTCAAGCTTTGTGATCCTATGGTAAAGAAAATTTGGTTTCTAAGTTGAAGAAATATTTGCTTGGTCTAAAATAATCTCCTAGGATGTGCAAAACTTTGATACATTCATATTCCAAGATTGGGATTTCTAAGGTTCAAATAATATCATTGCATCTATTATAATATGAGTGATAAAATTCCTTAATTTAATATTGTATGTTGATGATATGTTGTTTTTTGGTGACAAAAATAATATTATTTGTGATTCGAAGTCTTATATTTCAACATAGTTTGAGATAAATGACATATGGGAAGATAGGTTCATCTTGGGGATGGAGATAAGAAGAAATAGAGCTAAAAAAATGTTTTGAAATAGACTAGAGTAACTATGTGAACTCATTGTTGGATAGATTCAACATGTCAACTTGTAGGTCTTTGTGTGTTTCTATTGTGATGGTAAGTTAAATTATCAATTCAAAAATGTCTAACTTATCTAAATGAGATAGAGGATATAATAAAAATACATTATGCTAGTACCTTTGGAATATTAATATATTCTATGTCCTACATAAGACCATACATCACCCAAGTAGTGGTAATTATTATCCTGTTCATGGGTGTAGAGAAGGGGGATTCGCTACTCACGAGTCCTCCTCATTCAAAGAGCCTCACGGGGTGAACTACCCTAAACTACCTCAAGGAATAGTGTGAAAGCTCTAGAATCAGAAAGAGTAGGTCACAAATATTTTCTAAACAGAATGACAAGCTCTCGGCCAAAGGATGACAACACAGAATAGGGATGACAACACGACACAATGGCATCTTGGAGGTGTGTTGGCATCTTGTACAAACCAGAGAATGAGAATATCACAGAAAATGACAAAGTGATTACTTCTATTCTAATTGCTAATAAATCTTGGAATGTGAGAAAGTGATTGAATGAAATAAAATACCAATGATAAAGTTATAGAGGAGAAAGAAAGTGCTTAAAAACAACCAAGTAATGAAGTCTCCAACACATGAATTTCTTCAATACCTACATGCATGATATCTGGAGAAAGTGTTCGGGTTGTATAGGGGTTTGCCTTAGTCAAACCCCTATTTTGGTGTTCCCACCTCCATGGACACCCAGATGGAAAGAGAGAGAGATGAAACAAAATGGAAAAAGCATGTGGTGAAAGAAAAACTTGCTGAGGTGTAGAACCCACACCACCAAGTATGAGTGATAAAAGCAAACCCCGCTCAAGGATGAGAACCCATATCACAAAAAGGGTGATAAAAGCAATACCCGCTCGAGGAGGAGAACCTGTATCACAATATGTAGATGTGATAGATAGAGGATGTGACAAACACCAATATTCTCACAAGCACAAGGCAAGGGAGGTATCACATGCAAGAGTCAAAGGCTACAAAGAGTGTTGCCAAGAGAACTTGAAGGTTTTGTTGTAGCAAGCTATATGGAGTTGTGCAAGCAAAGTAACAAGGGATAAATGCTAGAGCTAAGGCTGAAAGAAGCTAGAATGAAGCTATAAGTACTTAGAAGAAGAAATAGGGTTGAAAAGATAGCTTTTAAGGAGAGAAGAGAAGAAAAAAGAAACTTCTCTGATGGTTACAAGGCATCTCAAGCCGTTACCACCGACCAAAAGAGGTGGCAAGTGGCAAACATGCATGAAAATGGTCATTTGAACATTGATACATCGTAGGACGCTAGCGCACCACACAGACATTTGCACGTCGCGCTATTGTTCAGACATGTCACACTACAAAATGAAACAAACAGGAAAATCATAAGGTTCGATGCAAAATGGACACACAAGGTAGCTGCTGAAAAGGGGTGTTGGAGCATCTTGAGAGGGAGAAAGTTGATGCAGGGGCTAAAATGAGCCTACACAAGATGCTGAGGCAGTGGATGCTAAAGAAGATGTAAGAATGTATGTGAAATTGGAAGGGGTGCAATTTTATGACTATACATTTTTCCCCCACTTGAAAGGGCATATGAATCTACACTAATATGCACGCTAAAGGAAATCTACTAAATATAAATAAAATCATATGCCAAAAGGATACAGTAGAGGAAGCAGATAACTCTTCAAATCAAGAAAGCATGCCCCCAAGTTGAAGATCTACAATATAAATCCATTAGACAAGAAAAACCTGCACCAGACAATAATGTTAGTGCACAAAAAACTGAAGGATTTGAGTCAGCAAAGTGAAAGAGACCTCAATGTAAAAGGTTTTCTCAGTACTATGCATCATCCCCAAATTAAGAAATAACACACAGAAGTATTCTAAGATGAAGACAGGGAGGGAATATACTCAAGATGAAGAAGATGAAAATATTTGATTTGGTATATACAAAAGAGAAGGAAGAGAATTTAAGAATGTAAGTGCCTCACAAGCCCACAAACCTGCAAGAAGTGTCCTCCAAGATCTCTCACATGAAGGAAACCTAAAAAAATCATCCTATAGACCCGTAAACCTACAAGGGAGCGTCCCCCAAGATATCTCACATGGAGGAAGCTCAAAGGAAGTGCCCTACAGGCCCACAGAATTGTGGGGAGGTATCCCCCAATATCTCTCACATGGAGGAAAATAAAGGAAGGGGACTCCACAAAGTCAAGAAGCAGCTTCATAGATGCACCTGCAAAGCGACATGTTTACCCGCAGATAAAACATGTCAAAAAATAACCACATAGGAAAGCAAGCAAATAGTCATGCAGATCATCGAAAAGCTGGAAGGATTTCAAAGGGGCCCCTCAAGAACCCTTGAAAATAAGAGGGGTCCACTAAAGGGATGCGATGTTTGAAAAGCAAGGTCTAGTCAGGTTGCCCCCAAGCTAGACACAAAGATATGAAATAGGTCTAGTTGACCTACCCACAAGCTAGACACCATATAATTCATTTGAGATAAATTTTTTTAAAGGGGATCCCTCGAGAACACTTCAAGAGAAAAAGGGGTCCACTCAAGGGATGCTTCACTCTAAAGACATAGAGAAGAGAGAGGGGGTCCTTAGAAGGACACACATCTCCAGAATGAGTTATCACTGCCCCCAACATATAGGGGAGAAGAACCATGCAAGAAACTTAGAACATGTAGGATAGAGGTAAACCTCGATATCACTTATCATTTGAAGAAGAGATGGGTGCATTAGCAAACAAATGAGTGATGGAACTTGAATCACAAAGTTGTTGTATTTTATCCTTCAAGGTCTTATATTCACTAGTATAATGAGCAAGTAATCGATGCTATGCACATAAAGAATGTTTTTCTTTATCATTTTCATGAGATTTCTTACGTGTAGGAGGAGGAAGAGTAATTAAGCGGGCTTTAAAAAGCCACAACAACGTACACTCTTGCTTAGATAAAGGATGAGGAGCAAGAAGTAACCCTTTCTCTTGCAAAGAAAATCTTGAATTATCACAAGAAGAAGATACGAAGATAGAGGATAAGGGAGGATGGACCAATCCGCAAGACTAAGGTTGAGCAAACATGATGTAAACATTCAACCATGGTTTTTGTTTAGACTGTTCATTCGAGCAACCAAGACCCTAATTACACTTGCAAGGTGTACATTCTATAGGGACCTTAATGCCTTGTTCGTTATGCCCACAACCTTTACGCCCATAGCCACATTTAGAGACAAGCTTAAAGCCACGGCCTTAATGTGTTTGCAAATCTTGAGAAGGAGGATCTTCGTAGAGAGCCTTGTTCCAGCAATGGGGAACACACTCCTTTATAGGATCACCATCATCCTTTTTAACAAGATTTCCAACATTATCCTCTTTATAAGAAGTGTAATCATCTTCCTTGGAAGGAGGATTAACACTAAGAACATTACAATTCACATTCACATCATCCTGTGATACAAAAGAACAACCATCTTTGATAGTGGGTGTGGATGGTATTATCAGAATGTCTAAGTGGATTAGGTCAACTTTACATTCTCTAATGAAGGATTTTGTAAATTCTAGAGGACCCCAATCATCACCAATATATGCATTCCTTTGAGAAGAGGTAGAATGGACATACTTAATATTTCTTTCTTTAGAAGGATCTTCTTCAGGGACATTTATCTCAAGAGTATCCTTTGTAGTAGGTACTACTGGAATAAACATCAACACATTGGAAGACACTAAAGGAATAAGAGTAGGCACAATCAAAACTTGACCAAAATTTTCCATTTCACATAAGTGCATAGCCTCAGGGTGACTGTGAATACTTGATTATTGCAAATGAACTTAGTAGATTTATGCGATGTAGACGGGACTACACCCATAGCATGAATCCATGGTCTACCAAGAAGAAGGTTATATGGTAAATTTTCTGACATAACATATACAAGGGTAGGTACGAAAATGGGTCCCAACCTAAAAGGTGAGACTATCATGCCTAGGGATTGTCGACTGACATTATCAAACCCATGAATGTCAACAAAAGAAGCATTAAGATAAGATGAATCAATATTAATCTTAGGAAATAGATCAATGCTACATACATTGAGCACTGAGCCGATGTCAATGAGAGTACGTCTAATGCCAATATTATTGATGTTGACTATAATCATTAGAGGATCCACTTGCTTCTGCACTTCCAGAGGTGGGATTTCATGTGGATAGAACGTAATATTTGGTGAATCCGCACGAATATGGGCTATCAACGCATCAACATCTACCAGCCTAGTGGAAGAAGGCAAGAGGATCTTTTGCAAGGCTTCTTGAAGCATATCATGATAAACCAAATCATACTGAAGCAAGTCCCATAGTGAGATCTTATTCGGAGTAACACAGAGTTGCTCGACAAGATCGTAATCAATAGGTGCTTTATTTGTAGGTTTAGGTGCTTAAGGAAGGCTTGGTTGTTTATTCATTCTATTCTCATCAATATGGACTACCGCTCTGTAAGAGGGATCCATAGAAGGATTAGGGGAGTCACTATCAAATGGAACACCATTAATATAACAAACCCTTTTAGGAGAAGGACTAGCTGGAGTCAAATAAATAATAGGTCTCTTAGGCCTTTGAGAGGAAACATAGACATAGATTACATTTACATAATCATCAAAAATAGTAGAATAATTTCTTGAAGACATATTCTGAACATCAATCCAAATAGGATCAAATGTGGAAGGAGATTCATCATGCACTAATGCATCATCTCTAGAGGAGAGTGCATTAGAATAGATAAGAGATTCATCATTCATAAATGCAACGTCTCTAGAAGAGAGTGCATTGGAATGAAAGTGAGATTCATCATTCACAAATACATCATCTCCAAAAGAGAGTGCATTGGAATGAATAGAAGGTAGAGAATATTAAGAAATGTATCAATGATTTCATTTTCTTGCAACAAAATATCCTTTGAAGCAAGAGGAATCTCATGAGAAGGATCAAACATACAGAGTGACATGAGAAAAACCAAGTCACTATCACATGCATGAAATGGCATATCATTAACATTTTGAACAAAATTAGAAACTGAACTAATAAAAGAAGATATTAAATTCATTTTGTATTTTTTTTATATTTTCTAGGTTCTAGTAATTTGTATTTTTGAAGGCCTTCAGAGCAGAATTTGGGTTCGAAACTTGCGTCGGTTCGTAAAATTTGATAGTCAAAGGAATAGTATTTTAGGGACTAGACTAGTTCTCTAGGAGACCTTTCCAACAGTTCAAACAGTTCCGAATTCCAAGCATCGAGTTGAAAGTTATGACCCCACCAAGTAGGGGCAAATAAATTCCTAGTTTTTTGGTTCACGTGGGGTTCACCAAAATGTAGAGAAGGGGGATTTGCTACTCATGAGTTCTCCTCATTCAGAGAGCCTCACAGGGAAAAATTCCCTAAACTACCTCAAGGAACAACATAAAAGATCTATAATTATAAAGAGTAGGTCACAAAGATTTTCTAGATAGACTGACAAGCTCTCGACCAAAGGACAACAACACAGAATACAGACAATAGTGTGGAACGCTGGCATCCTGGAGGTGTGTTGGCATCTCATACGGACCAGAGAACAAGAATATCACAAAAAATGGCAAAGTGACTACTTCTATTCTAATTGCTAAGAAATCTTGGAACATGAGAAAGTGACCGAATGAAGTAAAATACCAATGATAAAGTTAAAGAGGAGAAAGAAAGTGCTTACAACCAGCCAAGTAATGAAGCCTCTAGCACATGAATGTATTTAATACCTACATGCATGATATTTGGAGAAAGTGTGAGGGTTGTATAGGGGTTTGCCTCAGTCAAGCGTCCATTTTGGTGTTCCCACCTCCACAGATAGCCAGGTGGAAAGAGAGATGAACCAAAATGGAAAAATCATGTGGTGAAATAAAAACCCACTTAGAAGTAGAACCCGCACCACCAAGTATGAGTGATAAAAGTAAACCTCGCTCGAGGAGGAGATCCCATATCGCAAAAAGGGTGATAAAAGAAATCCTTGCTCGAGGAGGAGAAATCATATCACAATATGTAGATGTGATAGATAAAGGATGTGAAAAATCCCAAGATGATCACAAGCACAAGGAAAGGGAGGTATCACATGCAAGATTCAAGGGCTGCAAAGAGTGTTTCCAAGAGAACTTGAAGGTTTTGTTGTAGCAAGCTATATGGAGTTGTGCAAGCAAAGTAACAAGGGAGAAATGCTAGAGCTAAGGCTAAAAGAAGCTAGAATGAAGCTAGAATTACTTAGAAGAAGCAATAGGATTGAAAATATTTATTTTAAGGAGAGAAGAGAAGCAAAAAGAAACTTCTCGGGCAGTTACAAGGCATCTCAAGCCGTTACCATCGACCAAAAGAGGTGACAAGTGGCAAAATGCACAAAAACGGTCATTTGAACATTGAGACGTCACAGGATGCTAGCACGCCACACAGACATCCGTGCGTCATGCTAGTGTCTGAACACATCACGCTACAAAACAACACGAACCGAAACAGCATAAGGTTCGATGCAAAGTGGATGCACAAGGTAGCTGCTGAAAAGGGGTGTTGTAGCATCTTGAGAGGGGAAAAAGCTTATTCAGGGGCTAAAATGAGCCTACACAAGATGCTAAGAGAGTGGATACTAAAGTAGATGCAAGAATGTATGTGAAATCAAAAGGGGTGCAATTTTATGACTATACAATAGGTAATATTGGATGAGTACATTAGGATGTAGTAAATAGGGCCTTCATGTATTTGGTAGGTACCTTTTAGTACTCCATATTTATCATGGTAAATTTGTAGGGGACTAGTACGTAGTGATTATTTGTGAATTTATTGATTCAAATTGGGATGGGATGTTGATAACATGAGAACCACTAATGGATATGTTTGTACAATGTTTGGTGGTGCTACTAGTTCGATGAGTAAGAAATATGATGTAGTCACTTTATTTACTACAAAAGTAGAGTACATGATAGCTATCAATGATTGTAAGGAATCCATCTAGATTATGTATTTGTGTTTAGGTAAGGAGTTAATTCCAAGAGCTATTACTTATTCTATGTGACAATTAGAATTCCATGTTTAATAAAGAACCTAAAATTTCATACAAGGATAAAGCATATTGATGTCTAGTACCATTTTTGTGACATGGTAGATGATGGGGGTGATGCTGGAGAAGTTTCATAATTTTATTAATTTTACATGTCTTTTGATGAAGCCTACAAGCTCAAAGAAGTTCAAGTGGTACAATGAGTCTATAGGCCTCTCAAACGCTAGTAAGATTTTATTGTTAGGGTGATTTTCCATTTTTATCTTGCAAGTTGTTTGGAAAGTGGGAGAATGTTGGTAAAAGGTGTCTCAAGCTTACATTCCTAATTTTGATTTTTAATATTCTTGTATATGTTGATTGTTTCATATTTTGTGTATATTTTCTTCATATGGAAGATTTGGCATCCCACTTGGAGGTGATATGGAATTCACCTTTAGTGGGTTTTTTTCCACACATGACGAGGTAGGAATCCCACTTTGAGGTGGCATAGTTTGTCCATGTGTCAATATCTTGTAGTGTAAGGTCATAATGATGGGAAATGATAGATTTTTATTATATGTAAGAGCATGTAAGAGGGAGGTTACATTGGAATCTTTACCATCACTATTAAAATCTTGGATACTTATCGTGGAACATATTTGAATGTTTAAATGAGAAAAATAGGGGCTCCTAAGTTTGGGTAGTCAAATATGATAGATTATGACAATATGAGAAGTGTAAGGAATATGTGGAAAATAATTAGGAGGAACAAGACCAAGAAGTAACATTGGAATTTTAACCCACCCATGCATTTGTGCACCATATCTCTTATGGTTTTTGAAAATGGTTTTCAAAACCATTCATTCTTTCTAAATTGTGCATTTTTTCATTGATGCTTGGATTTTTAGTTGATATGGTTAATTTTGTAGGTATTGTTATATTGTTGAAATCACTCTTGAATTATATGTCAGTAAAACTCCTATTGGGAATCAATCTTGTAGTGCTAAATTTTCTTGATTCTCATCCATTTTGTGTGTCTTCCCCTATTTTTTACATCATAGATAATCAATCAAAGAATAATTCAATGGACCATTCACCCTTTGTTAAAATTTTACCTAAAAATTTCCTAGCAATGTCCTTGTCATTTCCATGTGTCCCCCAAAGGATAAATGTTGAAAATGCCTTGATATGTACATGTTTTCAAAGTTAAAAATCCCTTACTTTTGTTTGTACACTTCCACCTAGCCCATGTATAACCCAAAAATATATTAATGAATTGGGAAGGCCTTGAAATCACCATACAAGATCTGATAGTTCACATAATTATTATTTATTCCTAAAGGAACTAATTCAAAGGGAAAATAAGATATAAGCCCTCATGCCCTAATTAATATGATGGTTGAAATTCCTAATATTATACACCATATACATGCCACTATTTTAGTGAGTTTCATGGGCACTCCTTCACTTTTTACACTTGATCCAAATGTCATTAATGCTCAAAATAATGAAAAATGAAAAGAGGATGACTTTTCATGCTTCTAGGATCATTTGTAGATCTTTATGGGATAATTTATACACATGGGAATTAAAGATAATGAAAGTAAGATCACATGTAATTAGTGTAATGTAAAATATTATTTTTACTTCTCTTAGGTTCATTTATATATGTAATGAAATTAAGGTATCAAAACAACTTCCTACACTAGTTCCTTGAGAGTAGGATAATTCAAAGCTTTTCAAATCTTTACAATAGTTACAAAAAGTAAACATAAATAAAAATAAATATCATGCATACCACAACACAATGATTTATGTGAGGAAACCCCTTTCAGGATAAAAATTCTACACTCCAAATGTTGCCCAATATATTATTAAAAAATCACAAAGATTACAGTATACTTACAAAGTAAGCTTCTCATAGGAGTATCACAACCCAAAGATCAAGAGACAACACAAAAACTATCAAACTATTAAAATACATCACAATGCATAGTTGTAATACAATTCCCTCATGAAATAGGGTTGCCTTCTAGGGAGATACAAGCCAAAAAAAATATATCGTTAGATTTGAGACCTAATGATGAATGGTCAAGATTTACAATAATAAAATATACATAAATATGGCTTTCAATGGTGCTACACCACCCCCCTGCTCAAATATATTAACCTACTATAATTACAAGGTTGAGAAACCATTTTTCCTAACAATCTAGGCTAAATATCTATAAATGTAGGTTTATTCCTTATTCAAACGGTTGGTCATTTTAGGATTTCACAGAATGAAAGTGTAGTATTCTAGGGTTTAAAATTTGTTAATCCATTCACTGTTAGGGTTGAGTATCCTAGAACTTGTAGAGAGAAAATTTTTGAAGTAGATATTTGTGTGAAGGATTAAAATATGGTGAATCAAAAATATCAATAATGCAAAACTCACACTCTCACAATTATGCAATTAAGTTGAAGATCGTGGCTACAAATATATAATTTAGATAACAAGAAAAGTCACCATAGCTAAGATCTTGATTTTCTCCATTGTTGGTTGCTCTTCAAAGTAACAAACTATGAAAGAACAATAATGATATGATGCATTGATAATGATAAATGATACCTATGCTTGATAAATGACAATGATAAATGCTTGATAATGCTTGAACACTTGAATACTTGATAGTGATAAGAGTGCTAGAGAGATTTTTTATTTAATAAAAGTGCTAGGAGATACGAATGAAATAAAAGCTTCTTATTTATATGCTTCACTTAAAATTTGATCAGTGGTGGAGATTAATTTGCAAGATCAATGGATAGGAAAAATCAAGATAGGGTAAGACCTAAAATTTGAATTTGATGGAAGAGGGAAAGATTAGAAAATAAATAAATTTATTTAATTCAAAATGATAGTTGGAGAAATAAATATATATTAATTTATTTATTTTAAGAGAAAATTATTTAATTATAGAGGACCAAAGATAAATTTAATTTAATTTTAATTAATGGTGGAGGAAAAAATGATAGCTGATAAATTAATTAAATAATTACAACTATTTAATTAATATATATATGATAAAAATATTAAGTAATTAAATAATTAAAAAATATTTAATTATTATGGATGAAAATAAGAATATTATATTAATTAAATAATTAAAAATTAATTAATTAATTATAGATAGAAGAAATGATAAGGATAATGATGAAATGAAAATGTATTAGTGATTTTTAGGTGTCTACATTTTGCCTGTCTTTGAGACAATGTGTTTTATAGTGTTGTTTCAAATAAAAAGATTGATTATATTCCCTACTATGCCCTAGTGGACCATGGGATGGAGGATATGATTCCACCTCAAGAGATTTTCCAAAGAAAATAATCTATTGGTTGATCTCTTGACAAGAAGGATAGGCTAAGAGAGGATAGAGTGACGAGAAAAAGGTTGACAAAAGACTAGAAAAATATGTGAGGCAAGGAAAAGACACTAATAAGGAGGAATAGGGAAGAAACCCTAGGTCTAGAAGGGCTAAAAATAAGGCGAGGGAGGTAAAAAAGACTCATTTGTACTCTCAAAAACTCTTGAATCTAGAGCCTCCAAAGCAAAACAATAGAGGCAATGGTAGGAGTTCTAAGGACCACACACTGCACAAAGAGGATCAAATCCTTCAAGCGAATAATTGACATAGGACTAGTGGTGATTACCTATCTTCAAGAACTTGATGGGTATACTTAGGGTCATTAATAGCAGGTAGAACTAGGAAAAGCTAAAAGTGGCCCTTTAGGAGCTAAGTCACACTTCTAGTGCAACGTGGCACAACTGGTTGAAAGTGTTGCACAAATGGCCCAATTTGATGTATTTGGTAGAAAATATAGCACAAGTGGCTAAAAAATATACACAAATAGATTATAAAGTTACACATCTAGTAACAAAGTGTAAATGGCTAGGAACATGATGTATTTAGCTAAAAATATGGTGCAAATGTAAAATTGTGTAAATGAGAATCCACATGGAACAAATAAGTGATAAAGAGACATAACTAAAAAGGATCACAAATGGAAAATGATGTGACACAACTAGGATAAATTAGCATAAATGAATAAAAACACAACATATTTGGCAAGGAACTGCACAATTGGTTAAGGCTAGGACAAAAGTGAATGCAAATTAATTTTCTTTTCTTCTTTTGGTTTATGCAAATGATAATGATGTGTGGATGATGAATCTAGGATGAGGGAAGGATGAGGGAGATCACCTACAGTCATGGGAGAGGCACCCAATGACCATGCAACTACACCCAAAGATTATAGAAGTAGACAAGGCTTTCCTTAATACAATGGGATTGTGGAATGGTACATGCATGCCAGAGACCAAGGCTTATAAATCCATGATGACTACATTGATAGAGAGGTGGAAAAATTATTTCAATACCTTTCTACTACCTATAGGAGAGGCTACCATTAATTTGAAGGATATCTAGAGAATACTTTAGATTATCATCCATAAGGAGCAAGTGATCTATGATATAGATCATAGTGAGAGTGCACTCAATAGAGTCTTTATGATGGATGAATTGGGGATTAAGGATGGAGATATGGATCTTTGATGGGCCATGGGTTTCTTTGAAACACTTCCTCTAGTCATGGTTGTTGAAAAGTACAAATAATTGAGAGGGGGTGAATCACTTATCACAAAACACTTTTCCTTTCTTTAATTAATCTGGAGCAATATTAGACCAATCATATGTTAATTAAAACAAATATGAACATGCAAGAACTTCACAACACCATGCACAATGAACACCAAAATTTACATCGAAACCCAAGATGGGAAAAACCACGAAGAATGCTAATTCTCAATTATAAAGCATCGGTTAAGGTGATTTTTACAAGGGCTCACTACCAAAATGCTCACTACAGGTAAGGCTCACTATCGGTGGGCTCACTACTCGACTATTACAACCAAAGATAAAAAGGCTCACTGCCAAAAGAGAAAGGCTCACTGTCGGTGGGCTCACTACCTGATTAATACAAAAATCATTGATTACAAAAATATACAAAACATGAACTGATGAATTTGCATCTACATATGCATGAATTCGGTTTTGGTTAGGAGCACAATATCTGACAGCAGCAGATCCGGTGAATAATCTTCTGCACACCTTCCTTGCACAACCTCTGTAATACAAATTGCTTCTTCTTGACACTTGCATTTACTTCCTTCTTTATTTCTTGTCACACAATCCTTCACACCCTTATCACTGTTCGCACATACCACACTTCTTTTTTCAAATTCCGAAAGATGTTCCACATATATGTATATATACACACACGAAGACAAAAATGAGTCGGCCTAACAAAGAATTTTGGCTTGAAGAACAACCTTAAAATATTCAATAAGGCTTGGCATGCTAGCACCAGAACCAAAAGATAGGCCGTACATAAAGATCCTCTTACCACATTACACCAGAACCCATAAATAGGTCATACATAAGATATAACGTTATTACCAAAAGATAGGTAACTTTGAATTACATGAGATATTCTGGAGCCGATGAAAACACCACAACCAAGACCAAATCTTGATCAACATCAATTGATAGGAACACCACAACCAAGACCAAATCTTCATCATCAATTTCAGTATCAACCAAAGGAATGAAATTAGACATACCAAAACTTGTAACATGCTACATGAATGTCTAGATAGAAAGGATACCTGGAATAAGCTTTAGACATAGTAGCTGGTATCAAAAGATTAGTCTTCATTGTTCTGCATTAACTATCTTCCACAAATTTCCCAAAAATAAATACTACCATATATGGATCAAGGATAACATCCATATTACGCAACATCATAGCAAATGATATATCATATGATAGGATATATCATTTACATATATCATTTGGAGCACAACCTTCTAGATCCTAGGTTTTGAAATCAATGACAACAATGCCACATCAAAAACTTCTCAACAATCTCCCCCTTTGGCATTGATGGCAAAACAACAAAAACTGCAAAAACTCCAAGCTCTCCCCCTTGTCAAGAAATTCAATTCCTCTTTTTGTTTTTGTTTTTGTTTTTGTTTTTCTCTTCAATTTATCCCCCTTTTTTCCATCAAAGGCAAAGGTCCAAATAAGATCATTGAGAAAATCAAGTAAAAAGAATACTTTTCACATGAAATTTTTTCTTGTACCTTTCTCTCACAATTGGAAGAATCTTCTTCCAAGATTGTATTGTAGAAACCATTCTTTCACACACACTTTCTTGTAGAAACAACATCCCAAATAAATATGACCAGTATGGAGATAGGCAGTGTTGTTCACAATCCTCTGCATTAGAAAGTATCATAGAGAGATGGTCCAACCGAACCTCAACAATTTCTTTAACAACTAGAAGGTTTTAACCAAGTCCTCCCTTTGTCTCTGATTAGACAATAACTCAAATTGCAACTCACCGACTCTTATCCTTTTTCCATATTTATATTTGAAGAAGTCAAAACTCTTCCCAATTTCATTCAATTTAAATTCAACAACTTCAATTCTTTTTCTAAATTATCAACAATAGCAGGCCACCGAAGATAGTATTTATAGATGTCAGAAATCTCCTTTAAGGAATTCTCTTGTCTCACCGATGTGTTTGAATAAATTAGGTTTTCCTATGACACACCTTCTTTTAATCATAGCTTGGAATTATCTCCTTCATATTTTTCCTCCAACAACCTTTCTTCAACAAATTCTACCAGATCATTTGATAACAAGTTAGAAACAACAGAAACAATAATACCATTTTTGAGCAGATAATCAACCAAGGAATCTTCAATTCTAGGCCTACCAACCGGAGAGCAGGAATTCCACATTTCACCAATATTTTTCATCACCTTCATCCAACATAGAATGAACTTCATCTGTATTAGATATAGACTCTTCTTCCTTCTCCTTCTCTTTTGAAATAGTGATGACATCCTTTTGTGTTAATTTTCTTCCTTTTAGGTTTCAGAGGGGAACCACCAATGACAACCTCTAATTTATTCTTACAAGAGGATGAACCCTCCTCAAATTGACTGATAGGTGTAGCACTAGACACTATCACACCAGAGTAGAAATTCATCTACAAGAATGAGAAATAAACTTTGCATGTATTTTCTTTATCTTCCATACATTCCAAATATCTGTAAACTTGTTTTTCGACAGGGATGTCGGACTTCCACTTAACATTCTCCTTTGACAGTAACGAATTCAGAAAGTAGAACATTAAACACATGAGCAGAAACCCAAATTGGAAGGGATATCTCTCAACCAAATACATTCTGGCATTCTCAATTAGTTTTTCCATTACCAGGCTACACAAATCAAACTGCTGATTTTCCTTCATCTTATGTGCAAGATATATAACAATAGCAGATGTAGAACCTCCACGATTTTGGAAATAGATTTTGTATGAGATACAATAAGAAACATACCTTACTGTGGGATTGAAAATGGTATTTATTAGTAGAGCTCAGGTGTGTTTGTCGATACCAGTAAGTTCCTCCACATCTTTGTATTTCATCGTTTTCTTCCCAGGGAGCTCACCAACTCTACACAATCTAGTGATAGCTTCAATGGCTTCCTTAGTGATCAGATAGGGTTTTTCCAAAATGATGTTGCCATCCTTGAATCGACTCAACATGAACAAGATAGAATCTTTGTCAGAAAATTAGGGGAATTCTCCCCATAACTCCATGCCTAGGGCACAAATGTTTTGTAATTCATCGAGCTTCAAACCTAGCTCCATTTCCTTCATCTTTAGATGATCAAATTCATCCAACTCAACAAAAACCTCTTCTTCTTTGCAAACTATGAGAAATGATTTGAAACTCCATCTTTTATCCTTGATTGCTCATGATGACTTCGTTGCCAAAATGTGCATCAATGATGAGAGCAATTATACTTCACTTTTCAATCAGACGGATTAAGCTTTCTCACGCAACATCACCCGAATCCAGCTTAGTCATGCCGAAAACACACCAATCTTACTTCGGAAAGGGGGAACCGTCAGGATATGCATTGAAAAACTCCCCCTGAGCCATGGCAGTAGGCTTATATTTTGAAAGAGCTTGTACCAGGATCTGGTACCACAAAAGAGCTCTCCACATTCGTTTCCTTTTTCTTCAAAACCATGACTGTCTTCTTCCTGGATTCATCTGATTCTACAATCTCCTTTTTGTTTTTCGTATTTTTCGAAGCAACATATTTGTATGTGTTAGCATTATGTCCAGATTCATCGCACTTGTAACATCCTTTCCCAGACTTAACTGAGTGAACCTTGGATCTACAATGATTAGCTTTGTGACCATAACCATGGCATAAGTAGAAATAACCATGAAAGAGATTATTTCATTCCATTCCTTCTAGCCGGATTAGATAATTGACTTATGTAAGGACTTGCTTTATGACCAAACTTGTAACAGTTAAAGAATTGAATACTCAATTCCATCTTGCTTTTGCACTCTACAACCTTATGTCCATAATTTTTACATAGTAAAAATTACCATTAAATGATAAGTACCTTTGAGCATTTGGTTACCTCACTAGAGATCTTTTTGTAGATATTCTAGAGTTCTCGACCTTGCTAGTTACAACATATCTTGATTTAGCATCAACTTCAACTGCATTGTATTTACCCTTAGTTTCTTGATTTGAGCTTTCCCTTGAGAAGAAAAGTTCTCCCTTATCCATGTGACATTTCTGTAGGAACAAAATTTGATCCAAAATCATGCTACTTTCACATACTCTTGCTTCTAATTTCAGCCTTCTTAACTCTTGATCTAACTTCTCATTTTCTTCTATTTTTTGTTTTATGGTATCCTTGAGACTTTCTTCTATATTTTTGTATTCATCCAACCAAATCTTTAGTTTTAGAAAAAATTCCTTTGACTCCTTTAATTCCTCACTGACCTCTTTGTTTCTTTCTTTGAATTTCTGGATTCACTCCCTTAGCTTTGAGATGCAAGAATTTTCCTCCTTGATGTTTTCTTTCAATTCCTCATTCTTAAATTATGTAGTTTCCATATCACTTAATATTGACTTTAGTTCTTCCTCAAAGTAATAATCTCTTGCCATCAGCTCAAAATGCCAAGATCTCCCTCAAGCAGTTAAGCTCTATCTACAAGGGACCAGGCTCTGATACCAATTGTTGAATAGTTTGGATAACTGAGAGGGGAGTGAATCAATTATCACAAAACACTTTTCCTTTCTTTAATTAGTCAAGGGAAATCTTAGACCAATCATATGTTAATTAAAATAGATATGAACATACAAGAACTTAATAACACCATGCACAATGAACACCAAAATTTATGTGGAAACCCAAGATGGGAAAAACCACAAAGAATGCTAATTCCCAATTATAAAGCATTGGTTAAGGTGATTTTATAAGGGCTCACTGCCAAAATGCTCACTGCAAGTAAGGCTCACTATCGGTGGGCTTACTTCCCGACTATTACAACCAAAGATAAAAAGGCTCACTGCCAAAACATAAAGGATCACTATCGGTGGGCTCACTGCCCGATTAATAAAAAAATCACTGATTACAAAAATGGACAAAACATGAATTGATGAAGTTGCATCTACAAATGCATGAATTCGGTTCTGGTTAGGAGCACAATATCTGACTGTAGTAGATCCGGTGAAGAATATTTTGCACACCTTCCTTGCACAACCTCTGTAATAAAGATTGCTTCTTCCCAACACTTGCCTTTACTTCCTTCTTTGTTTCTTATCACACAATCCTTCACACCCTTATCACTGTTCACACATACCACACTTCTTTTTTTAGATTCTAAAAAATGTTCCACATATATGTATATATACACACCCGGAGAACAAAATGAATCATCCTATCAAATCATGTCGGCTTGATGAACAACCTTGAAATATTCAATAAGGCTTGGCACGCTAGCACCAGACCCAAAATACAGGTTGCACATAAAGATCTTACCACGTTACATGGGGACCCATTAATAGGTCATACATAAGATATAGCATTATTATCAAAAGATAGCTAACTTTGAATTACATGAGATATATTCCGGAGCCGATGGAAATACCACAACCAAGACCAAATCTTGATCAACATCATTCCAGTATCAATAAGAGGAATATAATTAGACATACCAAAACTTGTAACATGCTACATGAATGTCTGAATAGCAAGGATACCCAGAATAAGCTTTAGACATAGCAACCGGTATCGAAAGATTAGTCTTCACTATTCTACATTAACTGTCTTCCACAGATGTCCCAAAAATAAATACTACCATATTTGGATCAAGGATAACATCCATATTACGTAGCATCATAGCCTACAATAGGATAGATCATTTATGTATATCATCTGAAGCCCAACCTTCTGGAACCCAAGTTTTGACATCAATGACAACAATTACACATCAACAACTTCTCAACAATGGTTGGCATAATTATAGGGTTGCTAGTTTCATACAAGAGATCCTGAGGATTTTCCACCAGTTAGGGGAGAATTAATGAGAAGCACAAGAGATACTTTTAATTAGTCATTTATGTTTGAAAAGACTTGTTAATTTTGTTAATTAACATGACTGGCGGTAGACTATAGACTAATATATTTACTTACTTTTACTTATGTTTGGCTAAATTGGTAGATATATTTGAGGTAATGCTTTATATTAAATGTGTTGCTTTTATGGTGATAATGATGAATTAATTATGCAGATTTAATCTTTTACTATCATAATTGGTATCCTATTCTTAAGGATCTTATTCAAGGATAAAGATTAATGATTGATGACTTAGTTCACGATAAAGTTAAACTCCCTATTTAACCGCATGAAGTCAATCACGCCATTGATTGACCTAGCTAGATGATGAATCACCAAAGTCCAAATAATATTATTTTAGTCGGTTTAGGAACTTCTAGTCCCAATGTCGATCTGGCATATTTCTCTATGTCTATTCTCAGTCATGTTTTAGTTCTGCTTTAGTTTTATTTAAATCTCTAGTTTAGGCACCTTGAATCTTGGTAGTTAACGCCATGTTTTGAATTCAATAAGGATATTATTATAAATATCCATCCTTTAGCATTAGACGGGAGTTAGATAATTTTGATTAGAATCTTGTAATGGTTGCAATACTTTTTTTTGTTTCCTACTTTGATCAATTTGAATGAAGATAAGAAGTTAACTCGAATCACTTCATTAAAGATCTTATCGGAGGAAGAGCAGGGCCCACTCAACTAAAGGAATCGATCTTGTGTTTGGTGTTTTACTGAGTTTATGTTATTTTTGTTCATTAATATTAAATCTGAAGTGTAGATGTTGAATCTAGAATGTTAAGTTTGTTTGAATCATTTTCAGTTCATTGGATGTTAAATCTGGATAGTCAATTCTGTTTGAATCATTTTCAGCAATTGTGTTTAAATCACTTTCAAGTTTAGTTCATCATGTTTAGAATGGTTTGTTAGATTCATTGGAAGGTTTATTGAGTTAAATCAGATTTAGATGTTGTTTGTAGGAATTGAGTTTGGTATTTATATGTTAAAATTAATTAGAAGCAATGATGGGAACTTATGGAAAGATGCAACTAAAATTTGTTTGGAATCTACTGATGGAAATTATTATTTATGTTTTCTAGATTAATTTCCATTTCCTTGCAATTTATTTATGTTCTTTAAAATAGCATTTATTTTCTAGTAGACCTTAAGATATATTTCTTTTGAAGCAAAATAGAATTAATTTGGATTTTGTATTTTAGAATAAGAATTAGAGTAAATTTTAGTCTTTTCCATGAATCGGTCTCAATCAAATCAAAATGAAGTCAAAAATAAGTCAAAAAAACTTTAAATTAGAACTAAGATAGAATTAATTGTTAGGAATTAGTTGTTGCAGTTCAGCTCCTGCGAGCTCCTGCGAGCTCCTAAAGAAGTCAAACTGAAACCAAAAGTCACTATTTACAGTGCAAAACCCCCCCAAAAATTTGTGACAACCATCCTTATCACATATAGCTCTAAGACACACCTGGTTTGATAATTAATTGACTAAATGATGCAAGTTGTGACATCAATGACCTTGCCCATCATTTTTGGCATCGTTGTCGAGGAATAAAAGATCTGGATATTAAGTGTAAAGACTTAGTGTTGATAAGGAAGATGGATCCAAATTGCGAATGAGACAAAATCAAGACCATTGAGGGAGGTTTCTTCCATGACACCTTGATCTCAATCAGGAAGAATACCTCTATTTTGATCAAGAAGAAGATATTGATTTCGAAGAAGAAGATCAAGAAGAGAATAGAAATCCATTTCAGGAAGAAAGAATGGGTGATCAACCAGTACGCCCACCAACAAATAGGACCTTTTCATTTCCTAATTTCATTGAGAGACATCTTGATGAGCCTCCTATGAAGAATATTTCACCTTCGGTTTTTCCTATTTTTAGGGGAAAAACTTATGAGGATCTTGATCAATTTCTTTTTGAGTTCAAAGTTTTATGCCAGACCTATGATTATACAAATGATAACCAAAATTTGAAGTTATTTCCATTTATCTTAAAAGAGTCAGCTTTACGATGTTTCATGGGTTTAGGCACTGGAACAATTGCAACTTGGAAGCAAATGGAAATTGAGTTCCTAGATAAGTACCAAGATTACTGTCGAGTAAGGGATAGAAAAGAGGAATTGTTTCAAATAAGGAAAATGGAAGATGAAAATTTGGAAGACTACGCTGATAGATTTTAGTTTATGCACCAGAGGTGTAATAATGGGTTGGATGGTGAAATTAGTAAAAAAAAAATTCTTTGAGGAATTGATGATGAATGAAGAGAGTCCTTGAATCTTATGGGGAAAGGAGAGATTAATAAGCTTTCCTTGGATGAAATTGTTGAAATATGTAGAAACTACTCTAGAAATAGGGTAGGGACTCAAAACTCCAGAAGAAACAAGACCCGCACTACTGATGTGTCAAAAGTAATAGAAGAATTAGAAAAAATGAAAACTGATCTACTTCTTCATCTCAACATGCAAGGAGATAAGAAGGCCACTAAACAAATATCCATTTATCGTCCCAAGTGTAGGGGTAAACATATTTTAAAAGAATGTCCATTGAATCAAATTCATGTTTGTGATATTTGTGAGAAACCACACTCAACAAGTTCCTATAATATTTTGGATAGGATTAAGAGCAATCTAAAGAAACCTCTTGTGGTAGAGGAAGAGCTTAATTATGTTGGCCAAAGACCACAAAACACGGGGTATAATTCTAACCAAAGACAATATGGTTCTACATCTAACTTGAATCAAAATACTTGGCCGAACCAAAACCAATGGATTCCCCCATATCAACCACAACCACCTCCTACATATTGGGGACAACGTGAATGGATAAATCCTCAATGGAACCAGTCACAATGGCAAGCTAATCAACAGTTGTAGTGGTAGTCAAATAAGCCATCATGGCAACAAAATCAGATGCACTTCCAACCATGGAAAAATCAAGGGCAAAAATGTCCCTGGGGACAAACAAATCTTGTGATAAATGCCCCTAATCCCACTAATGACCAAGTGAACCAGCGTCAACTGCTAGCTCAATCGGTTGCAAATCCAAGAAACACCCGCAATTATGCAAATCCCCCTAATTTGAACGTAATTGATGCTAATGATATTCAATTGAGAAATCGAACTGTTCAATCTAAACCAGCAAAATAATCTCAAGAAGGTGGGGAAGAAATAAAAAATTCAACAGAAACACAAAAAAATGAAGAGGAACAACAAGTTGAACAAGCACCGTACCTAGAGAGATTGAAGGAAGAAAAATTTACTCTTGAAATCTCTCAACCTAGTTACATGAATGTTTTTTATTCTCAACACCTTCATGAGTTGAAGAAAATAAACATTGAAATACCATTATTGCAAGAAATTAAGGACATACCAGAGATAAATCAATTGGTAAAGTCCCTTTGCATTAAAAATCTAGGGAGAAAGAAGAAACTACTTCCCACAATACAGCTAGGTACAAAATTCACTGATGAGTTATCATGAAAATTGCTTCCTGATAAATATAATGATCCTGGCAGTCTTGTAATAACCTTGAGTATTAATGGGGTAGAAGTATCCAATGTCCTAATTGATTTGGGAGCTGTCGTAAATGTTATCACATCTAATACTATTGCAATGTTAGGACAGACAATTATTCAACCAACAACAATTATCGTACAGTTAGTCGACCAATCTATTACCAAACCAAAAGGTATCATAGAAGAGATCATGATCACCATTGACACATGGGATTATCCAGTTGACCTTTTGCTTCTTAAAGCCAGAAAGAAAGATTATGTTTATCCAATCATCTTAGGCAGACCATGGTTGGATACTATTTCCACCTTAATTGATTCTAGATTTGGAAGAATGATCATCTCAAATGGTCAAAAGAAAAAATAATTGTCACTCTATCCGCCAACACAACCATCAATTCAACCAAACACTCAACTTTGGGTGGATGAAGATATAGAATCAGAAGGTGATGGTATTGTGGATTTAGCCATGGTTACTCTTGTTGAACACATTCAAGAATGTGAAGAACATGAGTTTACATTAGAAGTTGAGAAAGGAAACCATCAAACAACATTACATGAACAACACTCTTGTCCTCAAAATACACTTGTTGAAAAATCCATTGATTCCAAAACAAACACTAAAGAGATTACAGTAGCTGGAGACAAACCTCTCAACATTAATTCATCTTTATCCCCAATGCAAGAAAAATAATTGAAGAAAATTGTTGAAAAACACAATAAAGCATTTCCCTACGAGTATAATGATATGAGAGGAATTCATTCTTCAATTTGTAGTCATCACATTTACACAAAAGATGTAAGACCAATCAGACAAGGACAAAGGCAAATCAATCTTGTTCCTCATGACATTATTAAACAAGAAATAGAGAAGTTTCTCAAAGTAAGTTCATTTACCCAATCTCTAATAGTCAGTTGGTTTCTCCACTGGTTATAGTCCCAAAGAAAAATGGTAAATGGCGTGTGTGAATAGATTATCGAGAATTGAATAAAGCCACAAAGAAAGACCATTTCCCATTTCCATTTATTGACTAAGTACTTGATAACTTAGCAGACAACAACTACTTCTCTATTCTTGGTGGATTTAGTGGATATAATCAAATCCGAGTAGCTTCTGAAGACCAAGATAAAACTACCTATACCTGCCCTTGGGGTACATACGCGTATATAGTCTTACCATTTGGATTGTGTAATGCGCCAACCACATTTCAATGAGTAGTTCTTGCTATATTTGCAGATTTCAGCACTTTGTGTGTCGTATTTTATATGGATGACTTTATGGTGCATTCAAAAATATTTGAGGAGGCACTTCAAAAATTAGAAAAGGTTTTACAAAGGTGTAAAGATCACAAGTTATCCCTCAATCATGAAAATTTTCTATTATGATGACAAAAGGTATTGTTCTGAGACATCACATTTCAAAAGAGGGGATAAAAGTTGATCCTGAGAAAGTTCAAATCATTCAAAACATTGAGACCCCTAGGAACCAAACAGGTGTTCGCAGCTTCGTTGTGTTAGGGTTTGAAGGCAAATATATAACAAGATAAATGCAGATTTGAACAATAAAATAGAGTAATAAAATACACAAAGAAGACAACACATAAAATTTAGCGTGGTTCACCCAATCTGGGCTACATCCACAAAACCACAGCCATCCAATGATTTTATTATCCAGTGCAAAACCTATTGCAATATTGCAAATAATGCCATGCTACAACTCTCCATCCCAGCCGCTTATAACAAGCATTTAGAAGCTTCTAGAAATTAGGGTTTACAAAGTCATCTTTTTTCTTTTTCAGTGAAAAAATGAAAAAAAGGTCAAAAAAAAATCTTGACGGCTGTTGCCCCTGTACCCCTACGCGGCCCTGAACCCCGACAATGATACATGAAGAGTGTACAGTACTAAAAAATGTATAGTATAGCATGATCAGTCGCCACATACCAACACCTTGGGCATGTTGGGTATTATAGAAGATTCATAGAAGGGTTTAGTAAAATTGCAGGGCCTTTGTTTACATTGTTCAAAAAAGGTGAGGAGTTTGTATGGACAGATGGTTGTCAAAAATCATTTGAGACAATTAAAATCACTTTAACAACTTCTCTAATCATCAAAGGAACTGTCTAGGGAATCTCATTTCACATACATACTAATGCATCCAATTTAGCTATCGATGCAGTATTAGGACAACAAGATGACAATGAGGCCATGCATGCAATTTATTATGTTAGCAAAAATCTAAATCTACTGAAAGAAATTATACAAAAAAAAAAATTAGTTGTAATATATGCAATTAACAAATTTAGGCATTCTATTACAGGTTACAAAGTTTACATACATACAGACCATGTTTCAATTAGATATTTGATTAATAAGGTTGTAGTAGGTGGATGCATTATTAGATGGTTACTGTTGTTGCAGGAGTTTGATGTGACTATAATAGATAAGCATGGAAAGAATAATGTTGTTGTTGAATTCCTTTTTAGAATTGTTTTGCAGGATAATCCAGAACCAGTGGATGATACATTTCCAGATGAACATTTATTTTCCATATCAATTCATTCACTATGGTTTGTTGATTTGGAAAATTACCTTGTAATAGGAAAGTGCCCAAGTCACTTCAGTCATAAACGAAAAAAGAGGTTAATTCATGAAAGTTACAAATTTCAGTGGATGAATGGTATTTCATTTAAAATGTGCCTTGACCATGTTTTACATAGATGTGTAGATGAATTAGATGTCTATGATGTAGTACACGCCTGCCATCATGAGCCAGAAGGAGGACACTATTTGCTAGTGAGAATAGTTCACAAGATCTTAGGAGTTGGTTACTTTTGGACATCAATGACAAAGGATGTCTCATTCTTTGTTAAGCACTGTGATGAATGTCAACGGATGGGGAGACCTACCTTGACAATGGAGATGCCACTTCACCCGCAGATAGCTCTAGAACCATTTGAAAAATGAGGAATCAATTTTGTGGGCCCTATTGGTCCACCTTGTAAGGGACAACATTATATACTTGTTTGTATAGATTATGCAACAAAATGGGATGAGATAAAATAATTTCTTACAAAAAGAGAAGACAAAGTGGCCAATTTTTTGTACAAAAAAATTCTTCAGAGATTTGGTGAACCAAGAGAAATTGTTTCAGACCAAGGATCACAGTTTGTATCTAAAATTATGGAAGCCTTTTTGCAGAGATATCAAATGACCCATAGAAAATCTTTGCCATATCATCCTTAGGTGAATGGACAAGTGGAAGTCACTAACCAAGAATTGGAGAATATCCTGACAAAAACTATTTCATTGAGGAAAACAGACTGGACAAAGAGGTTAGATGAAGCAGTATGGGCCTATAATACCACATGGAAAACAACAACTGGATTTTCTCCATATGAACTTGTGTATGGAAAAAAACCAGTCATGCCAATAGAATTTGAATTAAGAACATTGAAAACAACAATAGAAATTGGAATTGACTTACCTGAATCTAAGAAAAGTAGAATTTTGCAGCTCAATAGACTTGATCAAATGAGAATGGAGACACTTCAACATACAAAGGTGATTCAAAAGCAAACGAAGGAATGGCACGATAAGCATATTGTGTTTTGACAGTTCAAGGAAGGAGAAAAGGCATTGTTATTAAACTCCAAGGTTTGAAGATTTTAAAGGGAAATTCCATACAAGATGGTTAGGACCCTATAAGATAGATCAATTATTTGGAAATGGAATTGTCCAATTGGTACCGATTGATGGGGAAAAGAGAGTTATGCTAGTTAATTGTCATCGATTGAAGACATATAATAAGCCAACAACAAAGGATAAATTTTTAGATGGTCTACAACATATAATTGAACATTTTCTCATTGAAGACATCTCTTCCATGAGAGAAGATCTTTGAACCTTTGGAGAAGGCACGAATATACAAGAACTACAACAAATCCTTGTGATTAGCTCCTTTTTTTGCTCCGTTTTTTGCTTCCACCCTCTATTTTAATGTATTTCGCTATTTATCGGGCTGACACCATATTTGGCATTTTTTGTATTGATCAAGACAAGTAGGCACTAAAGTAGGTTCTAATTAGTACTGAATTTAGCACCAGATTTAGTGCCAGATTTAGCACCGGATTTAGCGCCAGATTTAGTGCTAGGTTTAGCGTCGAATTTAGCGCCGAATTTAGTGCCAGATTTAGCATCGAATTCAACATTGAATTTAGATAGTGGCATATCAGCAAGAGATATTAAATTGTCTAATCAACACTGGCAACCAACATCAAAGGAACATAAGATCTAATGTCGATGAGACATTGAGATATCAGTAAGACAAATAAGATTGTCTCATCGACACTCTTCAAGTAATGATCAAAAGCATACACCACTATACTGTCAGGAAGGTGAGAAACATATGCGGTAGAGCGATATACACCACAACCCCGCTACTAGAAGGCTTCCTCAGGGTGGTGGTATACCGCGCTACCACAAGATAGTCATAAGCCTCTCACGGTATGGTGGTATAAACTGCACTACCGCCAGATAGTCAGAAGCCTCTTGCAGTATGGCGGTATACACCACCATCAGGCAGTAAGAAAACTCTTGTGGTATGGTGGTATACCGTGCTACCACACCTCTCTCACAATCATCCAGTGGTACAGAGGTAAAAGCATGAACTTAACACTTATGAATTTAATATATAATAGTAATTTTTTATTATAAAATATATGTATTTTGTTTTCTAAATTTGTTTGAATATTAAAAGATTTAATGATTAAACATATTTGAGTTTTTTCACATCAATCTTTTTTCTGCCATGATGAATTAGAACAAAATACCCAAGCCCTAATTTTTAACTCACATTTTCACTTCATTTTTTCGAGCTCCCTTTCCTTGCACATGTTGCCATCATTAGAGTTTGAAACCTCAAGCTTTCTAAAGGAGTATCTGTCAATTTTCTCACTGATTTTGAGAGTTTTCTTCACAAAATTTTTTGTTGAGGATAAATTAGGTAAAGCTTTCATGGTTCATAATTTTTTTCCACTTATGTATTTGTGTTTTCAAAGACATTCCTTCTTGGATTCTCATGTTTTTTTCTCTTTCTTTACTCTATCGATGCCTTGCTTGTCTTGAGGTTGACATCAAAGCACTTTTGGAGCTCTCATTTCTTCGAACAACAAGAATTTGAGTAAGTTTCTATGTGTTATTTCTTTGTATCTTACAATTATTTTCTGTTAAAACAAGATCGATTTGGACTCAATAGATACAAATGAATGGGTGTTTTATTTCTACCATGCATCCTTATTTTGTAACCCTTTTATCTTGGCTCGGCTTTTCTGGACTTAGCTCACTAGCAAAATAAATGAAACAAATCATACTCTCCATATTTGGTTTGATCAAACGATGAAATATTTTTTTATTTCTGCATTTTTTCTCTTTTCTGGTGATAGCTTGGTCACGGCCTCTCTAGAATATTTTTTCTATTTCCAAAAAGAACAAAGTGTAAAATTTTCTTTATTATATTTTTGAGCCTCCTTCATGGCTCCATGATTATGGTCGCGAGATTTTTGGGTTTGTCTTTGATATGGGGTTTTTCAAAAACTTGTGACTCCTATTACAGATACAAGTTCTTAGAAAAATGAGTGCAAGCCTTTTTGCATGATCTTTCACTTCTCAGAAAGAAAAATAAATCCTTCCACATTTGGGGCTCGGCCCAGAAACCCTAAACCATGGGTTTGTAATATTTTGCATATCCTTCTCCTTTCTTGCAAGTATTTTACATTTTCATTTTTCAAAACCCGCTTCACAAGACAATTGCACTATTTTTTCTATATGTTCATTTTTCTCTGAACAAGACAAAAATGGAGATGATTGATGCAGATCATGGTGGGATTCAAAGGTCTTCAAATACACGAACACATTTTTGCAATATCACTTGTGTAAGCCTCTAAGAGGCTTCTCAGGCTACAAATTTGTAATTAGTTTGCAAGGGATTGTTTGCTTGTTCTTTGCCAATTTACTATTTTATAGGGAGTTATGCTCTCTTTCTTTCCAATCACAAGGTGCATTTAAGTGAACTTGACCATTCTAAATTATTTAAATGTAGAAACCATATGGTCAATGGTGAATGCTATTGCTGCTCCAAGGCACTTTGACTTCTTCCTTAGATAGTGAGATTCCCTCAAGACATGAATGTGGTTATCATAGCTCTAAACACTCATTTTAGCATGAAGAATGCATCAATGTGTAGTAGAATTCGTAAAGCACTTGTCTTTTTTTATGAATGTTTTAGATTGTTACATATAGTCATTGTCAGATTCTCATGATAGATTCCTTTGAAACTTGTGGCAGGTATGTATTTGAGGACCAAATTGAGTTTATCAAGGAATCAGTACTTGAAGGAGAACAAGTACTTTAACAAATTAGCTCATATGTTGATGTTTTGAATTGTATATCAAATATCTTCTTTTGATTTAAATAGTAATAAGATATATGTTTCTTTCTTTGGTTGATTGGACTAAACTTTAGAGAACAAATGGAAAATGTTTTGGAGTTTTATATGTATTATTCACTTCTGATTTTTTGCTAATTTTCTCATTATTGATGTTTTATCCTAAATCAGGTTGAGGGTGATGATTTTGAAAAGGATTCTAGGGAAAAAACATTGTCACACAAAATCTAGGTTGGATACATTTTCTTAATGCCTGAAATGAGAGTAGCATTTAGCTATAGAAGGCATCAAAAATAATGTTGCACCATAAACTATTTAATGTACATATATTATATGAATCAACTACTTTTAATTTTTATTTTGCTCCATTGAAATTCAATAAATTCTCATTTGCAATCATCAAGCCACTGGAAGGAAAAAAAAATTCCTTTTATTTTATTCTTGACATAGCAACAACTAAAAGTTTTCATGTTATTTTCAAAATTGTTGGTTATTTGATGCTAGCTTAACTTTTCTTGAAATGGTTGTATAGGATGAAAACAATAGCCATATCAAATGCCTTTTTCCCAAGTCCTACTCTCTCAAGGTTAACAATCTCAATCTCACTAATAGTGATTACTAAGAAAGGTAATTCCACCAACTCTACCAAATAGTTTATCGCAGGAACAATAAAATCAGATGCTTTGAAAAGAACTCCATGAAAACCAATCTCTCTAAATGGTATATCAAACTCTAGTTCAAAATATTTTAGATGGGGCTGCTCCCATAGTTTTGTTACTCGCTTGTCAAATCCTTGAAACTCTGCACATTGATTTTATTTTTCTTGTCCCTCTCTTGTTATTTTTCCTCAATTTCATCAGGATCATACACTGACCTTCTTGCCCCTCCTAAAGTTTGGACCACATCCATTACCTCCACATAAAACTAGACATCCTTGTTCTTCTTGGTTCACACTATGATATGGTTATGCAAATGAAAATGAAGCAAAGTAATCATCTCCTTCTCCACTGGCTGGAAGAATGCATACTTAATGTTTTGATACATGATATCAACTCTCACTTCTACTCTCATGGTTGAATATCGAAATCCATTATGGTGGGCCTCCAGAGTTCCAGTCATCTTTCTTCCTCTTCCACCAAATGCTGGCATATTTTACTAACATTTATTAGAATTGTTGCATGTTTTACATCATTGGAATGACATATTAGCTGTAATTTTTTTGAAATTTTATTATGGTATCTACACTTTGATATGATGTAATATGATTATGGTTTCATTTCACATGTTGTAATATTAGATATATAACAGAAAAATAAATTATTGCATGAAATAAATAATAAATTTTCATTTTAAATGATTTTTTTTGTAGAAAACGGGTCTTCCAGAAGATCAAGATGATCCTCATGATATAGATCCAGAATATGTTGGTTCTGGTACAAATCACATGGTAGAGGATGATGATGACGTAGATACAAAATACACTGAGGCCGATGAGGATGATGATGATGACGATGATGATGACGATGGTGGTGATGATGATGAGGCAGTCGCTAGTAGTAGCCAGTGACATTCATGATCATATAGATTGCATCATGGATCATTGTTGATATATGGTTATGATGCCTCTTTTCATAGTTACTATAATATGTATCATTTTCATGGCTTGCAATACCATATTATTGAGTTGTATCATTTTGACATGTATCACTTTGACTTATATCATTTGGACATGTATCATTTTGACTTGTATCATTTTTAGCTATATAATTTATCATTTTTACTTATATCATTTGTACATGTATCATTTTGACTTATGTCGACTGTTGGACATGTATCATTTTGACATGTTATTAATCTAGTGGCATATTTGACTCACTTGTTTTAATCACTTGTTTTGATCTACTTATATAGATATTTGAATCACTTTTTTTAATTATGAATGATGATCATGTTATAATAATTATCTTTTTATTTAATCATATGAGCTATTTAAGAGGCATGATATATTTAACTAATTAAATTGAAATAAAGCATATTAAATTAATAAATGGAAGCAAAACAAGAAGCATTTTTAGAATCAAAAAAGGAAGCAACAATGGAACCCAAACTAGAAGCAAACTAGAAGCAATATTGGAAGCAAAACTTGGCATTATCTAGGAAGCAAAAACAAAAGCAATTCAGGTATCAAACAAAGAAGTAATAATGGAAGCAATTTTAGAAGCAACAAAAGATGCAATAATAGAAGCCATATTAGAAGCAACAAAAGACACAAAAATGGAAGCAAATCTAGATGCAAGAAGCGATGTTATATCGGAAGAAAAATTGGAAGAAAAACTGGAATTAAAATTAGAATCAAAATTGGAAGCAAAACTAGAAGCAAAATTGGAAGCAAAACCAGAAGCAAACCTGGAAGAAAACCTGAAAGCAAAACCCAAAGAAAAACTAGAAGAAAAATCGGAAGAAAACCTGGAAGAAAAAGTGGAAGCACACGTGGAAGCAACACAAGAAGAAAAACTAGAAGCAAAATTGGAAGCCAAACTGGAAGCAACAAAATTCAGCGCTAAACCTGATGCTAAATTCATTGATAAATCTGGCGCTAAAGTGAGCATGCCAATTTGCATCGATTTTTGTGCCAACAGAAGTGCCCAATTCATCAAATCAAATGCACTAAAATCTGATGCTATTTTAGGCACTAACTGTCTATTTTTTTGTAGTGAAGGTAAATTGAAAACCAGCAAATGGTGGTTTACCTTGCAAAAAAAGAAAGTAAATTGAAAATTAGTAAATGGCAGTTTTCTTTTGAAAAAAAAATTTAAAAAAATGAGATGATTGAAAATCAGCAATGACAGTCTATCTAAGTTAACTCTTGAAAGCACCTGAAGGCTCCTAAAGAGCTCCCAAAAGCTCTTGAAGATCCTGAAGATCGAAGACTTTGTTTTGGCTCGATAGCTCCTGAAGACTTTTGAAGTTCCAAAACTCCAAAGAGTTCCTGAAGGCTCCTAAAGGCTCCTGAAGGACTCTTGAAGGCTCCTAAAGATCACAAAGGCTTGCAATAAATAAGGTGTTCATTTAATATGAATATTATTTTCTAAGGTAGTTAAACTAATGTAAAATAGGTAAATAATTATAAGTTTAGAAATCTCCACCATATTGTTGTTAATAATGATAATAAAAGGTTGTTAATAATTCCAAAAAGAAGCGAAGGAATTGGTATAAGTGTGATGTGACATTGAAGTGACATCATTAATGATTGTGGTTCATGCTCAGATTTGCCTGTCCTATCAAGATATTTTCAAATTTAATCTAACATGTGTAAGGAACACCGTTGTTTTTGCAAATAGAAGTGCAACTACAAAATCATTGCATGTGAAGTGTTAGAGGCAGTAAAGGAATAAATGAAAATGATTAATGACAAATCGTGTCATTTTTAGATTGTTTCTTTGTAAAAATGGAAAGAAAAAGATCATTTTGGAAATAATCAAACAGCTCAGTTGAAGTCTGCCATTGTTGAACAGAAAGCATGGGAAACAAACAAAATGTTGAGCCAAAAAATTTCACTCTTGAATATGAGACCAAGAGATTGCTGAGGGAAGTTGGATGGTTGGATTTTATACTGAAATATGAAGGTTTTCAACAATAAATTTTAGAGGAATTCGTGAGAAATTTTCATGTAAATGTCACTAGAGTAAGGGGAGAAATCATTGAAGTCACTCTAGAAATAATAAGTGAAATTTTGGGAATTCCAACTATGGGAAAACCAGTTAACAAAGGTTGAGTAAAGTTGATGTGGATAATTCTCAATTATCTTCATCCCTAGCAAATCAAAAGCTGATTCTTGATGAATTTCCATCCGAACAAGAATTGGTGAATTTTGTTGATCAGTCTTTGACTTTTGTTGGTGAGCAATTTATTGATGATATTGCTTCAGAAATTTTTAATGATGAGTCTCTTAGTGAGGATGTTTGTTCTATCTCTCAGTCCAAATTTTCTCCTTCTATCATTTCAAAATCTCCTGCAAAGAGAGGAAGGAAGTCTTTAGCCATGAAGCTTCAAGAAGAGATTTCAAAGGGAATTCAATTGACTTTAGATTCCAGCTTAGTTAACTGTGCAAAACAAAAGAGGCCAAGGAGAGCTTGTTGCTCTCCCAAGTTACAATGAAACTTATATCATGGAATGTTAGAGGATTAAATGCCTCTGACAAACAATTCCAAGTGAAACAACAATTGGATGTTTCAGGGGCTGATATTATAGTTCTTCAAGAGACAAAGACCTCAAAAGATTCTTTTCATTCTATTAAAAAGAAATGGAATGCATGGGGAGCATCACATTCTACCGCTCAAGGTGCCTCGGGTGGTCTAATTTCCTTTTGGAATACTAAGATGGTCAGTATATCAAATATCTCATTTCATCATAATTGGCAGCTTATGTTTGTCTCTCATTTTGAGCTTTCCTTTTGGCTTCTGAATGTTTATGGTCCTACTAGTTCTTCTAATAAAAAAATTATTTGGGAATTACTGCAATCAAATTTGGATTTGATAGGTGAAGACAAATGTGTTCTTGCAGGTGATTTTAATGCAATTGCAAATGATATGGAAAAGAAAGGTGGAATAATTCCTCCCAGAGTTGTAATTTCTGATTTTGTAGCATTTATTCATGATAATGCATTAAGGGATGTAATTCCCACAAATGGCTTGTTTACATGGACAAATAAAAGGAAAAATTTCTTGCAAATTGTAGAGAGATTAGATAGGTTTTTAATCACCTCAAATTGTATAGGATCACAATTTTCCTTTTCTTCTGAAATTTTACCCTTGGTAGCCTTTGATCATTTTGCCATATCTCTGGTTATGTCTAGTAATAGTGTCAAATCTTTGGGCCATTCATCTTTCAAATTTGAATCTATGTGGCTTAGACATCCAGACCTAATCAGTTGCATTAAAAAATGCTGGCAATCTGCCCCTTTTGTTCATGGGTCTAAAATGTTTCAATTAAGTAATAAATTAGATCATGTAAAGAGGAATCTTATTTCTTGGAACTGATTAATCTTCAAAAATGTGTTTTCTTAGAAAAATCTGGTGTACAACAAATTAATTGAAGCAAATGAGAAGATTATCTTAAATGGGATGGATATTAGTTCATTTGAAGAACAAAAAACCCTAAACCTTGAGTGGAAAGAATTGATCTCTCGGGAAGAAGAATATTGGAGGCAAAAGTCTAGGGAATTGTGGTTGAAAGATAGTGATAAAAATACAAAAAAAATTCACAATTCTGCTCAAGCCAAAAAATCAAAATCCTCAATTTTTTCAATTCAAGATAGTGTAACAGGTGCTAATCTTGTTACTGAGATAGATATTCAAGAATAAGCTGTCAATTTCTTTCCCAATCTGTTATCAAAGCCTGATAACTCAAATGTAAATCTATTTGTTGAAAGAGATGAACTTCTGCAAAATATATCTTCTCTAGTTTCCTCGGATGACAATGTGAGGTTGCTTGCTCCTTTTACTCTCAAAGAGATTAAAGAGGTAGTTTTCTCAATGGCGTCAGACAAGGCTCCAGGTCTAGATGGTTTCATAGCAATTTTTTTTTTAAAATGTTGGAAGTTTATTGGGTTTGATATATTAAGTGCTATGGAAGAGTCAAGGAAGACTAGTGGAATGCTAACAAAATTTAATGTTACAAATATTGCAATCATTCCAAAAATTTTGAATCCAAAAACTTTTTCAGATTTTAGGCCTATCTCGCTTTGCAATACAATATATAAGATTTTCACAAAAGCGATTTATCTCCGCCTTCACCCTCTCATTTCCTCAATTATCTTAGAGGAGCAAGGTGGCTTTGTGCCAGGTAGAGAAATCCCTGAAGGGGCAATAGTGGCGCATGAAACCTTGCATACTATAGCCTCTAATAAATTGTCAGCCATGATAATTAAACTAGATATGCAAAAAGCATATGATAGAGTTGATTGGTGTTTCCTAAATCAAGTGCTTTTGAAGTTTAACTTTTCCTCAAAATGGTGTAAATGGATAATGGCTTGCATATCTGGGGTAATATTTTCAGTGTTACTTAATGGCTCATCTGGAGGCTTTTTCAATTCATCACAAGGTGTTTGTCAAGGTGACCCTTTATCAGCTTTCTTATTTATCATCTTGGCTGAGGCTTTGAGTAGGTCTTTTAAATCTGCAAATCTTCAAGGGAAGATTAAAGGGGTCATCTTTCCAAGTACAAATTTGTCAGTGACTCATTCTTTATTTGCTAATGATACTCTTCTCTTTGGCAACGCTGACTTGGCAGAAGCAAAAAGCATAAAAATCCTTTTGGATAATTATACAAAGGTTTACGGCCAAAAGGTAAATGAAGATAAGTCAAATAATTATTTGTTTAACACTAAAGATTCAACTGTTAAATCTATAGTCAAAATTTTTGGCTTCAATCAAGATCTGTTACCAAGCAAAAATCTTGGGATTCCTTTCTTTTCAAGCCAGAATAGGGTCTTGCATTGGAAAAAAATAATTAACTCTATTCAATCTAAATTGTTTTCATGGGAAGGAAGATGGTTATCATTAGCAGGAAAAATTCTCTTGGTCAAATCTATGCTTTCGTCCATTCCAAACTATTTTATTTCAGTTTTGAAAGCACCCAAGTCCATATTGCTTCAAATTCATAAATTAATTAGAAAATTCCTATGGTCAGGGAATGTGGACACTAAAAAAAAGATACCATTAATTTCTTTAGAGGCTATGTGCATGGATAAGTTAAATGGGGGGGCAAGACTCCATATTCTTGGTAATAGAAATTTAGCCTTAGGGGCTAAAATGACTTGGCAACTATTTTCAAATCCTTCCCTAAAATGGTGTAAAATTATGCAAAATAAATACTTGGATAATCAATCTCCTTCCAGAATCTTTACTGTTTCTGATCCCCCATCAGGTTTGGCAATGTGGAATTTCCTCATGTCGTGTAGAAAGTTAATTCTCCCCCATTTATCTTGGGAAATTAATGATGGAAAACATGCACATTTTTGGAATGATTCATGGAATGGGTATAAGAAATTAAATAGTTACAATTTGGACTCCTCAATAAATTTCTTGTCACAAAAATTTGGACCTTATATATATCAATATTTTGATAATGTGGAATCCTTAACTGGTAAAGTCAATTGGAAGAATTTTTCTTCAGAACCAATTGATTATAATCATAAGGGTATCGTTGCCTCCTTAATGAAAGATAGATTAGTCTATGTTTCATCATATGCAGATAGATTAATCTGGTCAAAATCACCCTCAGGTTGCTATTCGGTCAAAGAGGGTTACCTCTCCATTTCAAAATCTAGTATACAATCCCAATCTCTCAGAGCATATAGTTTTTGTTGGAATTCAAAAATTCTCCCTAAAGCTGGTTGCTTTGCCTGGGTAGCAATCCAAAACAAAATCTTAACAAGTGATAAACTTTGAAGGTTGAAAATCTCAGCTCCTTTTAAATGTGTCCTTTGTGAGGCAGAGTTAGAGGATGTCAATCATCTATTTCTCTCCTGTTCAATTGCACAAAGTTGTTGGCTCTTTGTTTGATCAAAGTTAAAGATTCAATTTCCTCTTCCTACTAATATATGGGATTTATTTACTAGCTGGCCAAAATTATACAAGTCTTCCTTTTTTGTGTGTATATGGGAAGTGATTCTCGCATCGGTTTTATGGTCTATCTGGTGGGCAAGGAATAAACTCATCTTTAGGAAAGAAAAATAGAAAATTGAGCATATTCTATCTTCTATGGAAATCTATATCTCAGAAATTGTAAATGTCTATGTTTCAAAATCAAAACACATAGGATCTTCTTTTATGGATTGGGATTCCAAAGTTCTCTCAAATTGGCCTCTTCTGTCTCTACCCTTCAAAGGAAATCTTCACCTTGTATCAAGCAAAGTTGATAGATCTAAGATTATATAGTCACCTCCCCCTTTGGGTTATTTTAAATTAAACTTTGACGGAGCTCCAAGAGGTAATCCAGGAATTTTAGGTGCTGGTATTATAATAAGAAATAATATCGGTATAATCCTTTCTGCCAAATCTATCAAATTAATGGTTGGTACAAATAATGAGGCTGAAGCACAGGCTTTACTATTTGGCCTGAAAATGGTTGTAGATTTCAAAATATCAAAGCTAGAGATAGAAGGGGACTCTCTTATTCTGATTAATGCCTACAGGGAAGGATCCTCCCATAATTGGAAGTTATCTTATATGGTAAAGAAAATTCAAAAACTTTTGGAAAATTTCTTGCATTATAACTTATTGCATACTTATAGAGAAGGAAATAGGGTGGCAGATTATTTAGCCAACCTGGGCTGCAATCAATTTGAAAAATAAATTATTCATATTGCTCAAATTGCGAACATTGACTATGAATTGGAAAAATTAATTTCAAAAGAAGAAATTTATATTGATCATAATGGATAAAAATTGGATTAAGTCCTTTTGCTACACTTGCCAATTATGAATATGATAGCTTTTAAAGTTTAAACTTTTACCTATCATATTTATGGTTGACATGTCAACAAGATTTATTAATCTTTTTTGTCCTATGGAGGGATCATCAACATAGGATCACATGTTGAATAATGGCAATCCTTTCGTTCTTTTTTATAAATGATATTGTGCAAAGTGTGGTTGATACAGAGATCACAGGTCTGTTTGATATGTTATAAGAATGATTATAGGGGATGTTTGTATACATCTCACAAAATTATGATGTCAAAAGTATGATAGGAGGTATATATCGTGCCCTATCTAAATCGGACAACTTTGGGTAAATACAATTATGAAACATAAAGGTTGGCATGCTCATGTATATAAGTACAATTTCGCTCTCATTACATGGCCAATATGGTGTTCTCCCATACCCGATGGTTTGTTTTTGTTCATCCAATACAACTCGGTTGTCATCAATAATGATTGTTATTCTTATATGGCACATTCGGCATTTGTGTAAAGGATATCATGGTGCTATTTCATAATAACTTGGCAAGGGATTTGTCATGATAAAAAGGTAAGCTTCAAAAATCAAGGGAGCCGAAAGTTTATAAATAAGATAGCATTGTTTTATTTTCTTCATCAAAAAATTAAGTAAGAGCTTTCTTAATATTTAAGTTGCTTATTTAGCTGTTAAGCAAATTAAGGCAGGTTGAAATGGAGTATCATCCTCAAAAAATATGAATGTGGCTGCCAGTTCAAAGTTGGGAAACACCAGCCTCTGGTAAGCTTGATATACAACATCTCCAATCTATTTTCAAGTTCTGTTGCCCATGTGATTACAATTGTTTCAAATGCTTAATTGGGTCTGAGATTCTTCAACCAAAATCACAAAGGTTGATATTTCCGTCAAATGTTCTTTCCATCTTTCTTTCTAATATCATGGATATTCTTCAGTGTTTGGAAACAGTTAAGGTCATTGCCGACACTATGGTAAATGACATTTTTTTGAAAAATGAAGCAATTCTTTGCAGTGCACAAAAATATATCTTCTCGTGTGGAGAAGGCTATATTGTGGTATCTTCCCTCCTCACTATCTCCCTCATAATAAGGTAGTGGTGATTGCTTTTGATGCTTTAAAATTATCTATAGATTTTTCTGACCCCTGTCATTTGAATAAGGCTTTATCAAAGTATTCTAATCATCTGGGAAGGGATATGACTGATAGTTTCAGGGAGAAGTTTTATTACATATCTTTTCTTCTTTATCATAATTGTCAACATGCAGCTTCTTCACTGCAAAGAAATACAAGGCAGGTGTAGATTCAAGCTTAGGAAGGCTCTCATTTGTTGAGGGAAGAAGAAGGAATTGAAGATCAAGGTGATAATACATTTGACTTTATGCAGATGGAGGAGTAAATGGAAAGGATTTAAATTTTGCAGATTATGTATTTGCTTGTGAGCAAGCAACCAATAAATTGTATCTTCAGTGGATAGATGTATACTTTTAGATAGATAAACTTTGATATGACTGTATGACTTTAAAAAGTCAGCATTTTGTAATCAGAAACTTTACATTTTTGGGATAAAACCAGAGGTTTTCTCACTGGCTCTTTCTTGCCAGTATGCCCTTTGAGCCAGTTAAATGTATACTTTATTACATATAATAAATATATATATAGTGGCTTGCCATTTTTATCAAAAAAAAAGAAAAGAAGTTTGAAGAATTGGTGGTGGCATTTCACCAAGAACCAAAAAGAAACCTAAAATTCTAATGCATAAAGGAGAACAACGAGGAATAGATTGTGCTAGCTTGGACGAGCCTTGGAGAATGGTTGTGATGTGGGTGATGAAATTATTCACTTGTGAAGGACAATAGAACACTATATTAGGGCCAGGAATGCAACTATTGATACATTTTAAATATGGATAAACAAAACCCTCTGCTAGAATAAATCTACCAACATTTTTGTTTCAACAAATTGCTTCCATGATTTCCAGAGTAAATTCTAGAGGAGAGTCTTCCATAAAATACCATGGGTTAATTCATCTGATATGGCTATAATTTTTGTCCGCACCCATAGGAAATCAAAAAGGGAAACCCACAAAGGGGCCCGTAGAAAAAAGGTCAAAAAAAGAAAAAGGTGAATCTTCCAAAGGAGAATAGAAAATGGGTAAAAGAAAACTACAGGAATCCTCTAGGGTAACCCATAGTACCTCCAAAAAGAGGAAACAAGACTTAAATGAAGAGATCCCTATCTATGTCGATACCATTGTGTCCACTCCTGAAGAGATACCTACATTTCAAACCCCTGTCATTGAAGTCCCAAAAGAAACTTTTGCAGCCCATGAGGAAACCCACATGCCAGTGTCTTCCCTTGAGCAACCTTGCAGCCCTCCTAAAGGTCCAATTCCATCACCTGAGAGAACACCTGAGGTGCATGACACTGCTGGAGAATATGAGGCACATTTTGAAGAAAGAGAAGCCTTAGATGAATTTAAAGAAGAGGCCAAAATATCAAGTTCACCTTCTCCGATTGTGGAGAGAAGAAATGGTAAAGAGCCATTGATTGAAGAAGAAGAGTCTAATGAAAAATGAAATGAAGAAGAAATAGAAATAGAGGAATTGTTGAGAGTAATTAAGATTTCTAGAATAGAAGTGGAATTAGAGTAGGAAATGAAGAATGTACAATTTCTTGAAGAAATTTTGAAAATAAGGGAGGAAAAATTACAACAAGCCCTCAATAACACTCGGGAAAAAGAGAAAGAAATTGAACAAAAAGAAGCAAGGTACTAAGAGAAGTTGAATCATAGTGAGGAAGCTTTACAACAAGCCAGTGTACAAGTCATAGCAAGTGCGGAGGAAATCACAAAACTAAAGGAGGAATTGCAGTTAAAAGAAGAGCAATTAAAATAACAGTCTATGAGATTTTATTCTCAAGAAGCTTCCACTTTCGTGGCCCCACCACATTACCTTTCTCTACCTTACATACCATCTGATATTCCACCGATGTTGCACAAAGGACTCAACCTAGATATCTCTCTTTGGAATCCATGAAATTCAAGCATGAAAATGATCATCTGAAAAAGAAAGTACAAAAATTAGAGGAAGAGAAAAATGAAGTTGAAGGAAGACTTGAGAAAACCATTGAGATAAGTTCTGCAATGCTGTCAATGAGAAGACCATAAGAAATATATGCTTTATTTCTCAAGGAGAAGTTTCCACAATGGAAACTCAATCAATTAACTTTAAGGAGAAGTATTGATTATCACAATGATAAAATATTTTCTGCAAGACTATTTCCATAGCCACCATGATATTCAAAACCAAATGTGTGAGTTTTTCCAGAACGGGTTTTTAATGGGAGATAATGATGATTCTCTATTAAATTTTTATGTTGGTGAGCTACAAATCTGGTCCTTTGTCTCCTTAATACAGAATCAAGTTGAATGATCGAATAGGATAGGAAAATACAAAGAGGCTTAGAGAAAGTACGGTTTACCAATGAGGCCCGAAATTCCTCATGCAGAGAGGTATATCAAAATGGTAAGATTAGTGGTAAGGAAAAATCATATCAATCCTCTTTATGTTTCAAATTTGTTGAATAGTATATCTACTTTCTAGAATGTAGAAGGGACACTTCCTCCATTGGAAATTGAATCATGTGAGGAAATATATATCACCATTCCCGAGTCATTAAGGAGAAGAGAGCCTATAAGCCTAAACAACCTCAGATGGAGCTTGATAAGAGTTCGACACGTGATCAACTTGATTGAAGGGTAGCAAGAATTTTGGGTTAGTATGCGGTTCAGAATGTCACTTATCATCATGCCCACTCCAAAGCTCAAAGCATCACCCAATATTCTAGAGGAGGTTATTAGACCCTAGTTTGAGAAGCTAAGAGAAAACCATGCATTTGGATGGAAGCAGTAAACAAGGACAAAGAAACCACCATGATTCTTGATAAAGAACCATGAGGACATGGTTCAAAACAGGTTGGGGAGAATGATGATGATGGAAGATAGGGTGGTTTCTAACTCCTCTCTATACTTCTTGACTGACTAGACTAATCCCACTTCACAATTTGGGTGACTTCCTTCATTAGGATTGTTGAAACTTAGCAACAGAGGAGACACACTTATTCAACTATATCTCCAACTATAGTTTTCTTCATGAAATTCACAACACACCTTTGGGGAACCCTTACCTTTCTCTACAACATATCAAAAGCCTGACCAAGGTTGCTTTGGATTGGAATGCTTCAAATTGTCCTTCCTCACTCTACCATGGCCTAATTAGGCTTCTTTTCCAAAACAAGTCCCCCAATACTATCTTCTCTAACCTCAAAACTAGCATGCATACTGAGTGTGAGTCTTCAAACTCACATATCCATTACCTCCTTCTCTTTATCAGACTTAAACTAGCTATTACTCACAAAAATTAGGGTTTTCTTTAATGGACAATCACCCTGTCAACCCCAAAACTCATTCCCACACTCATTCTTCCTTACCACCCTACCAAGAAATAAAAGGAAACATCATTCTACACTCCTACAGGCCCATTCCACATATTTACATCATTCAACAATGGTGGAATGGCCCTCAGTAATTCATTTTGTTTGCAAACCCTCTAAACCCTACTTGCAGAACAAATTTTAGAAAATAGACCAAATCTCCTTTCCTACTTAATGGGAATCCCTCTAATATGAATCAAAATGAATCTATCTTGACACTTTACTCAATAGCACATTTTTCTTGTTAATTGATAATTGTACGGGTTGCACAAAATAGAAAGAAACTCAGATTTTCAATAAAAAGACATAAAAAATAGAACTTTCTTATTCAAACTTCAATAACTTCAGTCTCCAACCATTCTCAAGATATTTTCTCACTTTTTAATGTATTTTCAACTTTTTACATCGTTCCAAAAGGAATTCCAAGAGAACTAACTGTTGGGCTTCCAATTACCCCCCTAATTAGACACAAAAACACTAATTAACTCCCTAACATTTGTGTAAATGTGAAGACCTTTCCTAGATAGAACCAAAAATGGTTTATTTAACATGAATTTGGCCCCCTTGTCCTTATTACAAAAACAAAAATACCATTTCTCAAAACTAGACCTTGAATTCAAGGCAAATTAGACCAAAATTGTGAAAACAGTGAAGGTGCTCTGCACCATACACCATACACCCGGGGATGAAATGATTTCATTCTCCTAATGAAATGAGGTCTTCAATAGAGACTCCATACTGAGCTATGTCCTCTTTAGACATCCAGGTTTTATCTTCCTCAGGCAGTCCATGCCACTTTACCAAATGCTTTTTATAAACCTTTCTCCTTGTTCTTTCACCTCTCTTGAGTCCAACTCAATTTCAAGTTTCATTGGTTGAGTCAGTGGAAGGTCTTTGATCCACTCTCCTTCATATTTTTCAGGTTCACCTACTTCATTACCTGCAAAAATGGCTCCCTTGAAGGGATAGAGGTCAGTTACATTGAAAATAGGTGAGATTGCAACTCCTTGTGGGAGTTGAATCTCATATGCATTGTTGCCATACTTGTGGACCACCTTGCAAGGTCCTATCTTCTTCATCATCAGCTTAGTATAGTTCCCTTTAGGTAGCCTCTCCTTTCTCAGATGTTCCCATACTAGATCACCCACTTTGAACTGTACATCTCTCCTTTTCAAGTCTACTCTATCTTTATACTTGGATGCATGTTTTTCAAACGTCTCCTTGACTTGTTTGTGTATATCATGCATGGACACAACAAAATCCCCACCTTGTGCACTTCTTTTCTCCATTCCCATCAAGTCTCTCAACTCACAAACACCCCTTGGATGCATTCCATAAACAACTTCAAATGGACTTCTCCCCATACTCCGATTGATGGAGTCATTATAAGCATACTCTTCCTGTGGAAATATCAAATCCCATGACTGATTATGCTCCTTAGTTAAACACCTTAATAGATTTCCCAATGACCTATTAATAACCTCAGTTTGACCATCGGTCTGAGAATGGTAGGAAGAGTTGAATAACAAATTGGTTCCTAACTTTTTCGACAATGTTCTCCAAAAATGGCCAATGAACTTGGCATCCCTGTCAGATACTATAAATAATGGTATCCCATGAATTCTAACAATCTCCTTAAAGAATAGGTTTTCAATATGTGATGCATCATTAGTTGATTTGAAAGAAATGAAATGTTCCATCTTACTAAACCTATCAACCACCACATACACACTATCATAACCCCTGGAAGTTCTAGGCAGACCTAAAACAAAATCCATGCTTATTGCTTCCCATGGTCTATTTGGTATGGGTAAAGGCTAATACAACCAAACATTAGAACTTGTTCCCTTTGCTCTTTGACAAATAACACAACCTTCTACATACCTCTTGACATATAAATGCATCTTGGGCCAATAGTAGAATCTCTTGATATGATCCAAGGTCTTGTCATGACCAAAATGTCCACCAAGGCTCCCACTATGCTTTTCTCTAACTAGATTCTCCCTCATAGAGAATTTTGGGATGCATAATTGATCTCCCTTGAAGAGTAACCCATCTTGTATCACATAGTCCTCATATTATTTATGAAATTAACCTTGAGATTGCTCACAAACTGCACACATCATGGAAATCTTCATTAGATTGATACATACCTTTGAGTGATTCCACACCCAGACTATGAAGTTGCACCTCTTGCACTAATGTTGCCCTCCTACTTAGATAATTTTCCACCTTGTTGGATTGTCCTTTCTTGTTTTTTATGGTAAATGTGTAATCTTGTAGGTACTCCACCCATTTCATGTGTTTATGGTTCAATTTCTCCTAGCTATTTAGAAAAATCAGAGCATGGTTATCTATGAACACCACAAATTCCTTGGGGAGTAGGTAGTGCCTCCATTTCTTGAGGGATTGCACCATGGCATACAGTTCTAGATCATATGATGAGTATTTTCTCTTTGCCTCATTCAATTTTTCACTAAATAAGGCAATAGGATTCCCTTCTTGGCTTAGCACTACCCCTATGGCTAAATTACTAGCATCACATTCTATGGTAAATAATTTAGAAAAATTAGGCAGAGTAAGTATAGGTTGTTGTGCTACCTTTTTTTTTAAGTATTCAAAACTTTGATTAGCTGAACCTTTGTCCACTGGAATCTTCTCCTTTTCACTCCTTTGATAGTGTCTAGCATTGGTTCTATTGTGTGATTGAACCCCCTTATAAACTTCTGGTAGAAGCTTGCCAGGCCATGAAAACTCCTCACTTCTCCCACTATTTTTGGTGTAGGCCAGTTAAGGATTGCTTCAACCTTCTTTGGATCCATTTTAAGTTACCTCCTGAGATTACAAAGCCCAAGTATATCAGCTCTTGCTTCATCCATTCACACTTCTTGAGGTTAATCATGAGCTTCTCTTCATGTAGCTTTCCCAATACTTTGTTCAAGTGTTCCAAGTGTTCGTCCCTTATTTTGTTGAATACCAAGATATCATCTAGGTATACTACTACAAACTTGTTAATGAAATCTCTTAACACCTCATTCATGAGTCTCATGAATGTGATAGGGGCATTTGATAGCCCAAAGGGCATCACCATCCACTCATAAAGGCCCTCATTGGTCTTGAAAGTTATTTTCCACTCATCACCCTCTCTAATCCTTATCTAGTGGTAGCCACTTTTTAAATCTATCTTGAAGAAGTAGGTTGCCCCTACTAAACTATCCATGAGGTCTTCCATCTGAGGTATAGGGAAACTATACCTAATGGTTATCTTGTTAATGGCCCTTGAATTTGTACTGAGCCTCCATTCACCATCTTTTTTAGGTGCCAAAACTGTTGGTACAACACAAGGGCTGAGGCTTTTCCTCACTGGGCCCTTGTCTAAAATCTCTTGCACTTGTTTCTTAATTTCCTCATTCTGTTGAGGTGTCATTTTATTAGCAGCCTTGTTAGGAAGGCTTACACCAGGAACTAAATATATATGATGACTTACATCATGGATTGAAGGTAAAGAACTTGGCAACTCCTTCACCACTATGTGCTCATACCTATCAAGGAGAGTCTGCACTTCCTTTGGGGCTTCTTTCTCACTGTCCTCTGCTGCTACCTCTGAAATTGATTTCCCAATAAAAGAAAACCCAACCATCTCTTCTTCCAAGTCTTTTAGGAACTCCTTTCCCTTCACCATCATCACATTAGTTCCTTCATGGACTGCACACTTGTCTTCCTGCAGTGGCTCTAATATGATCTGCACTCCATCTTTTTCAATCTGATACTCATTCTTGAAACCATCATGTTGTGCCTTCCTGTCATATTTCCATGGACTACCGAGAATTAGGTGGCACACATCCATGGGTACAATGTCACAGAGCATCATATCCTTATAAGGACCAATGGAAAACTCCACATAAACCCGCTCATTCACAAGAACCTATTGTCCCTTGTTCAACCATGAAATTTTATAGGGATTAGAGTGGGGTATCCTTTTCAATGTAAGCTTGTATACCATTTCCAAGGATGCAATATTATCAGTGGAGCCAGATTCAATAATGACCTTACATACCTTTCCCTAAACTTTGAAAGTTGTTATGAATAAATATTTCCTTTGAGTTAGGCACTTTGATCAACACCCTCATAATCATCAAAGACTCCCCTAGTTTTGGCTTAGCTCAAAGAGTTGAAGGTCCTGCACAAGAAGTTACACTCTCTACCTCTTCTTCTTCATGAACAAGATGAGTTCTCCTTTCTCCACCTTGGTAGTCTGATCTTTATTTTTTTGGACACATCCATGAAGGATGCCCATATTGGTTGTAATCAAAACATTTCCTTAAAAAGGAATTAGATCCTCTTGTTGGTCCATTGAACCTACCTCTACCTCTTGGACTTCTTCCCCTAAAGATTCCTCTTGTGTCTCCACTTTTTTATTGAGTGGTGCCTTGTTCATTTTGTGTCTTTTGGAAGCCTTTTCCTCCAAGATTATCTCTACCTCTGAAGCTTTTATCTCTACCTCTGGTTTGTTTTTCCATCCTCCTCTTTATCTTCTCTTCAACCTTGGTTGCCACTTGGAAGCACTCTTCCACTATTCCAGGAGTCATCAAGTTGATTTCATCTTGGATTTTACCCTTCAATCCATTCAAGTATCTATACACTCTTTCCTTCTCATTCTCCATATGCCCTAACCTTATGGTCAATTTATGGAATTCCTTTGTGTAAGCAGCCACATCCAACTCTCTTTGCCTCAAGCTTTACAGTCTCCTATAAAATTTTACTTCATATTCTGCAGGTAAGAATTGGTGCTTGATCTTTTGCACCATCTGATCCCATGAGTTGATTTTAGAATTAAGGTTCCTTACTCTCTCTTCTTGAGTGTAGTTCCACCAGGTTAGAGTTAGTCCTTTGAGCTTTGTCTTAGCAAATTTAACTTTCATGTCTTCAAGAATCTCCTTGAGCTCGAAGTAATTGTTAAGAGAATCAATCCACTCTATGACTTCTTCTCCATCCATCTTTCCTCCATACGTAGGTATTTATATCTTCACTTCTTGAGCCTCTCCTCTTGTTGCCTTAAGCATCTACAAGAACTTTTTGTCTTCAGCCCCCAAATCCTCTTGGGGTTTTGCTTGAGGGTTTTCCTCTTCACCCTCCTCTTCAGGGTCACTCACTTCAATTATACCCTTATCTCTCTTTTCCTTCCTTTCAAGAGCTTCCATCCTTTCTCTCAAGGCTTTGATTTCTTTAGCAACTGTTGTGCTACCCATCTTTTGAGGCATGTTGTATTATTCCTTGTTCACTTTTACTTGAATTTTCAAACTTATTTTTCAAACGGACCTAAAGCCTATGCTCTGATACCACTTGATGCAAGATAGGGTGGTTTCTAACTCCTCTCCACACTTCTTGACTGACTAGACTGATCCCACTTCACAATTTGGGTGACTTCCTTCATTAGGACTGTTGAAACTTAACATCACAGGAGACACACTTATTCAACTATATCTCCAACTATATTTTTCTTCATGAGATTCACAACACACCTTTGGGGACCCCTTACCCTGCTCTACAACGTATCAATGACCAAGTTTACTTTGGACTGGAATGCTTCAAACTGTCCTTACTCGCTCGACCATGGCCTAATTAGGCCTTCTTTCCAAAAAAAGTCCCTGAAAACTGTCTTCTCTGACCTCAAAACCAACATGCATACTGAGTGTCAGTCTTCAAACTCACATATCCATCACCTCCTTCTCTTTATTAGACTTAAACTAGCTACTACTCACAAAAAATAGGGTTTTCTTTAATGGAAAATCACCCTGTCAACCCCATAACTCGTTCCCACACTCATTATTCCTTACCACCCTACCAAGAAATAAAAGGAAACATCATTCTACACTCCTATAGGCCCATTCCACATATTTACAACATTCAACAATAGTGGAATGGCCCTCAGTAATTCATTTTGTTTGCAAACCCTCTAAACCCTACTTGCAGAGCAATTTTCAAAAAATAGACCAAATCTCCCTTCTTGTTTAATAAGAATCCCTCTAATATGAATCAAAATGAAGCTAGCTCGTCACTTTACTCAATAGAATAGTTTTCTCATTAATTTCTAACTGTACGGGTTGCACAAAATAGAAAGAAACTTAAATTTTCTGGAAAAAGACAAAAAAATAGAACTTTCTTATTCAAACTTCAAAAACTTCAGTCTCCAACCATTCTCAAGATATTTTCTCACTTTTTAATGGCTTTTCAACTTGTTACATCATTCCAAAAGGAATTCAAAGAGAGCTGACTGTTGGGCTTCCATTTATCCCCCTAATTAGACACAAAACACTAATTGACTCCCTAACATTTGTGTAAATGTTAAGACCTTTCCTAGCTCGAACCACAAATGGTTTCTTTAACATGAATTTGGCCCCCTTAGCCTTATTACAAAAAAAAACCATTTCTCAAAAATAGACCTTGAATTCAAGGCAAATCAAACCAAAATTGTGAAAACAATGAAGGTGCTCTGCACCAGATGAGCACCACAACAGATACTTTTAATTAGTCATTTATATTTGAAAAGACTTGTTATTTTTGTTAATTAACATGATTAGCGGTAGACTGTAGACTAATATATTTACTTACTTTTCTTTATGTTTGGCTAAATTGGTAGATATTTTAGGTAATGTTTTATATTAAATGTGTTGCTTTTATGGTGATAATGATGAATTAATTATACAGTTTTAATATTTTATTGTCATAATTGGTATCCTATTCTTAAGGATCTTATTTAGAGATAAAGATCAATGACTGATGACTTAGTTCAAGATAAATTTAAAATCCTTGTTAAACTGCATGAAGTCAATCATGTCATCAATCAGCCCAACTAGATGATGAATCACCAAAGTCCAAATCAGCTTCTTTTAGTCGGTTTAGGAACTTCTAGTCCCAACGCCGATCTAGCATATTTCTCTCTGTCTATTCTCAGTCCTGTTTTATTTCTACTTTAGTTTTATTTAAATCTCTAGTTTAGGCACCTTGAATCTTGGTATTTAGCGCCATGTTTTGAATTCAATAAGGATATTCTTACAAATATCCATCCTTTAGCATTAGACAGGAGTTAGATAATTTTGATTAGAATCTTGTAATGGTTGCAATACTTTGTTTTGCGTCCTACTTTGATCAATTTGAATGAATATAATAAGTTAACTCAAATCATTGTGTTAAATATATTATCAGAGGAAGAGCAAGGCTTGCTCAACCAAAGGAATCGATCTTGTGTTTGGTATTTTACTGAGTTTATGTTATTTTTGTTCATTAATATTAAATCTGAAGTGTAGATGTTGAATCTAGAATGTTAATTTTGTTTGAATCATTTTCGGTTCATTGGATGTTAAATCTGGATAGTGAATTATGTTTGAATCATTTTCAGCAATTGTTTTTAAATCACTTTCAAGTTTAGTTCATCATGTTTAGAATGGTTTGTTAGATTCGTTGTAAGGTTTATTGAGTTAAATCGGATTTAGATGTTGTTTGTAGGAATTAAGTTTGGTAGTTATATGTTAAACTTAATTAGAAGCTATGATGGGAACTTATGGAAATATGGAACTAAAATTTGTTTGGAATCTACTCATGGAAATTAGTATTTATGTTTTCTAGATTAATTTTCATTTCCTTGCAATTTAGGTATGTTCTTTAAAATAGCATTTATTTTCCAACAGACCTTAAGATAGATTTCTTTTGAAGTAAAATAGAATTAATTTGGATTTTTTATTTTAAATTAAGAATTAGAGTAAATGTTAGTATTTTCCATGAATCAGTCTCAATCAATTCAAAATGATGTCAGAAATAATTCAACAAAACTTTAAATTAGGAAATAACATAGAATTAATTCTTAGGAATTAGTCGATGTAGTTCAACTCATGAAGAGCTCCTGAGAGATCTTGAAAGCTCCTGAAGAAGTCAAACCGAAACCAAAATTCATTGTTTATTGTGCAAAACCCCCCAAAAATCCATGACAACCATCCTTATCGCGTATAGCTTTGAGACACACCTGATTCGATAATTAATTGACTAAATGATGCAAGTTGTGACATCAACGACCTTGCCTATCAAGACTGTTGGAGAAAATTATGGAGGATGGGATGGTCTTTGTTTAGAACCATGTGTCATCACGTATCTATTGTTGGCAAAACAAGGATAGACAACTAAGAAGGGGGGGGTGAATCAGTTGTCACCAAAATCAATTTTATACAACATTAACCAATCCTTATATCACATATCTGATAATTAACAATGCAATCAAAAGAACAACACATCAGAGAGACATGAACACCAAGATTTTATATGTGGAAACCTTGTTAGGGGAAAAACCATGGTGGATGTTAGTCCACAAGATTATACCATGTTAGAAGTATAATGAAGAATAAAAGAGAATTCATTTGCATTCAGGCACACTATTTAGAGCACACTGCTCAAAGGGAAGGCTCACTACCTTACATACAGTAATCAGATTAAATCCATCTGATGAATTTGAACTGAGAAAATAGCTTCTGCAAAAGCCTGATTATAGTTCTAGTTAGGCACACTAAAACCTCTTCAAACTCTTCCACACCTTGCTATGAATGATCTGACCTTTATTCACACGTGTACATCACTTGTACACTAGAGCACACCTCTGAATGAGGAAAAAAATCTTGTATATATATCCACTACATGGATTTGCATCCACTATTCAGTCGGCCATAGTTAAAAAATAAATTACAACTGTCAGCTTTGATACATGAATACATTTCAATGCATACCAACACAAGTTGGCCATAACATAGTGAGGACCCAAACAAATATCTCCAAACATGCCAAACAATAAAATATTAATCCTCATAGATCTGCAACACGCTAACACCACAATGTCGGCCAAGAACACCATCTACAGAGATTGAATAACTGTAGGCACATAGATCATCATAACTTCCACAAAACTTCATGTGCACCACTGAAACTTTCAGAAAACATACTAGAAAGGTTCAACACCAAACCCTTTGAAACGCACCTTAAGATCTTCAACACACAGAGCTTTCCAACATTCTGACCTCTTCAGCTCCACTGGTTGCCTATACTATATTTTTTACAATTTTCTCAATCTCCTTGACATACACAGCCTTAAGAATATTAAAATGATAATAGTGTTGACATCAATGACAACAATGTATCAGAAACACAACCACAACATCCAACATCTATACCATGATATGCACTAGGTGGTATATAGATCTAGGAAGAACTTTGTATGTAGGGTGACACTATTGCATGTGTGAGCATGAGAGAACATGACAACCACTAGGCCATTGATCTACAAGGTTTGGGGTGCAAGACTACCATATGTGTACATGTATGTGGGAGTACTCACATACAAGCAAATGGGTGACTTATGTTATTGGTGGAGGTATATTAATGGTCTAGATGATTTTATATGGAGACCATGGAGGGAGTGTGAGTTATGGGAAGAAAATTCAAAGCATCTCTCTTACTGTAGACAACTTAGATATCTTATCAGCAAGAATTTCCACATTATAGATAGATATATACCCAAGTGAGTACACACACAATTTGGACAAAGACATTATGTACTTGTCAGAGAGGAAATTTTTGTGAGAATGTGGAGAGAGATTAATAATTGGCGGTCAATGATCAATGCAGACATGACTATTGTAGAGCTAGAGGTAGTTACCCTGGTACCATGGGATCTTAGGGTAGATGCCATAGATGAATGTAATACCATTGAGAATGATACATGGTGGGTGCATCATAGGCCATTCTAATTGAATAGACTAGGGTAGAGGGTGGAAAATCCACCCATATGAGGATATGGTGGGAGGGGGGTGAGATAGCGATGAGGTCCAATTGTAAGAGTCAAAGCCCAATAGCCAAAGGATGCACATGATGGACAAGGGAGGAGGACCAGCTAGTAGGGGACCCAGGATCTCCACTGAGATAGATGAAGGTGCATGATCAAAGTGGGGAGGAGGAGGATTCCTAGGTGTAGATAGCCACTGAACTATCAGAGAGAGATGAGGCCAAGAGGCGACTTAGAGGGCTAGAGGAGACAAGGATCACGCTAGTGCTGAGAGGGATAGCCTACAAAATTAGGCTACACATGTGACCACAAAGTGAAATAGGCTATGAGTCCAATTAGCATAGGTGGTAGCCGAGAGGGACATAAGACGGTTAGGAGACGATAGGTGGAGGCTCAACTAACATAGGTGATGGCAAAGAGGGATGTCAAGAGAGCCCAATAGATACATGTTGAGGCAAACATAGGGATATCAACCCAATATGTTATGCCTAAGGTGAGGATGATCATCATAGAGGTGACATATTATAGGGCTCTCTATGAGAGAAAGGTATCGAGGGAGTAGAAATCTCCACCGTACTCCTTCAAGACAAAAAAAAAAAAATCATTTAGGGGTGAGCTCAAGAGGATCACACAACATGGGGAGCACGTGGCTACCACCACCACCAAGACCGGGGGGTCTCCAACTCATTTCCATGGGAGGAGCTCAGGATAGGGCACATCTTTATGTACATATGTACAATATTATGTATATATTTGATTCTATGTACATTATTATGTAAACACCATGCTTATAATCCATTGTATGTATATTATATTCATATGACTCATGCAACCCATGTAGAAATTTGTATTATATTGTTGTATTATATGATAATATTTGGTTACATTGACACTAATGATGGACACTATATATTATTATGATTTAATGTATGAGATACCTATGATTCATTATGATGGTGTTTATTTTATGTTTCTTATGATTACTTATGATGTTATGATGTGATTTTATTTATGATGATGGATTAATAAATGCATATATGTGTAATGTTGAATGAATAACTAACTATTATCATTTATTATGATTGTTATGATGATATATGATTTTTTTATGACTGTGATGCATATTGAAACTTGTAAATGCAAAGAAATCAATCTCCAGCAATGATCAAATATATAAATGAAAACTATAAAGAGAAGATACAATAAAATAAAATATAAAAAACACAAAGTAACAAGGAAAAAAGAAATAAAACATGTTTCTAGTTTAAAGAGGAACCTTAGGAAGTGGATATATCTTGTCATTTACCCAACTTGCATACACACAACACATATGCAAATATATAAAGAAATAAACTCAGGTCTAAACCCAAGCTACTTTAAGCACATTAAGATATAGGCCTTCATAAAGAAAATGTGAGACAAAAGAAAGTCAAACATGCATATAAAGACACTCATGCTATAACCCAAGATGCTCTAAGAATATTAGGATAGAATTTCATTGAGAAAATGGGATAGAAAAGATAAAACCAACAAAGAAAAAGAAAAGCGATTGAGAAACAAAATGAACAACCAATATATCTCTTGCTAAAGGATAAGCTCAATTGGATAGATAAGGTCCATTGTAGGAACGATGCATCCATTAGGACCTTATAATAATTTTGATAATTCTCATCATAGGAAAGATACTTCCATTAGTAAATGAAAACTATTTTGGATAGTGATACCAAAAGATAAGCAACAAGATATGTGTTGGCAAGAGAAATGGGGGAAGTACAGTCTGTTGGCGTAACAATTAGCACCTCTGGAGTGCGAGTTGGTACGAACAGCTATGCACAATGCATAATGACTATTCTTCAAATTAGTAGGGGAAGCTCCCTCTTTTTCTGATATGCATTCTAAAAGTAAACTATTCTAAGTCCTATCTTTTGACTTAGCTGGAAGAGGCACAAGGTTAAGAAAACCAAGGACGTTGTAGCTAAGGATTTTCTTTGGTTTCGTAGGTCATTAACTACAACCAAAAACTAAAAGCTTTAAAAATCTAATCTCCTCAAGAAAAAAAAAACATGAGGAAATGGAGCAAGAATGTGTTGCATGATAAACCTCAGGTACAGATTCACAACGTGAAGACAAGGTGGGTGAAACTATTTGCTTGGCTGGAAAGAAGTTTATTAAAACAAACAAATATACTGTAAATCAGGTACAACTTCACAACATGAAGGCAAGGTAGGCTCAAATATCTGCTTGGCTGAATAGGTTTACTACTACACACATCGAACGATGAGATTTGAGTACAAATTTGCAACGTGAAGGTAAGGTGGGCCCAACTATATACCTTTTTGAATAGGCTTATTATAAACAAACAAACAAAAAAGTAAGAAACTAGGATATCAACTTCAGGGATAACTTTAGGAAACCCCCCCTCAGCGAAGGTGTAAAATCCTCGCGAATCTTTCCTTTTATTTGAAAAAATTAGTAATTCTCCCTAGTGAATCTTATGTACATTATTAAAAAAATTGTAAAGTCCTGGCGAATTTTAATGAATAATTGGTAAAAAAAAAGTAATCACAGTGGCAAATCCTAGTGAATAATCACTAACACGATTAATTATAATGGTGAATCTCTCCTTTAAAAATTTGCATAGTTGGTCGATGAAGTTCCCCCATTTTTAAAAAAAAAATTAATATTGAAGTAGGGGCCCATGGGCAGCAACCACTGGCAAGGTCAAGGGATAGCACCCCTTGCGGGGGTCAAGGGGGCAAAGCCCACTTGTGGGGGTTGAGGGGAAAACACCCCCTCACGGGGTTCAAGGACAGTGGGTGGAGCACACATGGATGAAGTGTTTTTAAAAAATATCACTTGAAAAGTAAGACTAAATGAAACTTGAAACTTTTACCATCAATTAGCTTTTAAATCGAACGGCTGCAAGTTCATTCCATGAGCGAATATCGATGTGAGTGAACATCATCAGTGGGACACTTATGGATGTCCCATTGATATAATGATGATGATGTATGTCATGAACTATTGGAAACAATAAACGGTGGAGATCAAACAGAGCTTTGATTTGATGTCTTTCCAGGAGATTGGCGCGAATATTGTAGATTCTCTTCATGATTCTCTAGAATTACACAAGTGGTGTACCTATGCCTTAGTGGACCCCAGGTGGAGCATGGAAGCCTTATCAACATGAGTGAACATCATCGGTGGGACACTTAGGGATGTCCCACCAATACAACAATGATGACGTATGTCATGAACTATTGGCAATAGTGAACGATGGAGATCAAATTTTGGGCCTCAACAACCTTTTTAAAAGGCACGTGCATATAAAGTCACATAATTGACTTGCATCCATTCGATTAAAAAGCTAATCGATGGCAATAAAGAAAAAACCTATTCAAGGCTAAAATATCCCTAAAATGAAAAGGTAAATTATTAGTAGTGGCGATATTTCCCAAAAATTAATTGTAGGAATATAAAATTAATGGAAATTGTAATTAATATCTATAATTACAGTATAAACTAATGGCGAATCAGTTCCAATTATGCATCGTTTAAAAAATAATGCATTGGCGAATTAATCGAGACAATTTTTTTTTTTTGTAAAAACCTAGCGATTCAACATCCTTTCTAACTTGTATTATTTGCTATATTTGGAGGTCTCGATTTCAAATATTCACCAATTGGCAAAGATTCGCTACTAAATTTTTCCCTCATAAACTTGTATTAGCAAAACACGCATACAACAAATGATCAAACTAGCAACCCCATTTAAATACGATTCAAAAAAACACCATAATAATAACATGAAGGAAAGGAGGCCTCATCTATTTACTACTATAGTAATCACTGATGAACAGATACAGAATAACAATATTAAAGGAAAGGTAGGCTCAGCATATATTGCTATCGCGTGCAAAAGTTATTTACAAATGAGCTAAAAGATCTTATTTATAAACATCAAAGGTGTAGGCAACCCTAAGATCACCTTGGGTCAACTAGAGTCTCGCAACATGTGAGATTTTATTCATCTAAGTCTAATAAAAGAAACTATATAGTTAACTAATAACTAACATCAATCAACTAGAACTAACTAAAATTCCATCCTCCTATGAAGATATCTCCAAGAATGAGATAGGTGTGCCTGGTATCAACAAGAAAAACTCAAGAACTGACATTGAGTTAACTGTTGCTTCTAACTCATCCTCATAAATAACTGTAGGATCCAACTGGGTGTCTACTCCAATCCATCTCTATTTATTATCTCATCTAGGAATTTATCGATTATATCATCATCTGGCACTTTGACGCTATCCACGATGATCAACTACTTGTCTAATTCCTTAACTCCACCATGGATCACCCTTTGATTGTCTCTAACCTCTATAGTCACCTTCTTGAAACTGATAGTCAACATTGAGAACTCCTTCAAGTTAGATGCCTCAGGATCTCCACCTAGGTTATCATGAATCAACTCTTCAAACTCAGCTTGAACTGCCTCCAACTCAGCGTATGTACCATCCTCACATCGATACTGACATGGGATCTAGGTGATGAACTCATTGATAAATCAAAGAGTTGAAGCAACCTTCCCCTGAATTACACCCATCTTAGCAGAAAATTTTTCATACGTTTCCACTTTGCAAAGATACAATTCTCTCCAAGTGAAAACCTTCTTTTTATCTTCTATTGCTTCAATGGTGTCATATGCAACTGCAAGTTGTGATATGAGAATCGGATCCTTTGGCCTACGCTCTGCTATGAATATATCGAGCTCCTAAATCCTCTGTTGAAGACTATGTGCGTCAACCCTCAACTGATACAACTCTATAAGGAGATGTCGACCAACAATATGAAGTACTCAATCTAGGTATCTAAAAGCTTTCATTGATTAATCAAGTAGTGAATCATCTGCTGAACTGCGGCTATCTCTTGAAGCTACGGGAGTAAAGGTGCCTACCCTGCGTTTCCATGAAGCAAACTCAAGATGTATTTTCAGAGTTGCCTAAATTTAGCCTTGAGGGCTTACTTATCTTCACCATCCTTCATGACACACTCCTCTAGATTACTCGCGACGACCTTGAACAGGCTCACGTCGATGTGTCGAGTACTCTTACCTAGATTTTCTTTGATGAAGGTAAAGTAACCAATATCAACCTCATATAGGTTCTTGCCTTCTAGAGGTGTAGCAACTTCAATGATGAGCTCTGCTTCAAGATTCTTCTCAATGTTGACTTGCTTCTTGGCCCTCTTATTCAACCTATCCTGATAAGGATCACCGAACTTGGACAAGTCCAGCTAATATGAAGGCATACACGTTTCTCTCCCTAAAAACCTCTTGAGCCAAGATGAATGATTCATGTCCTTCTCCTAAAGAGGATTTGTTCCTGCTATGTCAACCACTAGAAAATCAACTGGCATGAAGGTCTTGTGTACTGGAGACTCAGGCTCTGAATCAATGTCGATAGGAGATGATGAAGGTGAAAAAGGTGGACCTAGAGATGATGAATCAGCCTCAATCTGTACTACTGGTTCTACTAGAACTAATGGCTCTGCTAGAACTACAAGCTCCATCTCAACCTATTTCCATTTAGTAATTCTCTTCCCTTTTGAATTCACCCCAAACTTGACTCCTTCAGGCGACTTCAAGATAACTTTGACTCGAGGCTTTGCCCTAGAAGTAGAAGGCAATGAAGAAATCACTATTGGTGGCTATGTGGCTGGAATTACCCTTCGCTTACACTTGCTCTCAAGGAAGTACATGCTCATTTTAATAACTAATCTAGACAAATCCTTTACTGAAGTATTCATTGGAACATACCAATCAGGTTGGCGAAGTGGTTGGTGAGCAACTTGGTCTTTAATAAATGAATTGAGGAGCACTTCTCCATCATCATCAAACAAACCCCCCACATCTTCTGACAACAAATCAACAATATGTGGGAGAGTAATCCTACAACAATGATGTCGACACACCTCAAAAGCATCCTTGTAATTGACCCAGGAGTCCTCAAGCATTGTCGAATGTGGATTTCTTAGCTCCAACCTTGTTGAACAATGATCCAATGCATCATAGATACGCCTCTGAGGAAAACACTTGAGCCAGAGTTTCTCTAACTCATTCACCATTAGCTTGCAATCAACAACTATCCTACATTTGTAAATACCAATCCGAAAGAAAAAGTGAAAGCTCACTTGTGTCGATTGGGAAGGAAAGTGTGAACCTCATGTGCTTGTCTCATAAACTCCATGAAAAGAACTTTGTCTGACAAGTACCTCAGAAGCATCAGAGGCTCTCCTGTGTATCCATACACACGGATATATGTGAAAGTAGGGAATTGGATGAACCAATCCACCCAACTCTCCATTGTTGACTTCGCCTCTAGGGAAATTATAGCATGCATCTCGTTGTCTAAATCCCTAATTATCGTCATAATAAAGTGATCATTCACCACCTTAAATTCTTGTTCATCTTTCGAAAACTCTAACTGAGAGTAGTATTTGTGCACTCACTGAATGCCCAGAATTTGATGGGTCTTTAATAGTCTAAAGTTGTCTTGAAACACAACCGAGTAAACTAGAAAAGTCACCATATGAAATTTGTGCTTTCTCAAGAACTCTGTAATATGCTGGTGAAGACATTCACTGATAAACATTGCCCAGTCAAAGGTTTCTTTCTTGTCAATAGCTCGAGAGATGAGGTAGAACATCCATGGTCAAAAAATGATTGTGTCTTCCTGACCTGATACTTGGTTGAGTAAAGTTATTAAAATGGCAATCTCATCCTTGAACTCACCATGCCCAATTTTCTTTGGCATGTTGGTTTTCAGAACTTTCAACCACCATTGAGCTACTTTATTCTGCGATCTATCGTTGTCCTCTTCCCATATCATGTCACAATCTGGAATAGATATTGTAAAGTGATCTGAACGTTGAGGGATAGAAAATCATTTCTCAATGTCCCTCGGCTTGAGGCTACAAACGACCCTTCCATCGGCTGACCTGATTTGTCTGGTAGATGAGTCATAATGCTTGATGCAAGCGATTACAAACTCGAGATCGAAAACCGATATGGGAATGGATGTTGCTGCAGGTAAACCCAAACACTCAAGATTCTTGATTGTAGTGCTACTAGTACCCTCTAATGTACTTAGATTGATGATGGGATAAACATGACCCAAGTCAGTATCGATAGTTTTCAGAAAATCATTAGCAAAGACCTATTTGGCCTTGTAATCTATGGGATTGTACTACTTTTTGAAAAGCTAGATTATTGACTGTAAAGTTGGGTATGTTCGGAAAACTTTAGGAAATGTTGAAAAAGCTCGAGGATAGGCTAAAAATAGCAAGTGGAAGTGAATTTTTCTAGAAAAAATTTGAGATATGGGTTTTGTGTAGAATCGAATTCTAAGATGACCCAAATCGACAAAATTACGAAAAAAATGAGATTGAGGCCTAAATGTAAAAGGTTTTCAATCGAGATTTGAACTGGTAGTTAGGGGCACTGGGGGCAATTTTCTCGCGAAAATATGGAACATGGGTTTTGTGTAGAACTGAATTCTAAGACAACCGAGATCAATATATTTGCGAAAAAATGTGTTTTAGGCCCACATGCAAAGAAAAGATGCAGTGGGGAAATTTTCCCAAAATAATCTAAGACATGGGTATTGTCATTGATGTTGAAATACATGAACCCAGATGATGCATTTCTGAAGATTTTTCCATTTTCTTTGACATGCGAAGAATATTGAAGATGAGAATAGAGGAAATAAGACAGAAGATAGAAGTTTTGTTTTTTGTTTTAAATCTTCTTCTATAGAAATTCGCCTATGCTTGAAATGGATCTGAAGAAACCTGTGTGCAAATGGAAAACAAAGTCTCAAATATTCTTCCTCTGAACATTTTGAATTTGTAGCTACAAAGAACACTGAATTCTGACACTTGTAGCACCTTCAAATCATTTTTATGCTCAAGAAAAGACATTTTTAATTAACTCATAATGAGAAATAATGGACGCCATATGCAAAATATATAAGAATTTATCTTCAAAGGTGTATCAAAAGCATGCACAACCTTGGAAAGTGCGCTTGAACTCTAACTGAACCTTCAAAACCCACACATGGCCTATAATTGGCTTTAAAATCAGTTAACTCAAAGAAGAATATGCCCTAATTAGGGCACCACCTTCAAAAATTCAGTCAACTGGTGCATGCAAGCTGATCTCGCTCAGTTATAGACTACAAATATGCCAAGAAGAAGTTGACTTGAAAATATTTAAACTGAAGAGCTAATTTTAGTTAACTGAAATCACCTCTCATGCAAACCACTTCTCTTGAGTTCAAAAGTCAACCTTTGAATTTAGCGCCTCTTACAAAACTTAGCCAATTTCTCAAAATTTGAATTTGAAAACCTTACCAGAGCTCATGTTTAACCACTAATTCTGATTGACTGACATGTCAAATTGATTGGTTGATAGTTTCGTTGAAGAGCGGGATCAAATTTGACAAAAGACTCCTTGAGGTGACAAACCCTAATTCATCCATCTAAGGCCTCAAAAATTAGGGTGTGCCCGGCCTTCAGGGGTGCTTTAGAACTCAGACTAAGAAAATCTTCAATGCATTTTCCATCATTTTCACAGTGATTCTGACCTTACTTCACTTTACATTTCCCGGTGTTCAGAAAAACCTCAGAGCTAGTTGACTAGCTCACTACAGAGCTGGTTGGATTATGAACAAGAGCTCTTGGAGAGCACTTCTCATAAAAACATCATTTGATAGCTTAAAAACATGGGCACCCCTACCCTCCAGGGGCGCTTTTCCTCCCAGACAACCATTTTCCAAACTAGCTAAAAACCACTAAACCTCCGGTTGCAGGCTACTGAGAAGTCATCTGACTCGACTGAGACATGCAACAGAAAGTTGGAACCAACACAGACAAGATGAGCACTTGGAATCATCAAACAAACTGAATTGAAGGCATCAAAACCTTAGGTGCCCATGGCCTCCAGGGGTGCTTTTTCCATTTTTGGACATTTTTTTATCATGGTCGGAACCCTATGTTTGACTCTTGATCACTGCAGCTCGACAACTCAAATTCACCCTCTAATGGATGCATTGCGAAGCCAGATCAAGTTTGAGACAGACATCCTAGGTGATACTTGATAAAAAAACCTCATTTGGATCTCCAAAAATATGGCACCCTTAGCTGAGAAGTGCGCTTTTCACTCCAGACTTAAGTCATTTTCAATTTCCCTCATTTTGCATTCAATCTCCAATTTCAGGTGATAGACAAATCTATTGGACTAGCTGGTTCGCTCATCACGAAGCTAACAAGATTCCGAAGAGAAGACATCTTGGAAGAGACAAGTCTGAAAATTTTGATCTAGGCCTGCAGAATCAAGGGTTCCCTTGGCTCACAAGTGTGCTTTTGCATCCAGACTTAGAAAATTTTCAAGCATTTTACCTTGTCAAAAATCCCCTCTGAGACGAAGCTTATTTTTAGAAAAAACTTGCCATAGAAACATCACTGACACCTAGTACCTGGCCATCTGTCATCGAAAAGCTCAAAGAACCTAACTTTTCACTTGAAAAAATGAAAACTATCCACCAGGCTTAAACTGAGTTTTAACTGAATCTGACTTCACCATTGTGATCATGAAGCAAAATAAGCCAATCAAAACAATTTTCAGTCAATTATAACAAGTTTCAATTTTTAGGGTTTTTGACCTAAAAATAGGGGTCCAAAAACCCTAATTTTCAATTTTTTCAAATTTTTCCAATATCTTCATGGCATCACACTGACTCAAAGCCCATACTTGATTTTCCCAAAAACTATGTTTTGACATCATTTTGACAAGGTTTAGACTATTCTAAGTAAAATGCCTTAATGAAGCAAAAAATTGGTTGGGGTACAACATTAGGCTCCGTCTAGTGACCATTTCGGATACCTACGACATAGGAGAATCCGGGAATCTCTAACTTTTTGTAGACCGGTGACTTATTAGCTGGGCATTGGAGTCGGGACTTTCTTTCCTAATCACCTAATAACAGGACTACTACTAAAAATCACCTAAACAAGACTACTTAAATCACCTAAAACATGACAAAACTTCACAAAATGGGGAAACACATTACTACATAACGATAAAGCATAAATAAAATCTTTACAAAAATTACTCCTCCCCTGGAGGGTTGAAGTGCTTGAGATATTTCCCATTGTATGACAGCGAGAGAAGCCTTCCATCCTGATGTGAGAGAATGTATGTGTTCTCTCCTCTTGATTCATGTATCTGGAAGGGCCCTAACCATAAGGAATCAAACTTGTCATGCATTCCTTTAGGTTCATGTCTTTTATCCCATAATAGAACCTGATCTTCGATCTTGAAGTCTCTCTGATGAGCCTTCTTATCAAAAATCTTCTTCACTTGCTCTTGATGTTGAGTGATTTTGTCAATGACCTCCACCCTTTCTTCCTCTAGCTTCATCGGGTACAAAATCCTCCTTTCAATTGGATCTTTGAACTCTCCATCCTCCACCGTGGATGCCAACTGCAAGGCAGAAAACTCTAGTGTAATGGGTAACATTTCTTTTGTACCATAGAAAAGTTTAAAAGGTGAAGTGTCGATGGCTCTTTTGGGAGTGATTCTATCAGCCAAAGAGCATCATATATCTTTATGTGCCAATCCTTTTGATTTGAGTCAACCGGCTTACGCATGATTGTTACTATATTCTTGTTTGAAGATTCGGCATGTCCATTACCTTATGGGTAATAATCTAATGAATGTGACATTGTGATGTCATGATCAAAACAAAAATTAAGTAGCTCCTCTAATGAGAAACTCGTTGCATTATCAGCCACAATTTTGTGAGGCACCTCAAAGCGCAAAATGAAGTTCTCCTTCAAAAAGTCACAAACAACTTCCGAGGTAGCTCGCTTGGTAGGAACCGCTTCAACCCATTTTTTGAAATAATCAGTTGTCATAAGGACATAAACATGCCCCTTGCTGGAATGTGGTTGATGGGACCTATGAAATCAATACCCCATTGCTGAAATGGAGTATTAATGATAACTGGCCTGAGTGGAGTAGCTGCCAATTTGACTTTACCAGCAAATTATTGGCATGACTGACACCTATACACCCATTCATATGCATTGTGAAACATGGTAGGCTAATAGAACCATGCTCATAGGATCTTGAATGCAGTGACTCTTGATGAGAAGTGGTCACTGCACCCTTGACTATGAAAAGAATCCAACAATATATGTTGCTAGTCTTTGCCGATGCATAAACAAAAAGTTTTGTCAAGGCTACGCTTGTACAAAATGTTATTAACAAGCACAAAGTTAAATGCTTTCATCTTCAAAGTTCTCTTTTGTTGTTTGTCCATGTGACATGGACATTCTCCATAAGTTGAATAATACCACAAGGCAGTGTACCATTCATCCACATAATCAACTAATAGGACCAAAGGAAGGCCCTCTTCAAGTTCAGGTTCAAGTTCACCATTTTTTTACTTCTTTTGATCTCCATCTTCTGCCAATAATTGACAAAGACCTTGCCCGCGAATGAGATTGGTCAGTTTGATCTCTATATCATACTCTTGAACTTTTGCAATCCAGTTTCCTCTTTTCATGCCCATCTCCTGTTGAGTTAGCACAACTTTTATTGTTGGATCGATGACAAACACCGTTGTATGAGAATTCAAGATGTAGAACCTAAAATTATTGACATCTCTAACGACAGCATATGAATTCTTCTCAATTTGAGAATAGCGCGATTCACTATCTTTAAAACTGGTACTCATGAAAGTGATTGGAGATTCTCCGTCTTCACTGAGCTTTTGAGTCAATATAGCAGACAACATGTGTTCCAACGCGTAACAATAGACGATGAAATCCTTCTGAAAGTCAGGATGAACCAATGTTGGTGCGTTAGTAACAACTTCTTTGATTTTGATAAAGTCTTGCTTGCCTTCTTTTGTCCATATGAAAGTGGATGTATTTTTCATCATAGCTGAGATCTCCTTCGTCAGCTTCAAAAAATCTGGTACAAACTTCCTAATAAAGTTGACTTTACCAAAAAAGGAATTCACTTATGTTTTATTGGTTGGAAGAGATGCGTTCTTAACTGAATCCACCCGATTTGGATCAATCTTGGTTCCCTCCTTGGAAATGATATGGCCAAGTAACTTGCCCTCTGTCACCACAAAGATAGTCTTCTTGGGATTCAATGAAATTGTGTGGTACCTGCATCTTTCAAAAACTTTCACAAGGTGCGAAAAGTGATCGCTCCGTTTATCTAAGAAAACGGTCAAGCCATCAAGATAGACAACTATTATTTTGTTGTTGAGATCCCCAAACGCCAAATCTATGGCCCTCTGAAAAGGATAACCGACGTTGATGAGGCCGAAATGCATCCTCTCATAAGCAAACGTTCCCCACGGCATGGTGAAATTTGTTTTGATCTATTCCTCCTCTACCATTGCAATTTTATTATAACCAGAAAAACCATCAAGGAGTGATAGCATCTCCAATCTAGTGACTATCTGCAAGGTATGCTCCATGATTGGTAAGGGGTAATTTTCCTTCAAGGACGATAGATTTAAGTTCCTGAAATCCACACAAATTTTGATTTCACCATTCTTTTCGCGTACAGGAACAATGTTTGACACCTAGGTGGAATGATGAATTGGATAAATTATTTTTGAGTCCACCATCTTCTAAATCTCCACATAGATAGTATCTTGAATTCTTGGATTGTAATGTCTCTACTTTTGCCTAAAAGGCTTGACATCAGACTTCAGAGGAATTTTATGTGACAATTCTACGGGTGTGAAGACCTTCAAATCTTCATATGACCAAGCAAATACATCCTTGTATTGCTTGAACAAGGTAGTAAACTTCGTAGCTTCTTCTGTAGTACAATACTTGCCTAAATTAACAAACCGAGGTTTGTCTTTAGTGTCGATGTTCACTTGGAAATTTTTAGCAGAAGTATTAACACCTAAAATCTTCTAATCTTGGATGTATCGGTCATGCCGGTCAAAAATGTCTTCCAAAGAAATGAAAGCCTTAGGAAAATGATTTCATCGCAACTGAATGATCCCAAAGTCCAGAGCTTCAGAGTCTTCTGCAATTGACTCTTTGAAAGGATTAGAACTTCCTTTAAAGAACAATTCTTTGTAGTTGTCTCCCATCATGAGAAACTCCTTGATGTCATCATCGTCATCAAAGACTTGTCAGTTGTCTACATTTTCTTGTATAGCTGGCCTGTAGATTAGCTCAATAGCAAATGAATTATGACGAAATTCAAAATGTGGCATGAAAAGAGTGGATGACATTGCAAGGGCATTGGCTCTACTATTGTCCATTCTTGGAATGTATTGGATGTCGAATGCATCAAACCAATCAATGGCATTCTTCACCCTCTGTTTGTATGATTGAAGGTGATTCTTTCTAACTTGAAACTGATCTCTGATCTGTTTAAAAATGAGCTATGCATCTCCTTCAACTCTAATAAATTTGATCTCCATATCCTTCGCATTTTTGAGACCTAATAAAAGCTCCTCGTATTCAGCAGTGTTATTAGTGCATTCAAATTGCAACTTATATGTGAATGGATATAGACATCCTTCGGGAGAGATGATTACTACTCCCACTCCTAATCCTGATGTTGAACAACTCTCGTCAAACTGCATCATCCACACTTTCGATTCTTCATATGATTTAGTCGTGGAAAGTGAAATATTTTGACAATCTTCAATGACATCAGATATCATATCATGTCCCTGGACCCATGTCTTGATATAACACTTGTGCCTGTGGAAACTGGGACTTTACCACTGTAAAATTTGATTTCACCTCAGGCTCCAGCTTGAAAGTGCCCTTCTTCAATGGAATTTTCATGAACGACTAATCCAATTGAATTTCTCCTCCGATATCCTTGTAGAAACTCATGTTGAGAAACATTATGTAACTAGTAGGAATGTTAGTGATCAAGATAGTCATCATCATTTTATTTTCAGGACAAGACACTAGCCTTACTTGTGCATATTTTAGTTGACCAACCAATGACACTGGCTTTGACTCAAGCGAGTAACACTTTTCTTTGGTTTCAATGCACGAAAGTACCAACGTGTTCATGATTTTTAAAGGCATGACGTCTGACACTCCACTATCTATGATGCAATTGTTTTGTTTAAAACCCCCTATATACAAAGATATATAGAATGGCTATGGCTTGTCTTTTGTTGGTACAAGGGATTTGAGTAATGTAGGTTGAATTACAACCTTCTTCTTTACCACCTTGAGGATTCTATCCAACTATTGTGGATGATCCTGAAGATACTCCAATTGAGAGATTTGTACCTTCGTCTTCATCATAGAAGACACTATGTCGAAGTTTGCTAAGGTTGGATCTTGAACAACCAGCACAATGTTTACTTGTGAAGACATGGGATTGGAAGTAGAAGCCACTTTTTTTCCCTTTTCATCGGGCTTCTGATTTTCCTCTTATTCCTTCTATGCTTTGAAGTGTTGTGCACGTGTGAACATAGGTGATGAGATGTTCTCATGATTGACCACAAGAGAGTATTGGTGGTAGTCTTCTTGTTGTTGTTCATTAACGGGTTCTCTGTTGAAGTATCCTGTTGCAGAGTCGCCATCAAATTTGTCTGTCTGTGGTGAGACAACATTTGTAGTTGGTGAAGGCATGAAACATTAACTTAGAGAAACATCAGCAAATCCCATGGTCTAATTCATTCTTTGATTTTTTGGACATGTAGTTCCGATGTGTTCAGTTGTTTCATGGAAAGAGCAATAATTTGTAGGCTTCTCAATATCAACATGTCTTGATTGTCCTTGCAGGAACCTTGGCTTGTAGTTTTTGAATGGCTGGAAGTTATTTCTCTTCGGTTGGTATGGTTGTTGAGGTTGATATGGTAGTTGTGTAGGCAGTGCTTGCTGCCCTTGTGTGGGTGACTGTATTTTGAGAATTGTCACCTTATTGGCTACCTTTTGTAGTAGCGGATCAGCAGATGCTTGAACTAGCAGTCCAATTGAATCATTCTTCATATTGCCTGTCGTAATCATGGTATCTTCAATTTTGATTGCTTCTTCTTGTGTAACTTGTAAACCTATTCCTTCGTTTTCTTTCAAGAAAAAGGTTATTTCTAACGGCAATGCGGAGATGAAGTTGCTCATCAAAATCTCATCAGCGGGTTGAGTGTATGAGAAATATTTGTGACAAGGCATTTAAACCTTGCTATGAATTCCCTCATCAGTTTTGTAGGCTACATCTTTGAGTTTGAGAGTTGTGAAAATAGTTGATGGTTATCCTCGGCAGGCTTGAATCTCGCCAAGAATTTCTCACTCATGATTGCCCAACTTGTGATAATGTCTAGTTCAAGGTTATGGAACCAGTCTAAGGTGTTGTTCTCCAGGGTCTCAATAAAGAGACGAACAACTATGTCTTCATATGGAACATGCAACACGGAACAAGCCGCTATGAATGTTGAAATGTGTTCATTGATATGTTTAGCTCCATCACCATGGAATCAAGGAAACTACTTTTGTGATCCCTTGGGTAGCTCATGATGTCCTGCTAAGGCCAACAGTCTAATGTTGTCACCCCAAGGCAGTGGGGTTGGACATCTTGTGTTTCTTTCATTTCGACCATTGTGATTGTTGTTGTTGTTATCATTGTCACCCATTGCTTCAGGTGGGACTAGAGATTATCTTTCTAATCCTTCTAGGAAATTTTCAGGAACCTCTTCAAAGCAAACTCTTCTTGAATAGGAGGATTGTGCCTCCATCTATAGTAAACTTGGTAAGTTAGGATGCTTTATTCCCACGCGGGTGGTAGCAAAACTGGTCTACCAGCTACGAGATCTGCTCTTTCTTCTTCTTTGTCTAGAGTAGTAGTTGTGTTTCTCCACTAAGTAGTAGATGTATGATTGTCAAAAATTAAACTTCATAGGCTACTAATGATGTCTAACTGATCGTCTTGAATTAGCACAATGTTTGGTTGTATGATAGCTAGAGTGAGTCATGGTTGTTGAACTAGAGCAATAAGACACCAAATGGTCATTCTCGTGACATAAAGTGTGAAGCTTTCTTGAATTTTTCTTGCCTCAAGCCCCATGATGGGCGCCAAAACACTATTTCCATAACAATTAGCACTTATGGAGTGCAAGTTGGTACAGATAGCTATGCACAGTGCGTAATGACTGCTCTTCCAATTAGGAGGGGAAGCTCCCTCTTTTTCTAATATGCGTTCTAAAAGTAAACTATTCTAAGTCCTATATTTTGACTCAGCTGGAAGAGGCACAAGGTTAAGAAAACCAAGGATGTTGTAGCTAAGGATTTTCTCTGGTTTCGCAAGTCATTAACTACAACTAGAAACTAAAAGCTTTAAACTATCCAATCTCCTCAAGAAAATAGAGCATGAGGAAATGGAGTAGGAATGTGTTGCATGATAAACCTCAGGTACAGATTTACAATGTGAAGGCAAGGTGGGCTCAACTATTTTCTTGGCTGGAAAGAAGTTTATTAAAATAAACAAACATATTGTAAACCAGGTACAACTTAACAACATGAATGCAAGGTAGCCTCAATTATCTTCTTGGCTAGATAGGTTTACTACTACACACATCAAACGATAAGCTTTGAGTATATATTTGTAACGTGAAGGCAAGGTGGGCTCAACTATTTAATTTTCTGAATAGGCTTATTATAAACAAATAAACAAACAAAAAGGTAAGAAACTAGGACAATAAATTGTATTAGCGAAACACGCATACAACAAATGATCAAACTAGAAACCCCATTTAACTACGATCTCAACAAACACCATAATAATAACATGAAGGCAAGTTGGGCTCATCTATTTATTACTATATTAATCATTCATGAACATATATAGAATAAAAATATTATAGGTAAGGTAGGCTCAACATATATTGCTACCGTGTGCAAAAGTTCTTTAAAAATGAGCTGAAATCTATTATTTATAGACATCAAAGGTGTAGGCAACCCTAAAATCACCTTGAGTCAACTACAATCTCATAGCATGCAATATTTTATTCATCTAAGTCTAATAAAAGAAACTATACAGTTAACTGGAAAGCTACCATCAGTTAACCGATACAAACAAGACTAATTGGACATGTGCAACATGCACGTCCTTATTGAAAGAAAAGATAGTTGATAACTAACATCAATCAACTAGCACTAACTAAAATTTCATCCTCCTGCGAAGATATATCCAAGAATGAGATAAGCGTGCCTGATATCAACAAGAAAAAATCAAGAACTGACTTTGAGTTAACTGTTGCTTTTGAATCATCCTCATAAATAACTGCAGGATGCAACTGGGCATCTACTCCAAGCCCTCTCTATAAATTATCTCATCCAAGAATTTATCGATTGTATCATCATCTAGCACTTTGAAATTTTCCATGATGATCAAATTCCTGTCTAATTCCTTATCTCCATCCCGAATCGCCCTCTGACTATCTCTGACCTCTCTAGTCACCTTCTTGAAACTGATAGTCAACATTGAGAACTCCTTCAACTTATATGCCTCAGAATCTCCACCTAGGTTATCACGAATCATCTCTTCAAACTCATCTTGAACTATCTCCAACTCAGCGTATGTACCATTCTCATGTCGATAGTGACATGGGATATGGGTGATGAACTCACTGATAAATCAAAGAGCTGAAGCAACCTTCCCCTGAATTACACCCATCTTAGTAGAAAAATTTTCATACATTTCCACTTTGCAAAGATACAATTCTCTCCAAGTGAAAACCTTCTTTTTATCTTTTGTTGGTGCAATGGCGTCATAAGGAATTGCAAGTTGTGATATGAGAATCAGATCCTTTGGCCTACTCTTTGCTATGAATATCTTGAGCTCCTGAATCCTCTGTCAAAGACTATGTGCATCAACCCTCAACTGATACAACTCTATAAGGAGATGTTGACCAACAACGATGAAGTCCTCAATCCAAGTATCTAAAATCTTTCCTTGATTAATCAAGTAGCGAATCCTCTGTTGATCTGCGACTATCTCTTAAAGTTGTGAGAGTAAAGGTGCCCACCCTGCATTTCCATGAAGCAAACTCGAGATATATTGTTGGATTTTCCTAACTTCAGCCTTGAGGGCTGCCTTATCTTCACCATCCTTCATGGCATGCTCCTTCAGATTACTCACGATGACCTTGAACAAGCTCACGTCGGTGTGTTGAGTATTCTTACTTAGATTTTTTTTGGTGAAGGTAAAGTCACCAATATCAACCTCATCTAGGTTCTATCCTTCTAGAGGTGTAGCAACTTCAATGATGAGCTCTACTTCAGGATTATTCTCAATGTTGACCTCCTTCTTGGCCCTCTTATTCAACCTATCCTGATAAGGATCACCAAACTCGGACAAGTTCAATTGATATGAAGGCATATGCCTTTCTCTACCCAACAACCTCTCAAGCCAAGATGAATGATTCACACCGTTCTCCTGAAGAGGAGCTACTCCTATTGTGTCAACCACTGGCGGATCAACTGGAATGAAGGTCTCATGTACTGGAGACTCACGCTCTGAATCAATGTTGATAGGAGATGATGAAGACAAAAAAGGTGGACCTGGAGATGATGAATCAACCTCAATCTGTACTACTGGTTCTGCTGGAACTACTGGCTCTTTTGGAACCACTAGCTCCCTCTCAACATCTTTTTGTTTATTAATGCTCTTCCCTTTTGAATTCACCCCAATCTTGACTCCTTCAGGCGGATTCAAGATAACTTTGACTCGAGGCTTTGCCCTAGAAGTAGAAGGAAATGAAGAAATCACTATTGGCGACTTTGTGGCTGGAATTAACCTTTGCTTCCGCTTGCTCTTAAGGAAGTACATGCTCATTTTTAATAACTAATCTAGACAAATCCTTTACTAAAGTATTCACTAGAACATACCTATTAGGTTGGCGAAGTGGCTGGCGAGCAACTTTGTCTTTAATGAACGAATTGAGGAGCACTTCTCCATCATCATCAGACAAACCCTCCATATCTTCTGACAGGAAATCATAAATCTTTGAGAGAGTAAGCCTATAGTAATGACGTCGATGCACCTCAAAATCATCCTCACAATTGACCCAGAAGTCCTCAAGTGTTGTCGAATGTGAATTGCTTCACTCCAACCTTGTTGAATAATGACCCAATGGATCATAGGTACGCCTCTGAGGAAAACACTCGAGCGAAAGTTTCTCTAACTTATTCACCATTAGTTTGCAATCAACAAGTGTCTTACACTTGTAAATACCCAATCTAAAAGGAAAGGTGAAAGTTGGCTTGTGTCGATTGTGAAGGAAAGTGTGAACCCCATGTGCTTGTCTCATAAACTCCATGAAAAGAAATTTGTCTGACAGGTACCTCAAAAGCATCAGAGGCTCTCCTATGTATCCATACACATGGATATATGTGAAACTAGGGAATTGGATGAACCAATCCACCCAACTCTCCATTGTTGACTTGGCCTTTGGGGAAATTCTAACATGCATCTCATTGTCTAAATCCTTGATTGTCCTCATAAGAAAATGAGCATTCACCAACTTAAATTCATGTTCAGCTTTCGAAAACTCTAACTAAGAGTAGTATTCGTGCAATCATTGAATGCCCAGAACTCCATGGGTCTTTAATAGTCTAAAGTTGCCTTGAAATGCAACCAAGTAAACTAGAAAAGTCACCATATGAGATTTGTGCTTTCTCAAGAACTTTGTAATCTGTTGGTAAAGACATTCACTGATAAACATTGCACAGTCAAAGGTTTCTTTCTTGTCAATATCTCGAGAGATGAAGTAGAACATCCATGGTCAAAAAACACTTGCGTCTTCCTGACCTGATACCCAGTTGAGTAAATTTATTAAAATGGCAATCTCGTCCTTGAACTCACCACGCCCAATTTTCTTTGGCATGTTGGTTTTCTGAACTTTCAACCATCGATGAGCTACTTTCTTCTGCGATCTTTCCTTGTCCTCTTCCCATATCCTGTGACAATCTAGAATGGATACTGTAAAGTGATTTGAATGCAGAGGGATAGAAAAGCATTTCTCAATGTCACTCGGTTTGAAGCGACAAATGACCCTTCCATCAGTTGACCTGATTTGTCTGGTATATGAGTCATAATGCTTGATGCAAGCGATTAGAAACTCGAGATCAAAGATTGAGATGGGAATGGATGCCGCTGCAACTAACCCCAAACACTCAAGATTCCTTACTGTAGTGCTGCTAGTACCCTCCAATGTACTCAGATTGATGATAGGATAAACATGACCCAAGTCCATATCGGTAGTTTTCAGAAAATCATGAACAAAGACCTATTTGGCCTTGTAATCTATGGGATTATACTGCATTGTGAAAAACTAGATTATTTACTGTAAATTTGGGTATGTTCGGACAACTTTAGGAAAGGCTTAAAAAGCTCGAGGATAGGCTAAAAATAGCAAGTGGAAGTGAATTTTTCGGGTATATTTTTTGAGATATGGATTTTGTGTAGAATTGAATTCTAAGATGACCCAGATCGACAAAATTGCAAAAAAAAATGAGATTTAGGACTGCATGCAAAAAAAATTCAGTTGAGATTTGAATTGGCAGTTAGGGGCATTGGGGGCAATTTTCCCGTGAAAATCTAGAACATGGGTTTTGTGTATAACTGAATTCTAAGACAACCCAGATCGACATATTTGCGAAAAAAATGTGTTTTAGGCTCACATGCAAAGAAAATTCTTGAAAAGAGCACAGTGCTCTAGAATAAAAGCAATGGGGCAATTTTCACAAAATAATCTAAGACATGGGTATTGTCATTGATACTGAAATACACAAACCCAGATAATGTGTTTCTGAATGTTTTGTCATTTTCTTTGACATGTAAAGAATACCTAAAACGAGAATAGAGGAAATAAGACATAAGATAGAAGTTTTGTGTTTTGTTTTAAATCTTCTGTAGAAATTTGCCTATGTTTGAAATGGATTTGATGAAACCTGCATGCGAAAGGAAAACAAAGTTTGAAATATTCTTCCTCTGAACATTCTGAATCTGTAGCTACAATTAACACTGAATTCTAACACATGTAGCGCCTTTAGATCATTTTTATGCTCAAGAAAAGATGTTTTTAGTGAACTCATAGTGAAAAATAATTGACGCCATTTGCAAAATATATAAGAATTTATCTTTAAAGGCGTTTCAAATGCTTGCACAACCTTCGAAAGTGCGCTTGAACTCTAACTGAACCTTCAAAACCCACGCATGGCCTATAATTGGCTTTAAAATTAGTTAACTAAAAGAAGAATATGCCCTAATTAGTGTTGGGGATATGGATTCGATCTGTCATCAAGATAGGCATCTAAGACAGTAGTGCCTTAGTGATTTCAATTCAAAATCACAACAAAGACACAACCAACTATGCTATAAAGCGAAAACAAGCACAGTTGATCCCCTATTGATCCTCTGAGAGAAATGAATGCAACAAGAAACAGATTCAACATAAATAGATACCATGAAAGACAAAAAGAATACACAAAGATATACGTGGGGAAAACCCTTTCAGGTAAAAACCCCACACTCCAAAATTTTGAGCCATTGTATTATTCAGCAACAATAAACCAGTTACAATACAATATCAGGCTCAAAGCCAATACAAGAATTACATCTTGTTCTACTAGAGAAGTAACAGGTACCCGCAAGATTCCTCTCAGCTCCTTAGATGACTGTCACAGCCAGCCTCATGGCCAGCCCAGTCATTCGGCCTCCAATGATTCCCATGCCCAGATCCGAGAGATAGAGTGTTCATAGTTACATTGCCTAAGCAAACTGCTCGAACACCCTCTCCATCTCTCTACAAATCTCTTCACAGCTTTGGCTCTCCAACCTGCAAGTCCAACATCTCCAATCTCGCATCATGCATCATGCATCATGCATTATGCTTGCAGCCCCATGCACACGCATTCACATGCCCACACATCCTGTTCGTAGTCTCATGGTCGTGCATTCAACTCGCACATCTCGCACTTGCTCTGCAACCCACGACTCTTGCAGATTCATCGAACTTACTTGCCTTCTTTAGAAATAATACATCTCTCATCCAATATGTAACCGACTCAACAAGAGCAAAGAAGACCATCTACAAATCACGCATTTGGTTGGATCTGACAGATCTCCCTACAACGAGCCGCCCAGGCATTCAATGCCATTCCAAAAACGGGTTCAACTCTGCCAACCTTCGTTGACTAAACATGCAACACAACAAGTTAGGTAACCACCCAATCACAAATCAACCAGGTGCCACGCATCCAAGACCCATCAACAATCGCAGCTAACAAAGCAACCAAAACGGTCAAACAAACATCGGGCACGTCCAAGGCTTCAAGCCAAACCTAACACTACCAGAGCCAGAGTCAGAACAGGAGTCGAAACAGGACTCCACCGAAAAACACACTGCCGGAGTCGGAGTCGAAGACAGAGACGGAACTAGAGTCGAAACATGACTCCACTGAAATTATAGTTTCAGGAACCAATTCGGTTCCGCGTCCACCCGCGGCAAAGAGGAACACATCAAAAACAGGACTGACCGGGTAAAGTCAACCCGGGGTCAAACCAAGATGAGAGCACAAAAGATTGGAGTCAGAGTCGGGGACGGAATAGGAATAGAAAGAGGACTTTACCAAAATTCCAAGATCAGGAACCAAACCGGTTCCTGTTCTGCCTCCGCCAACTGCAAGAAACAACAATCCCAAACATGGACAAAGCAGAGGAAAACTCCCCGAGGAGAATCCAAACATCCAAAGGAACTAGATCACAAAAGCAAGAGTCGGACCCAGAGTCGGAATAGGAATAGAAACAGGAACATGGAAAACAGACATTGCCAACTTCCAAAACTGGTTCCGCCTCCGCTAGAACCAAGCGAAGAGCAACAAACTGTCGGAGCCAAAGTCGGGGCCGGATCCAGAGCCAAACCTAGAACATGACAAAAGGAACAATGCCAAGTTCCAATCTGGTTCTGCCTCCGCTAGACTAAAACTCAAAGATCCAAGAAAGCGGGGAGCGGAGCTGGAGACGGAATGGGAACAAGACCCGAAACAAGGCAAACAGAACAATGCCAAGTTCCATCTCGGTTCTGCCTCCGCCAGAACAAAAGACTTTGCCAAGGAAACAAGAGAATTCGCCTAAGTCTTCAAAGGGGGTCACCAGAAAGTCGAGGCATAATTCCCAACAATCTCCCACTTGCCGAAGACTTTCAGGCATCCTCTAAACCAGCCCGAACAAGGACCAACACATGCTCTCACACTCCAATCAAAACCACTGCAACAACATCAGAAAGATGTCCCCCACCTTAAGCAGCAGCTCCAAACATAGGAACACACCAAAGTGAAATAGCAACAATCTCAGGAATGAAAGCAAAAGATCCTCCAACCGGCAAAGGCAAAAAATATCAAAGCACCACTCCAACCAAACTCCAGAACAAGAAAAACTGACCAGCTAGAAAGGCAACCATGAACAGACTGCCATCATCCAACTAATCAAACCCACGTGATTGAAAACCAGCACCCACAGCTCATGCTGAAACATCCAACCACCCATACCTTAAAGGTATGACCTAAAAGTGAACTCATGCCATCAAAAGAAAACCACCCATCTCAGCAACAAACAAGCACCCTGTGTCAACCAGTCATAGACCAAACACATCCAAGTACTCCCACTACAAGGGCACTATCCAGATGAGTGCAAATAGAGCACCATCACAAATGATCCAGGCATACCAAGTCCACCAAACCCAGCATAAAGAAATGTAACCATGTAGTTCCAAGGAACATCCATACTGATCTACAATATCTGCAACCACCTGCTGCAAGAAAAATTTCTCTCAACTGTCTTCCATAGTTCTTCAAAACACCTCCAAAGCTGACTGAAGAAAGAAGCACAGGCACCTTCGTGTCATCACCCAGGTGACAACACATGACCACAAATAGTGACCAACCTAGTACCACAAAGTCAACTCACATCTAAAGTCACAAGAGCAATCAGGAAGAACAAGACTAGATAAGAGAGAAACAACAAATCAACGAGAAACATGTCCTTCTACAAACACTTCTAAATGCCAGCTGTGTCAAGAATGATCTTCTTTACATCCCAAAGGGAAAAGCCTTGACAACATCCAAAAAAACATGGATGTAAGCTCTTCAAAGAAGATCAGACCTACCCATATAACCATCTCCTTTCAGTCCTCAAAAGCACAAGGAGATAAACTATGTTTTCCAACCTTTTATTATGAATCCCCCAGAATCTAAACCAACTCAAGATTCATATCATGAAAGATAAAACATAAAGCACTTGAAAAGTATAATGGGTAAATACCTTTCACAATGAACACCACTACTGAGAAGATCAAGAAGAAAAAAGAAACATGCTCATCCAAGATATACAAGCCACCATGGCTAACCTAAGAGCATTCTCCTTCAAGATCTTTGTTGAATTTACATTCAACCAAAGTGCAGGCTTCTCGGACTTTCAGTTGTAACAACAACATTCACTTAAGAATTCAAGCCTCACCTTTATTCTCCATGCATCCATGAGTATCAACACCTGTCATCTCATGCTAACTCCAAACTGCAGCATTGTAGTAACCAGAAGTCCTCCAGCATATGACCAATGTACTCAAAGTAAAGAGAACCCCCAAACCACTGTCAAAGTTCCATAACCTAGAACAAGAACTTATCATGACACCATGATCTACACATCTCCAATGGAGATACCATGCTTCAAGTGAACTATCCATGGTCTTCAAGAGCAAAACAACATGCCAAAACTCTAATGCACAAGCAAGAGTATACCATGACATAAAGCAAACAACTCTAAACCAACATCACCTATCAAGCACCACCAACAACTCAACCAAAGACTACCGAGGTCCTTCATGGCTCCAAAGTGTTGCACATCTTCAAATAGTGAGCATGTAGATGCGAATTCTGCAACACCAAAGAAGACACCAGTCATTGCTAAAGCTCCCACTGAAACGTGACACTGAGCTTTCCAAGCACCATGACTGACCACACCATCACTGTCAAAGGCTTACACTATGCCAGTGTACCCAGCTCTCCATGACATCATGATCCACATGCTTCAGGTCCCCATCATTGACTATTCATGTACTCAAACGCCATTCCTCCTCTCATCTCAAAATAGCCACACCAATGCACAAGTGACCACAGACAAGGTCAGCTAATAAATCTGCACAACATGGTTACACCCTCGTGGATATAGATAGTCCACTTCTGAGTTGTCTCACAACAAGCATGTAGGTAAGGACAGCCTACAATATTGCACAACCCGTGGATGCAACCAAAAGTAAACCTGCAAATCTATTATTGCACTGGAAACTACAAAACTAAGATAATCAAAGAGAACAGCCAAAGCAGACAATCATGACTCAAACACCAGATTAGCAACAGATCTGATTTTCCAGTCACGTCCACAACCCAAGCACCAAAGTCTAGAAAACCATCAAAGCATACCACAAGAATGCTAAAGGAAAAACATACCAACACTCCCATGCAGAGAAGACACCACTCCTCAAAACCAGTCGAACTGCAGCTATCTCATCCAGTCACACCCTAGAAACTAGGATCTAGAAAAAATAACAAACAGCAGTTCCACAAAAACACAAGTTTTCCTTGACCATGCAAAACCTGCAAAAAACCATAGTGTTTCCAAAACACCCATGCACCTCCATATTCACTGCTCATCTGGACAACTCAGGAGTCTTCACACAACCATCACAGTAAACCAGAACAATGAAAGAACAAGAGAATGCACCATAGACTTTTTAGGAAAAATCTACACAAAACCTTCAGAGCCAAAGACATGAATCTGAACCATGCAAGTGCAAGAAAGAGGCACACAGGAATAACAGGTCTGTTTCAGACCAATTCCAATGCCACAGTCATGCACAAGCACAAGGAAGAGCCAGGCTATCCAGAAGTTGCAGACCACCAAGGTCACCTCATAGCCTCCATGCAATCAGAGCACTAAAGAAAATGCCTTCAGTGCTAAGTCAGAAACACCCAGCACAAGCACAACAATCCATAGCTGAACAACAACACAATCTAGTCCATACCACCAGGGAGCCTCTCACACAGACACCCAGTATGAACACCACGCTTTTCTGCAACACAACCATGAACACATCTCATGCCCTTTGCATCAGGAACAATGTTACCAGTCGGGAGCTCCATATCATGTTGCCACAACATGACCCACTCCATACTTTCCTAGCGCCTTTCAAATTGTATGTTGAATCAATGAAGCACACACTTCCACTCACCGAAGGACCAATCACCAACCGATTTCTCCAGACTTCCTCAAACTTGTCAGGCTAAGAAATCACCACAAGAGAAAACCCAGAACTTCAACAACCAGGAGAAGGCTCTGATACCACTGTTGGTATCATCAAGCCATGACCTCCCTTAAACATGCTCTGATACCACTTGTTGGGGATACGGATTCAGTCTTTCATCAAGATAGGCATCTAAGACAATAGTGCCTTAGTGATTTCAATTCAAAATCACAACAAAGACACAACCAACTATGCTATAAAATGGAAATAAGCACAATTGATCCCCCATTGATCCTCTAAGAGAAATGAATGCAACAAGAAACAGATTTAACATAAACAGATACCATGAAAGACAAAAAAAATACACAAAGATATACGTGGGAAAAACCCTTTCATGTAAAAACCCCACTCCAAAATTTTGAGCCATTGTATTATTCAGCAACAAAAAACCAGTTACAATACAATATCAGGCTCAAAGCCAATACAGGAGTTACATCTTGTTCTACTGGAGAAGTAACAGGTACCTGCTAGATTCCTCTCAGCTCCTCAGATGACTGTCACAGCCAGCCTTATGGCCAGCCCAGTCATTCGGCCTCCAATGATTCCCATGCCCAGATCCGAGAGATAGAGTGTTCACAATTACATTGCCTAAGCAAACTACTCGAACACCCTCTCCATCTCTCTACAAATCTCTTCACAGCTTCGGCTCTCCAACCTGCAAGTCCAACATCTCCAATCTCGCATCATGCATCATGCATTATGCTTGCAGCCCCATGCACACGCATTCACATGCCCGCGCATCCTGCTCGCAGTCTCATGGTCACGCATTTAGCTTGCACATCTCACACTTGCTCTACAACCCACGACTCTTGCAGACTCGTCGAACTTACTTGCCTTCTTTAGAAATAATACATCTCTCATCCAATATGTAACCGACTCAACAAGAGCAAAGAAGACCATCTGCAAATCACGCATCTCCCTGCAACGAGCTGCCCAGGCATTCAATGCCATTCCAAAAACGGGTTCAGCTCCACCAACCTTCGTTGACTAAACATGCAACACAACAAGTTAGGTAACCATCCAATCACAAATCAACCAGGTGCCACACGTCTAAGACCCATCAGCAATCGCAACTAACAGAGCAACCAAAACAGTCAAACAGACATCGGGCACGTCCAAGGCTTCAAGCCAAACCTAACACTGCCAGAGCCGGAGTCGAAACAGGAGTCAAAACAGGACTTCATCGAAAAAGCACACTGCCGGAGTTGGAGTTGGAGACGGAGACGAAACTGGAGTCGAAACATGACTCCACCGAAATTACAGGTTCAGGAACCAATTCGGTTCCGCGTACGCCCGTGGCAAAGAGGGACACATTGAAAACAGGACTGACCGGGTAAAGTCAACCCGGGGTCAAACCAAGATGAGAGCACAAAAGATCAGAGTCGAAGTCGGGGATGGAACAGGAACAAAAATAGGACTTTACCAAAAGTCCAAGATTAGGAACCAAACCGGTTCCGGTTCCGCCTCCGCCAATTGCAAGAAACAACAATCCAGAACATGGACAAAGCGGAGGAAAACTCCCCAAGGAGAATCCAAACATCCAGAGGGAACTAGATCACAAAAGTAGGAGTTGGACCCAGAGTTGAAACAGGAATAGGAACAGGAACATGGTAAACAAACATTGCCAACTTCCAAAACTGGTTCAGCCTCCGCCAGAACCAAGCAAAGAGCAACAGATTGCCGGAGCTGGAGTCGAGGCGGAATCCAGAGCCAAACCCAGAACATGAAAAAAGTAACAATGCCAAGTTCCAATCTGGTTCCGCCTCCGCCAGAACAAAACTCGAAGATCCAAGAAAGTGGGGAGCGGAGTTGGAGACGGAACGGAAACAAGACCCGGAACAATGCCAAGTTCCATCCCGGTTCCGCCTCCGCCAGAATGAAAGAATTTGCCAAGGAAACAAGAGAATTCGCCTAAGTCTTCAAAGGGGGTCACCAGAAAGTTGAGGCATAATTCCCAACAATTAGGGTGCCACCTTTAAAAGTTCAGTCAACTGGCACATGCAAGTTGATTTCACTCAGTTACAAACTAAAAGTAGGCCAAGAAGAAGTCGACTTGAAAAGAGTTGAACTGAAGAGCTAATTTTAGTTAATTGAAACCACCTCTCATGCGCACCACTTCTCTTGAGTTCAAAAGTCAACCTTTGACTTTAGGCGCCTCTTACCAGACTGTGCCAATTTATAAAAAAAATGAATTTGAAAACCTCACCAGAGCTCAAGTTTAACCACTAGTTCTGATTGACTGGCATGTCGGATTAACTGGCTGACAATTTCGTTGAAGAGCGGGATCAAATTTGACAAAAGACTCCTTGAGGTGAAAAACCCTAATTCATCCATCTGAGGCCTCAAAAATTAGGGCACGCCTGGCCTTCAGGGGCGCTTTTGACCTCAAACTTAGAAAATATTCAATGCATTTTCCATCATTTTCATAGTGCTTCTAACCTTACTTCACTTTACATTTCCTGGTGTTCGAAAAAACCTCAGAACTAGCTGACTGGCTCACTACAGAGCTGGCTAGATTTTGAACAAGAGCTCTTGCAGAGCACTTCTCGTAATAACATCATTTGATAGCTTAAAAACATGGGCGCCCCTGGCCTCCATGGGCGCTTTTCCTCCCAGGCTTAGCCATTTTCCAAACTGGCTAAAATCCACTAAACCTCTGGTTGCAGGCTATTGAGAAGTCATCTGACCTGGTTGAGACATGCAATGGAAAACTGGAACCAACACAGACAAGATGAGCACTTTGAATCATCAAACAAACTGAATTGAAGGCACCAAAACCTTGGGTTCCCCTAGCCTCCAAGGGCACTTTTGCCATTTCTAGACATTTCTGATCATGGTTGGAACCCTATGTTTGACTCTTGATCACAACAACTCAGATTCACCCTCTAATGGATGCTTTGCGAAGCCGGATCAAGTTTGAGATAGACATACTAGGCGACACTTGATCAACAAAACCTCATCTGGAGCTCCAAAAAGATGGGCACCCTTAGCTGACAAGCGCGCTTTTCAATCCAGACTTAGTCATTTTCAATTTCCCTCATTTTATGTTCAATCTCCAATTTCAGGTGATAGACAGATCTATTGGACTAGCTAGTTAGCTCATCGCGAAGCTAACAGGATTTTAGAGAAGACATATTGGAAGAGACAAGTCTGAAAAAATTGATCTAGGCCTCCAAAATCAAGGGTGTCCCTGGCTCATAGGTGCGCTTTTGCATCCAGACTTAGAAAAATTTGAAACATTTTACCTTGTCAAAAATTCCCTCTGAGACGAATCTTTTTTTTGGACAAAACTTTCCATAGGAAAACATCACCAAAGTGTTTTGAGCTTAGCTTTTGACACCTGGTACCTAGCCATCTGCCATTGAAGAGCTCAAAGAACCTAACTTTTTACTTGAAAAAATGATAACTACCCACCAGAATTAAACCAATTTTTAAATGAATCTAACTTCACCATTGTGATCATGAATCAAAATAATCCAATGAAAATAATTTTCAGTCAATTCTGACAAGTTTCAATTTTTAGGGTTTTTGACCTACAAATAGGGGTCTAGAAACCCTAATTTTAATTTTTTCAAAAATTTTGAGTATCTTCGTGGCATCACACTGACTCAAATCTCACACTTGATTTTCCCAAAAACTATTTTTTGACATCATTTTGACAAGGTTTAGACCATTCTAAGCAAAATGCCTTAATGAAGCAAAAAAGTTGGTTTGGGTACAACATAGTCCGAAGATCTGTACCCCAATATTCCTTGAGTAGTCTATTTATACCCCAAAGGATACAATAAGAGAAAAATGCATGTGTAGTAATAATATAGAAGACACAACATATAATATCCTAACATCATAATAAAATGCTCACATAACCATTAAAAATATTCCTTGTAACTTATTTATATTATAATATAGCAGATACAAAAGGGTAGGTCTAGTCTCTACTTCGGTAGGTATTTCTATCTGATCTTACATCAATATACATCTATATCTCTTATGCTTCTATTCTATTACATATGACATATATATATATATATATATACTTCCTTGAAGGGACGTGACTCTTAATAGCAACTAGTGTCTTTTGTTGATACCATAGACTTCTTGCGATATGCTTTGTTTTTTGTCCTTTCCCTGCTAACAATATGCAAGCCAAATATTTCACTCAACAATTGAAATTTACTTTGCTTATGGTTTTTTTTAAAGCCCAATTTTTTAAGATTTGCATATGGTCCTAAGATACAAAAATCTAGCCCAAAAACCAAGGTGAAGGCACAAGGTGCCCCCAACTAGGCAAAGGAAACTGACATGGAAAATACATGATAGGATAGCCAAAATGAAATGATAGATATGAACAACCAAGCCATGGTTAAGTAAGAGGGATACATGCACATGAAATGAAAATAGGTGGATGACATGGAATACAAATGTTGTGATGAGACTAGTATGTAAAAACTACTAGGATACCCTGAGGGTCATGTATAAAACTTCTTAAGATGAATTTTGTTAATAGGCTCTTCAAAAGTTTCTCATTCAAGTGTAACAAGTTTATAATCTCTAGAACCATAGTTTTCTATAATGATAAAGTTCCCAACTAATTAGGTTTGAAATTTCCTTTCTTGTCTCTATCTTTTTTATTCTTTTGATTCTCTTTTAGAACCACAACTCCAATCTCAAACCTTCAACTTTTGATCTTTTTGTTATAGCTATGATGAATAATGTTTTGATAAGATTATAAGTGATTTAATGTGTTAATATGTATTTTATCCAATAACTCAAGCTCACGTAATCTAGATACTTGATACTCATCATCATCAATGACATGATTTAAAGACACCCTTAAGGAGGGGAGCTCAAACTCAATAGGATAAATGGCTTTGGTTCCAATGACTAGGGAATGAAAAGTGGCTCTTGTAGGTGTGTAGATACTAGTGAATAAGCCCATAAAGCTATAAATTCCAATCACAACCATCTTCATTGACCATTTTCTTAAGGATTTTCAATATAGTCTTATTTGAGGCCTCAACTTGACCATTGCCTTATGGATAATAAGGAGTGGAAAAGCGATGTCGGATATGGAATTGTTAACAAAGATCACAAACATATTGATTTTTAAAAAAAAAATTCATTGTCCATACTGCTAGCATGAGGAATACCATAGCGAAAAAAGGTATAGTTTACGATAAATTTCACAATTTGCTTTCCAATGATACTGGATAATTGAACTTCTTCAACCCAATTCATAAAATACTCAGTGGCAATGATAATGAACTTATGACCATTGGATGAGGGGGTGTTATGTGGGAAAAGGGATCTAGGGTCTAAATCACGCCTTCCCTGACATTACTTTAGAGAGGAACCAAAATTGATCACATAAGACCACTTGGCTACTATCCTCAATGAAAGAGACAGAATGGTTGATCAAGGTTTTAGTCCCTCTTTTTGTGGGGTTGATTTATTTGATATTGGATGTGATGTGAAATTAGAAACTAGGTAAACTATGAATCTAGAAAAGAAATGGTGTGAATATAAAAAAATACAAGATCAAAACACAAAAATTGATAGTAGAACAACAAAATGTAGAGATAGAGGAACCTTGAATGAAAATTAGGGTTGAAACTATTTGGTTAGGTTTAGTGGCACCCTAGGCTAGAAGTGTTGGTGTAGATATGTGTTTTACCTATCTAGGTTCTATTTACATGTTAAGTCCACTTAGTTCCTTAGAGGTGATCTTTCTAGATAGTGTTAGTTGTCACTAGATCTTATCTTATCTTTTGGCATTTAATGCTTGTATCCTAAGTCATTTAATATTTTTTGAGGTAGTTGTCTCATTATATAGGATTAAGACACATGTCAAGATCTTGTCTAATCCTATCTCACAACTTGCCTTCATAAAAAAGGCATCTTATGTACATCATATGTTCAATCTAGAAATCTTGCATCCATAATCATAGCATGATATTTCCACCATTTCTCTCTTGTGGAAGTTATTATTGTCTTGTAGCTAATCTGGGGTGTTGAGGATTTCACCATTAACTCCTACATGTTATCAGAGCTTCAATGCTACAAACTTCTTCTTATATGTGAGATCTATTTTGGATTGAAAAAATTGTTGGGTGCAATTGAAGGTTTCAAAGACCTCACGCTTGAATCCAAGACATTACAGAACATTAGGTTTGCCTTTCATTTCATCAAAAAATTGTATGTTTTGGTTGATCTACAAGGGTTTCAAGTTGAGGGTTATAGTTGCTAGATCTTAGAGATAACCAGATTTTTGAGGCACTTTGGGCCAAATCTAACCCTATCGTTGCATCTGGAAGGCTCAAAAATCTAAAGATCGATAGCTAATTCATCAAAATCTAGAATTTTTTCCCTAGGGACCCTGATTATTTTTTAATTTCATCATCGTTTCCATACAACCATATAGATCCATACGATTCCATATCCAGTCAGACCATATGGTCATCAAATCTACAGTTAGGTCGGGTATAGTCATAGGGCATATTCTCAGCATCTTCTTTAGATTCCATCATTTGATTGGTTCATCATATTTTGCCTATATAATAATGGCATAATTTTGCATTGAATGGTATTTCATTGTCATTGTTGGTATGATTTCACTAGAGTTTTAATCATTATAAAATTGTTTTAAATCCACCAATAGGTTATTGTTTTCCACCAATGATTTATTAAATACATTGGTCATGGGGTTATTTTCCCTCAATCCTGTTGTAGTAGAAGTGCTAACTGCCTAGGCGATGCGGCCTATGACTCACTGTTTCATCAACACCATTGTCGGTGGGTACGATGGTATTTTTTAAAAACAAAATTTTGTGTTTCTGATCACATGGGCACCCAAGGGCCTATGGCTTAGGGGCCCAAATTTTTCCCTCTAATGCCCAAATCAGGGAAATTATTTTCAAAATGCCATAATGTGCAATCCAAGAGGCAGTTTTTTGAAAAAGAGATATCATCAAAAAGCTCGCTCCATGAAATTTACAGTGGTGTAGATTATTTTCCAATATTTTTCTATTTAGTGGCATTTATTGTTGATTGATCACATCTCCATTTTTGGCTCCCAAGCTCATAAATTTGTGTCATGGTCTCTGATTTTCACAATTCTTGTGGCGTTGGAAAGGTATTGAGGATCTCTATAATACCATATGTACTTTTGTTTCAAGTTTATCCCTAGGTATCTTTTATTCAGATTTCTGTGTATTCACATTCTAGTTGATTACTTGGGCATACTATTGTAAGAAAATTTACAATGCAGAAAATAGAGAAAAATAAGCACAATATTAACATAGCATTTACATAGAAAACCTAGTAAAATTATACCAAGAAAAAACCCCAAGAAAATATATTTCATATTTTATTTCTCAGGAAATTCACAATTACGACAATCTTCTGAAAAGTTAAAGAAAATGTGGTTTCAATAGAGTATAATAAATCTAACTTGTAGAGTCCTTGTTGAACACAAATTTCCAAAAATAAAAAGTGTGACTCATACAACAAAATGTCAAACATTTGGCAAAATGACCAAAAATAGAGAGTCCAAAATGGCCAAAAAAAAATTGGCATTATTGAAAACACCTTCAACATGGTTGCCTACTATCCATCACTGCTGGAATAACAATAAAATTGACTTCATATTCCAACAATCTCCCACTTGAAGTCAAATTTCTCTCTTGCGAATCCCCCTCATACTGAAAGACAAATGCCAATGCTGCCAATCATCAAGTAAAATACAAGCCTAGAGAAGTTTTACACCAGATGAACTTCTCTCTACTGATGGGATTCATCAAAATATCTACTGGGTTTACATTAGTGTGTATCTTGACCAAAGATATGTGTTCTCCTTCCACCACCTCTCATACAAAGTGATATTGAATATCAATATGCTTTGTTCTGGCATGATATGTTGAGTTCTATGCTAAGTGTAAAGTACTTTGGCTATCACAATGCAACACCATGTTGTCTTGCTTTACCTGCAATTCACCTAAAATTCTATGAAGCCAGATTGCCTCCTTGCTAGCCTATGTTGCTGCCATATATTCATCTTCAATATTAGACAATACCACCACTTTTTGTAACTTTGATACCTAGCTAACAACACCTCCAACTAAGGAGAAAAAATAACCTGTAGTGGACTTTATCTTATCTCTATCTCCACCAAAATCTGCATCCACATACACATTAACTAAAGACTACTCCCATTGTAACAAATAGCAACATCGGAAGTGCCTCTCAAATACCTAAGAATCCACTTCATAGTTGTCCAATGCTTAGGACCTATATTTTCCATGTAACGACTGACTACTATTACTTGTGAAATGTCTGGTTTGGTGCACACCATGGAAAACATAAGAATACCAACTGTTGATGAGTGCAATACATGAGACATCTATGTCTTCTTTGCTTCTATGCTAGGGAATTGTTCTAAAGACAATTTAATATGAATAGGAAATGGAGTACTAGTTGGTTGTGCATTATGCATATTGAAACACTGCAAAACCTTCTCCACATAAGTTTTTTGTGACAACCATATTTTCCCATTACTTTTGTCTTTGTGTATCGTCATACCAAGAATCTGATTTTCTTTGCCTAAGTCCTTCATCTCGAACTCCCTAGCAAAATGAGCTTTCAAATGGATGATTTTATTCATTTTAGGACCTATTACCAACATATCATCAACATAAATAAGCAAAATAATAAAGCTATCACCATTATACCTATGAAAATAGGCACAATGATCAGCCTCACATTTGCTAAAACCCAAACTCATCATGAAGGAATCAAACCACTTGTACGAACACATTGGTGCTTGTTGTAAACCATACAATGATTTGCTCAACCTACAAACAAGATTCTCCTTGTTCTTTCATCAAAACCTTTTGGTTGTTGCATATAAATCTCCTTTGAGAGATCACCATACAATAAAATTATTTTTACATCTAACTATTCTAACTCCAAATTAAAACTAGCAACTAGAGCTTAAACAACTCTAATAGTACTTAACCGTACAACATGTGAAAAAATTCATCAAAATCAATACCAAAATTTTGTGCATACCCCTTGGCCATCAACCGAGCTTTATACCTCTCCAAACTATCCTTTATGTCCCTTTTCATTTTGAATACCCACTTGTTCCCAATAGCTTTTCACCCCTTAAGAAATGGTATGAGTTGCCATGTCTTGTTCTTATAAAGAGCTTACATCTCCTCTTCCATGGAAAATCTCCACTTGCTTGCACATTCAAATTCACAAGCTTCTTAATATGAACTAAGTTCACCAACATCAGTTAGTAATGCATAAGTAGAATTACAAGTAGGAGATTACCTTTTAGGTATTTTGGATACTCTAGTGGACCTCCTTACAAGGGGTAAAATATCACCCTGTGGCATATTTGGTTGTTGTTCACCTTGTTGATTTTCATCTGGTACCTGTAGATTATCATCATAAATTTCCACCTCAACTGGAATAACTTCTATACTTTGTTTTTCTTTACCTCTTTGCATTGAATTTTCATTAAAATAAACATCTTGACTAACTATAACCTTGTGGACAACAATATCCCACAACATGTACCCGTTTATACCTTTTACATAGCCAACAAAAATACACTTTGTGGACATCACATCCAAATTATTCCTATTCTCTTTAGGAATATGAGCATAAGCATCAGAACCAAATACACAAAGAAAAAATAATCAACAGGTTTACTTGTACATACTTCTTCAAGGGTTTTATTATCAAGACTTATAGTGGGTGATCTATTGATCAAGAAATAGGTTGTAGAAACAACCTCTGCCCAAAAATTTTGCTCTAAACAAGCAGTTCTCAACATACATCTGGCTCACTCCATAATTTTATGGTTCATGCATTCAACAACACCATTTTGTTGTGATGTCCTACCAAACTCATTGCAAAACTAGTTAAACTCTCCTAAGAAAAATTATCCTCCGTTATTTGTTCTCAAACATTTTCTAGTCTTACCCTTTTGATTCTCTACTAGAGCTTTAAAATTCTTAAAATAAGAAAACAATTTAGAATTCTTCTTAAGAAGATAAATCCACACCTTACAAGAATAATCATCTATAAATTAAACAAAATATGATGAACCCCCAATAGATGTAATAGGAGCTTCCCAAGTATCTGAATGAATTAATTCTAACACATCTTTACTTTTGGTAGTACTTCTAGAAAAACTCATTCTATTATGTTTCCAAACAAAAAATGTTCACAAAAATTTAAATCTTTATATTTGACACCTGGGAGAAGATTTCTATCTAGTAGTACCTTGAAACCATGTTCACTCATATGGCCTAGTCATAGATGCTAGGTTGATATTGAGTCTGTTTCTAAATCAGATGCCACTACAGCTTCTCCACTACTAGTTTCCCCAACTAGCCTATATATATTTCCAACCTTTTCTCCCTTTAGCACAACCAACACACTCTTTGTTACCTTGAGACAACTATTTTCACCACTGAATCGGTTACCTTGTTCATCAAAAACTCCAAGAGAAAACAATTTTTTCTTCAATCATGGTACATGTCTTACATGTTGAATAGTCCTTACCATTTCATCAAACATATTGATTCTTATGTCACCTTCACCAATAGCTTCACAAGGTCTATCATTTCCCATGTAAACCATACCTCCATCACATGGATGATAAGAAGAAAACTAGTTTTTGTGTAGATTCAGGTGAAAGGAGGCGCCAAAATCAAGAATCCAAACATGAAGTAAAGAACCTCTCAAGTTCAAAGTTAATACCTCTTTGTCTTCCAAATTGTGTTTGAACTTCTGTTGCATTGACCTCAGATGCATGTGAAGTAGAATTTTCTTTGCTTTCTTTTGGCAGTCTACAATCCTTTTTGACATGTCCATTTTTGCCACAATTCCAGCATTTTACTCTTTTTTGCCCCTTGGATTTGGACCTAGTTTGTCCATGCTCAATATTTCTTCTTTCATGAGTTCTTCCTCTTGAAATTAGGGATTCATTAAAAGAATATTTGTGAGTCTTCCACCTAGAATCTTCAAAAATTACAGTGGCCATGACATCTTCAAAGACCAATTCCCCACTCGGATCCAAGCTACTAAGAGCCATAACTAGTTGATCCCAAGTTTTAGGAAATGAGCACAATAAAATTACTACCTTATCCTCTTATTAAATTTCCATCCCCATTGAAGCCAACTTGCTTGTCAATGTGTTGAAATCTTTCAGATGATTTGTGATAGATGAATTGTCACACATTCTAAAATTATATAGTTTCCTTTATAACAAAATTTTATTTTCCAATGACTTTGTCTCATACAGCTTTATGAGCTTAGTCCACAAGTCATGTGTAGTTTTCTCCTTAGCAATATTGAATAGTACTGAATTTGCTAGAGATAAATGGATTATTTCTCTAGCCATGCTATCCTTTTCATTCCAATCTGCATTACTCATTGTTGCAGGTTTTGACACTACCCCTTTCAGTGATAGGACACATCCATCCTTCACCAATAAAGCTTGAATCTTTAGCTTCCATAGAGAAAAATTAGAACCATCAAACTTTTTCACTTCAAATCTAGTAATTGTGCTTTCTATCATTGTTTACTTCTCAAAAAACACAAATTCTACACAAACAACCTTGCTCTGATATGAACTGTAAGAAAATTTATAGTGCAAAAAGTAGAGAAAAAAAATAAGCACAATATTAACATAGTATTTATGTGGAAAACCTGGTAAAATTATACCAAGAAAAAACCACAAGCGAAGATCTTTCGTATTTTCATTCTCAAGAAATTCGCAATTACAAAAATCTTCTGAAAAGTTACAGAAAATGTGACTTCAATAGAGCATAATAAATCTGAGTTGTAGAGTCCTTGTTGAACACCACTTTCCAAAAATAGAAAATATGACTCATACAGCTACATGTCGAACATTTGGAAAATGACCAAAAATAGAGAGTTCAAAACAACCAATTTTTTTTTTGGCATTTTTAGAAACACCTTCGGCATGGTTTCCTTCAGCGTGGTTGCCTATGGCGAACACCTTCGGCATGTAGGGGGGCTACGAAAGCCCCAATAGGACCCCCATCACTACTGGAATAACAGTAAAATTGACTTCATATTCCAACATATGTCACTTGGGAAGGTATAATTTTGATCTTTGCACTTCATTTTAGTTTGAGAATGATGTTCTATCTCTTATTTCTTCATTCAGATTCTAGTGTTTCTTTATATCAAGAGTGTTCTAGTGTTCCTTGGCATCATGACTATTGTTACTTAATCATGATTCCAAAATTTCTCCAAAGAGATTTTTGGATTTCTAGCATCATTTTTTTCTTTCCTTTGTTTCTTGGATTAAGGTTCTAGTGTTACTCCACCAGTGTGCTTCCAATGTTTCTTTGTAATAGATTGTCTCATTGGGGGGGTGAATAGTCTCTCTTCATTTCTCTTATAGGGTTATTTTTCCTTGTATGGGATTTTTTCCTCTCATTTTTCATGGAGAGCATTATTATATATTTTCTTTGTTTTGGGGAGTTTTATCCCACTAGTTTTTCTCCTTTTCTCCAGTTGTGAGAGATTACATTGCATACGTACATGGGTACCTAACATGGCCTTGTAGCTAGAACCCATCTTTGTTTCTTTGCATAATAATCTACTCCTTAAGTTGTACTTAATGGGGAGTGTTGGTGTAAATAGGTTATTTACCTATCTAGGCCCTATTTACATGTTAAGTCCACTTAGGTCCTAGGAGGGAATCTTCCTAGATAGTGTTAGTTGTCACTAAATCTTATCTTACTTTTTGGTATTTAATGCTTGTGTCCTAGGTCATTTAATATTTTTTGAGGTAGTTGTCTCATTATACAAGATAAAGACACATGTCAAGATCTTGTCTAATCCTATCTCACAACTTTCCTTTATAAGCAAGGCATCATATGTACATCATATATTTGACCTGACAATCTTACATCCATAATCATAGCATGATATTTATATCATTTCTCTCTTGTGGAATTTATTGTTGTCTTACAGGTTATCTTGGGGTGTTGAGTTCACCATTAACTCCTATAGGAAGTTGTTTCTTTCTAGAATCTTTGAAAAAGTACAGGTGGGTCACAATTTGTAGCTTTTTTCTTGTCGGACTCAACTTCTGAACTTCATTTGTTGATGAATAATTCTTCTTGCCCTAAATTTTTGAATTAGGAGGCACATATTATTGGTCTTTCCATTAGGACTTTAATCTTCTCCCAAATTCACTTATCTACCACCTATAAACAAGAGAAGGGAGAAAGGGTTGTGCCATATAGGGGCTTGCTTATGTCAAACCGTGATTTGGTATTTCCACCTCCACAATGGCTATGATGATGTAAAGAGTACTTACCCTCAGTTGGGAAGAGGCAAATGGATAAAAAAAAAGTGATAAATGACAAGAGCTACAACTTACCACTCAAATTTGATCTCCTTGATGAACTGAATTCATAATGCACATCTCATGCAAGGAAGATTTACTTGTTGATAGGAAGTCAAGCGCAAGTGTTAGTTCTCACAAAATAAATGAACATAAAACATGAATAATCTTACTTATGAACTTGATGCATTGCTAACATGAATCTTGAATGATTAAAAAGTGTTATAATAATGCTACTTATTCTACTCTTGGATGCTCAATTAATATTCAAATTGCCTTCTTGATTGCTTCTAGTTTCAAATGGTGAAAAAGACATATTTATTTGCATTTCTACATTTCCCACAAAATTAATTGTGAAAAGTCGACAAATGAATTTGAATTTGCAAACATAATAATGATGAAAAATACAATATTAAAATTATGCCAAAATAGGTTGGTCAAGGGTAGTATCACCCTAAACCAAACCTATTTTGGAATTTTAATTGTTTTTAATTAAATAATTAATTTACATTCCCAATTTTATTTTGAGTTTTTGAAAATGATAATAAAATGGGTGAATTATAATCATAATTAGGTCCAAGCACACAAGGGGGAGCCAAATGTAGTGTAAAATTGTCAGCGTCAACAATTTATGAAGGGGGATGGATTTTTTCTTACGGGGTCAAGTCCCCATTGTGAAAAGGGCCAAGGAGTAGTTATCAGTTGTAACTCTTGGGTGGGTTCATAAATCGAGTCTCCATGTTGTTGACATTGATGACATTTCTTAGCAATTTTTTGTACATCTTGTTCCATAGTTGGCCAATAATATCCAATTCTTAAAACTTCTTTGACAAGGGTAGGTTCACTCAAATGAGCCCCAAAAAACCTTCATGTACCTAATGTAAGGCAATTTTAACTTCTTATGAGTTTAGACACCTAAGGAGGATACCCTCATGACTCCTTTGATAAAGGTTATCACCAAGGATGACAAAATGAGAATATCGACAAATGAATGTTTTATTTTGAGCACTGTATAAGTTAGGTAGAAGGGTACCATCATGGAGATAGGTGTAAACATCATGATACCAAGGAGAATTAGGACCAACAAGCTTACACACTAGTTCAGATTCAAGAACCTCAAAATCTAGAATGAAAATTTGTTCTACCACAAACTCACAATGATGAGTGTTATGAGGCATATCCAAGAGAGAACTAATAGTAGCCATAGCATCTATAACTCTATTATTTTCTATTTGGACTTATTCAAATATGATAGTTGAAAAGTATTGTATAAAACTATCTACCATCCTCTTATAAAGGAGAAGGTTTTCAAAAATTAAAGCTCCATACTCTGTAATGTTGTTTGTGTTAGTGTAAATAGAGTCATTATCATACCTATTTAGCTAATCACCTTTCTAGGATTGACCTATTCATACCTAGCTTAAGTTTACTTAGGTTTCTTTTTCTTTTGTCTCACTTCATATGGTTGGCACATGTGTCCTCATGGCTTAACACACCTATTGATACTTCCTCACCCACTTATCAAGTGAGCTCACAAGTGTTCCATCTTTGGAGGGGTAGTTAGATTTTCACTCCTACCTTTTCACATCCTCATCCTTGCCTATATATGCATGGTTTGATCATTATATTTACACACTCTTTATTGTATATTGATAGACATACTATTGTGTTCATAGTTTGACTTGTGGAAGGTTATCAAATTTAATCTCTTTGATCTTGGCATTCTCCAACATAGTATCAGAGCCATGAGATCATGTTCCTTCCTACAAGAAGGTGACTCCCGCACTTAGCCCTATCAATGAAGCATCATAGAGCCAAACAAACACTACCATCGTGTCTAGAAGGCTTGAGAAATAAAAATATACTTTTTCTTTCATCAATTTTGATAATTTTCAATTTTTGCAATTTTTTGGGCCATTGAGCCTATTTTTGAAAAGTAAAAAATAGTTTTTTTTGCAAAGGGCCATATTTTGGCCATGTACAATTTGGCCATCTCGATCTATTTGGACAATATTATTGTGGTTTTGCAGTCTTATTTATGGCCTATTCGACCTCGTTTACAAATTAAAATATTTTTTTTCCATATTCGTGGATTTTGTCTGGGCCTAAGACTAGTTTTGATTGTTGGCGTAAGTGATCTATATGCAAAGTCAGAGGTAGTTTATTTGGTTGGTGACATGTATTGACAAGCCCAACTCTCCCTCATCCCTTCTAGTCATGGCCTCTATAGCTTTTATTGAAGGCTCGATTTGTATCAACCTACATCACCTTTGGGCTATAACATAGAGTCTAGGTAGATGCATCATGAGGATTTGGGAGGTTATAGCCATTGTAATTATTGGCTCCTTTGGCTTCCACATGTGCCTAAAGCTCCTCAAAGACCCCAAAATCCACATGTCATTTTATTCTACTGCCTTTGTAAATCAATGACCTTTTGTATGCCCAGTTGACTTAGTCAACCCCACACTTGGTTCTCCAGCCCTCCAATGTTCCCTCTATTATGAGGATCCTATCATTTGCATAGTCCTAATTGAACTCTTTTTGGCATTTCTTCAAAGGTCTTCCAAATCACCATACCATTGGAGAAGCAAAATAGGAGCTTTTTTGGCATCAAATGGCACGTGGCCCCTTTGACTTGGTTTTTTCTTAGTTTTTCTCTATGATAGTAGCTAACAACTTATTGTAATTATGTTTTAATAAATTCACCACATTTAATTTATTTATTACGTCGATGTTAGGCATTTTTAAGTCAGAGACGGCATGGGATGAAAGAGTCTATGTAAGGAAAAACTCCTCAGGTAAAAATTCATAGTTTTTTTAATCAATTTATTAAATCTTGGATAAATCTTTATACTTATTTTTTATATATATAAAATTGATCATAAATTAAAAGTAAGTGAAAAAGAAATAATCTAAATTTACTATTTCATATAAAAGTAAGTTTCTAAATTAACATATTTAAAACTAAAAAATATTCAAGATCTTTAAAAAGAAGTACATATATATATATATATATATATATGTAATCTTATCTACTAAAATAATATGTATTTATAAGGATAAGATGTTAAAAAAAAAGTAAAAATTACTACTCATAAAGAAAGTTTCTAAAATTTAGAAAATTACTACGAAATAACTTTCCTAAATTTACTACTGAATACAAAAGTAAGTTACAAATTAATATAAGTAAAATTAAAAAATATTGAAATTTTTGAAAAATAAAAATATTCTTTGATGTCACTGTAAAACATTTTTTAATAATAGAAATAAAATTATAAAAAAGAAAAGAAAAACAATTGTTCTTTTTAAAAAAATCGAATTAATACACTTCAAATTAGAAAATTCAATAGAAAGGAAATATACTAAATTTACTATTACACATAAAAAATATTCAAAATAGACGCTTGGAGAAGGATATCTCTCGACATATTTTATATATATTATTAAAACAACATATATATGCTAGTTGGTTGTTAATTTTAACCATTCATTTATAATAAGAGCTTCTAGGGAGGGGCTTTTTTTATTTTGAGATAACTTACAAACTGGGGGGTATTTTTTCAAGTGTAAATAGTTGATGGGAAGTTGGTTCTATTGTCGGCATTTTAGCTTCAAGAAATTTTTGATTTGATTTTGTTTAATTACATTTTAACATTTGAAGTCAATATTGTAAGCAAGTTTCTAAGGGCATAACTTTCACCTCACTTATCGAAATTTTGCAAACTTTTTTTATATTTTTATTAGAATTTTGTAAGGAATTTAATTTTACATGTAAAATTAAGATTTGGATAGTCCATTATGTAAAAATCACTGTGCATTATAAATGAAGGATTTTGGCATTCAATCTTCCTAACTTGTAGAATTTTCTTGCACATTGTTGTAGGGGCTACAATCAACACTAAGAATTTTGGGGATCAATTAATATTACATTTCACATTGAATTTGTTCTTATAATTAGGCCATTTCTAAAAATGCAAAAAGAAGTGAAAATATTGTGAGAGAAACCAACATGTGGATAAATTTTGTCCTCATGTCTCCCATCAAATTATTGACTTGTTATTGGAGCTTGCAAAAAATAATCTCGCTAAGGCATCTTGTGAGAAACCATCATTTTGGGATGAACAATATCATTCGATGACTTGCATTGAGATCTCATCCTCCACATTACCTGTTACTACATCTAAATCTAGTGTTGACTCATTCATGAGTTCCAACAATTCTTCGCATCAGGTTATTTCTATCCTCATTCCAAATCCACCACATTGGGATACATATCTACTAGATAGATCACATATTTGTTTTTAGAATCCCACCTTGCATATTTGGATGAAACCATTGAGGACATTAATCTTCTATTCAATGTAGCTTTGATGAAGTTGCATCACCATTTCCATCTTTAGATATTTCTCTTGCCTTGCCTACATCAACTTCTATTGTGATAGATTATGTAGGCATTCATGAGTTGACCTATACAACTCAGTTATCATCATCTATAATAGTATCAAATTCACATTAGTTCAAATATAACCATACATCTATGGTCCCTATTCCAGAATTACATATGCTACCTAATCCATGTTATTAGCATCCATCACACACCAAAAAATTTCTTGGAGATATTTGAGTATTATTCGAAGGAATATTTGGTGTCATTTTGTCTTTGGATCATGTGTATCATTTAGAGACATTCATCTTACTTCCTACATATTCCTATCCAGAATGGGAAGTCATTTTACACACGTTTATGGTGTTATTTATTTCCAAGGGGAGAAATTTTGTTAGCATTCATGGATCATCTTCAGTATCCAATATCGAGAATCTACCAACACTACAAGCATCATTTTAAGGGGATGGTGCATGGTTTCTCTTCTCTTATTAGTTTGGGGGGAGTAATTTCCTCACATGGAGTTCACTTCACATTTTCTAGGGGTATCATATGACCTCTCTTTTCTCTCCTATGGTGAGAACATCCATTTTAATTTCTAATAGAAGTATTACTTTGGGGTTCATCATGATTCCTTATTCTATCTTCTTCACTTATACATTTCATTGCATTTTCATCATTCTCTTTTGTAGAGGGATTTTGATTTTCCACTAGGTTTGTTTCCTTTACTCCACTTTATGAGAAACTTTTACATGAGTACCTAATATGGTCTCATAGTTGGGACTCTTCATTAGTGCATGCATTACTCCCTAAGTTGTACTTAAGGGGGGTATTAGTATAAATAGAATCATTATCATACCTAGCTAGCTAATCACCTTTATAGGATTGACCTATTCACACCTAGCTTAAGTTTACTTAGGTTTTTTTTCTTTTGTCTCACTTCATATGGTTGAGACATGTTTCCTCATGACTTGAGACACCTATTGACACTTTCTCACCCACTTGCGAAGTGATCTCTCTACTGTTCTATCTTTGGAGGGGTAGTTAGAGTTTCACTCCTACCTTCTCACCTCCTCATCCTTGCCTATATATGTCAGGCTTAATCATTGTGTTTACACATTATTTATTGTATATTTATAGAAATACTATTATGTGCATAGTTTCACTTGTAGAAGGTTATCAAATATGAGACCTTTGATCTTGACATTCTCCAATAGTTTATGCAAGGGAAAGAAATTCTATATTATTTTGGGATACAATCACCTTGAGAAGTGATAAAAATAATTCCAAATCAAAAACCATGTTGAGTATGGGATCCATTTAAAAATAACTTCCACAAGTCTGAAGAGATAATTTTAATAGACATACTATTTGTAGTTTGTGCAAGGGAAAGCAAATCTATATGATTTTGGGATACAATCACCTTGTGGAGTGATAAAAATAATTCCAACCCCATATCTATGTTGAGTATGGGAGCCATCAAAATATAAATTCTACAAATGTGAAGAGCTAATGTTAGCTTCATTCCTACCTTCTCACCTCCTCATCCTTGCCTATATATGTAAGTCTCGATCATTGTATTTACACACTCTTCATTGTATATTGATAGGAATACTATTGTGTTAATAGTTTCACTTATGGAAGGTTATCAAATTTGAGCTCTCTAGTCTTGACATTCTCTAATAGTTTGTGCAAGGGAAAAAAATTATATATGATTTTTGGATGCAATCATCTTATGGAGTGATAAAAATAATTCCAGCCCCAGAACCATGTTGAGTATGGGAGCCATCAAAAAAATAACTTCCACAAGTGTGAAGAGCTAATGTTAAAAAATGTATCATCTAGAAATTATGAAATAAGGGGAAAATCTGCATCTAAATGTCCATCCACTAATTGATCATCAATTGTTTATCCTTTGATAGCTTTAAAATCCATATATTCAATGGAAAATTCACTTAGGATCATGACCCATTTTTTATACGATCAATTAGAGCAACCTTAGATAAAAGGTACTTTAAAGGATCCACCTTAGAGATGAGCTTTATTTGATGAGTAAGCATATAATTTCTCAACTTTTATGATGCAAAATAATAGTTAGACACAACCTTTCTATTGGAGTGTAATTAATCTCATATCCAACCAATACATGACTAATATAATAGATAGCTCTCTCCTTTCCATTATCATCATGTTGTGTGAGGAGAGCAGCTAATGCAGTTGTAGTAGTCGATATGTATAATAACAAAGGTTTCTCTTGAATGGGTGATATAAACACTAGGGGTAAAGACAAACAATCCTTTAGTTGTTGAAAGGATTTTTGACACTCCCCATCCCACACAAATGTGACATTTTTATGCAAAAGATAAGTGAAAGGTTGACACTTATTTTCCAATTGAACTATTAAATGCCTAATTGATCAAAGTTTTACCTAAAGGCTACATAGTGTTTATGATTAGTTGGAGGAGGCATAAAAAAATTAGATTTAACTCTAGCAGGATACACTTTAATATCTCTACAAGAAATAATGCACCCAAGCAATTTCCTAGAAGTCACACCAAAGACACATTTTTTTGGGTTCAATCTCACTTAATTTTCTTCCAATTTGTCAAAGATTATTGCAAGGATAAATAAGTGAGAATTTCTTGTGATATTATTTTCTAATAATTCATCCACATAATCTTCCATGATATTATGGAAAAGGTCATAAAATATTGTTGTCATTTGTCTTTGATAGGTGAACCCCATATTCTTTAAACCAAAAGGCATAACATTCCAACAAAATGCCCCCCAAGGGAAAGTGAAATTCTTTTATATTGATCTTTAGTGGTGATACAAATTTAATTATAACTTGAAAATATATCCATTAAAGACAAAATTTCATGCCCAACTATTAAATCCACAATCATGTCTATTTCGGGTAGAGGAAAATCATCTTTAGGATAAGCTTTGTTTATATCTTTGATTGTACATATATGGATGCCCCCAGTGGGTTTGTTAACTAGAACTAGGTTCGAAACCCACTTAGTATAGCCAATAGTTATAATGAATCCAACATATAAATTTTTTTGAAGCTCCACCTTGACCAATAAGGCTACTTAAGGGTGCATCTTACAAAGCTTTTGTTTTACTAGTTTTACATCGAGAAATACTATTAAATGATGAACTAACAACTCAAGGGCAAGGCCTAACATGTTTGCATAAGACCATATAAATTTTATAATTCTATTTCTAAAGAATATTGTGAAGTATTCATTCTCTTTTTATTATAAATATGTTAAAAAATATGTGATCTTAGGATTTTAAGTTGTACCCAAGTTTGCTTCTTATGATTCTTCTATCATGATAGAGGATTTTTCTTGATAATTAGGCATGATAGGAAGATCAAAGTTATCATTTTATTCTTCAAATAATTAAAGAGCATGCTTTCCCTTATATTGTTTCCTTATGATATTCAATTGTTTGTTGTGAGAGAGGTTTTTAAGTTTCACCAAAATATGCTTTCTCATCAAGCTCAATGATAAAACTCCCTTTATGATCTCCCAAAGGTATCGTTTCTCTTAATCCCATAAATTTTGCAACAACCTCATCATTTTGGAATGTATCTAGAATTGGCAGACCTTGTTGATCCCAATATATAAGCTAAGGATAAATGAGTAAAAACTCTTTATATTGTGATGATGGGGAAGTAAATGAAATGGTTGATAAGGTGTAAGTGAAATTTTTTTGGAATATATTTTTGATATGCATGGAGTCTTGAAAGGTATCCTAATTATGAGTTTCAACCACAGGAGAAGCCTTAGCTCCTTTAGTTAGATTGGATTTTATCTTGAAAGGTACCTCATTAGGAGAGTTATACCCAATCCCTTAATTTTTATTCCTTCTTGTGATAGATATAGGCTTTTTGAATGATTCCTTGTTCTTGAAAACTTAGGCCTTTACCTTGATAACTCATATTATTAATTATTCGAAGGCCTTCAGAATTATTTTCCATAGGTAGATTAGAGACATGATCCTCTTCATCCTTATATAAGCATGTTGAGACATCATCTTCAATTTTTTCTTTTCCTAATTCATCCTAAGACAAGAATGTGTTATAATTATATTTGATAACCACAATCGATATATCTTACATAGTTTTAGGTCTACCATATGTTTTAGGTGAAAGAGGGAGTTGGACCACAAATAAATCTTGTTTCATGTTATATTCTACTAAAAACATCATCAACTTGAACCTTTATCTTGGGAGGAGAGGTGTGTAGATTGGGAAGTGAGGATAAGAGTGATGGATCTATATAAGATGATGAGGGTGGAGCTTCTTGATTGTTGGGCACTTGGGTGGGTTTGTGATATTTTTCTTCCAATTTTTTGTAATACTCAAAAGGGTGAGGATCCCCAAGAATAGTGACTTTGGAACCCTCATAGGTAAATTTTAGGCAATGATGATATGTAGAGGGAGCAACTTGCAAGGCATGTAACCATGAACGTCTAAGAAGAATTTTATATGGGAGATCAAGATCCAAGACTTGAAAAATGGTATCCACTATAGCGGGGCCAAATTGAATAGGGATTTTTATTATTCCTTTAGATTCATATTCAACATCATCATAAGCTTTTATGGTGATTTTTTTTAGAATAAATGACACCATCAAAGTATCCTAGTTGTTTTACTAGTTGGAAGGTACAAATGTTTAGACCCGCTCCACCATCAATCATGAATCTTTTAATTTTATGCCTATGATGAAGACCTTAAGGTACAAGCCCTTATTATGATATGGATCATCGAGAGAAATTTATTTTTCAATAATCACCAAATGATGAGGAGCTGAAATATGTCCAAACATGGCTTGAAATTGAGCAATATCTATATCTTTGGGTATAAAAGACTCTTGAAGGGAATTTTCTAGGATTTCCTTATGTGTGGGGGATATTTTTAACAACTCTAAAATGGATATTTATGGTGGAATTTTCTTTATAGCATCTAGGAGGTTATACTCATATTTTGAAGAGGGCGTGAATTCGTCCCCTTGAAGAGTTGGCTTACTCCTACATATAGTTATTGCACATTCGAGATTTTTATAAAGGGGTTAAGTTAGATATGTGAGGAAAGGACTCCCCTAAATGAGAAATAGTGTAATCATAAGGGACAATGACATAATTGGCTCCTTCAGGATTAGTATTTTTTTAAGGTTCACCTTTTCTATGATTGGGGATAGGATTCTTGAATATCTTGAGATTATCATTAGTTGAAGGTTGATTGTCTACACCAACATCACCTTGATCTATAATATCTTAGATAATATTTTTAAGTCTAAATAAATCAAGAGTTTTATTTCCTTTGATCCTATGGTACTCACAATATCCATTCTCTTTATACCATGGAGGTTTGATGGTTGGTTCTTAATTTAGTACTTATAGTAAGGTGATAATTTTGGCTTAGATCAATTTTTTCAATGCAAATTCAAGAGATTCCCCTAAAGGCGTGTATTTCCTTTTAGGAGCATTATTTTTCCTAGGTCATCTTCTTCCACCTTTATTATTTTGAGGGTTGTCTTCTACCAATTGTAGGATAGGTTGAAAATTTTGCATCTACCACATTATAATTAACAATGTTCTTGTTTTTGGTCCAAATTCTTGGCTTGTCTTTAGATGTTAAAGGATTATCCTTATGATATTTACCCTTATCAATAAGATATTTTTCAATTTTCATACCTTTTTAAATTGTCTCTTCAAAGATACTAGCAAATTGAATTCTTAGGTGAAAGGCCAATTCATTCTTTAAATTTTGGGTTAAAATATGAAAATGTCACTTTTTAGGAATAGGATAAGGGAATTTTCTTGCCATATTTCTCCACATTTTCAAAAAGGAAACAAAGGATTCTCCCTCAAAAAAAATTATTACATAAATAAATCATGGAGATTTCATGTTCAATGTTGTATGAAAAATGTGCAATAAATTTAAATTTGTCCACCAACTCATGAACGATCTTGGGGTGGGGGGCCTAGCTCAGTTGGCTAAATCTTTCTTGTTGCAGGAGGTTGGTCACAAGGTCTAGTCTCCCCCACTCTCGTGGTATTGGAGGGCGTTTCACGCCAGTGCCACCGGTCATGTTAATTTTTTTACCAGGCGCACTGCAGTTTATAGGGGGTCGTGCTACCTGATTCCCAAAGTCTAATAAAAAATATATATAAAAAAACTCATGAATGGTCTTGATCTCATGAGGGAAATGTATCATTATATATATCATTATAGAACACCTCAAGACAAGCTATGTAAAATTCCCTTATGTATTCTCTTGGATCACATTTTCCTTTGTATTTATCAAAACTAGGCATTTCAAAGTTTTGAGGGAAGGGGACCATGTTTAAAGACCTTCCAAAAGGATAGGGGCATATGTCTTCCAATGTATATCTCTTTTTAGTGTGACCCATCCCCATGTTCTTAACCATTTTCCTTAACTCAATTTTTTTTGTCTCAAGTCAATTATAGATGTGGATGGAGGCACACTTATGGAAATTTATTGTTTTTGATGTTGATTTAGAGGAATGTGACATTGTTGGGGTTGACTTAGTTGGATGTATTATTGTTATGGCTGAATTGGTTGAATATAAATTTTTTGAGGTTGACTTGGTGAAATTAACACATTTTGCATGTTTGAGGTACCCACTTTTAAATATGATCTAGCAATGGTAGGATATTGTTGGGGTGTAGCTTGCTCTTGGAGAATCTCTCGATATGATTTACATTTAATTTTTGATGTGTTAGGTGGAGGTGGTGGTGAATATGTAAAAGTAGCAGGTACCTTCTTCAAAAATGTTTTAGGTGGATTTTGTGATAATTTTTGGGTTGTATTAGGTTGAATTATTTCTTACCATGTATCGAGGTTGGTGAGATCTACATCTTTGATAAGGTGAGCATGTATTTTAGCACCCTCTTGAGCTAGCATTTGGAGATAATCATCGAGGTTATTTTTGAACAAAGATTCTAGCATCTTCATTGCTCTAGGGTCTTGATCAAATTCTTGTGTGTCTTCCAATGTGGGTTCCCAATTTGGATCATCATCCTTGACATAAGACATCCTTAAAGGATCTCTATAAAAATTGGGTAGATTTGAGGATGCTTTATTCTCGTATTGACCACCACCTATGCTTGTTGGAAGATTTCCCTCTTCTTTTTGGGACTCCATGTTTTTCTTGTATTGAGATCTTGTAATTGACATATGCAATATGAGACTTCAGATAAAATAATATTTTCTTTCAATAATTTTGATGCTTATTTCTCAAAAACCAAATAGACCAAAGTTAAGTTAGATCTCCAAATTTTGATAATGATATTTGTAGACAAAATGATATATCCCACTTATCTAGTGAATCTGGTAGGGGGATTATCTCTCATATCAAGGGAAATTGGATCATCATCTGTCTCATGAACATCCTCACTCATAGATTGGGACTCCTCCTCATGCTCCTCATTCGAACCTAGAAATATGCCAGGCATGGTGTCGCCATCATCCCTATCCTCTTTGTGGCCGAGAAGAGGTCTGACATAACCTACAACGTAGTGAATGGGAAAGACATGGGTTGGTCATGATCCAACCCACCACTCATTGTAGGCCTAGGCAGTGCCTACATCATCAACCTCAGAGACTAGGGGCATGTCATGGTCCTCATCCTCTGAAACACTAATGTATACATCCTCAATAATAAGCCAATGATTGTCACCAGGTCTAGGAGCACTTTGTGTTGATTGTAGATATCATGGTCGGGCTCGTGGTGATACTTGAACATGTCCAAACTAATGCATGACACGATCATAGTAGAATGGTCTCACTATGTAATCATGTCTCCATAAAAGAAACTAGTTTTGTTGCTGCATAACTAGCTCATGTCTGTCATTCGTCCACTAGGGAATCCTAAGATACAATCTCCAACAAATATCATCCTCATCTAGTTGGTAAAATCTAATATGCTAGTGTGGTAAATATCCCTCTTGCCATGATCGTCTCAATGTATAACTAAAGGCTTGTGGGTAACCCATGGCCGCTATGGTAAGAAATCCAGTTGGCCCAGTACATGTGATGTGCTCGAAGCACCACACTTGCAAGAGTTTACAATGTACTATGTTGTCCAACTCTTGGTATACAAACCACCCTAAATCATAATATAGATGCGCAAGCATACTGTGACCCCAAGCATAAATGATCCTTTGTTCCTCCATGTCTTTGATAATATGAAAAATTCCACCATCTTAATGTGCTCCTCGACCGTCTGGTACTAATGTAAGTGTTATAGTAGTGATCAGAATTTTCCGAAGTAGTGGTGTTCGTGCATGTTGAAGCCATCTAAGCTCAATGCATGGACCAATGGTCGACCATTGGATAGGTTGTTGTAGACAGTATAGAATATCATCTTGCATTTGCCTAAAAGATCACTCCTTTGTTGAGTGTACACTCTTGCCTTGGGAGAATCTGCAAGATGTGATGTATGTCCTCTAGAGTGATAGTCATCTCGCCTATAGGAAGATGGAAGGTACATGTGTCAAAATCCCATCTCTCTACCAAGGCCATCAACATGGCATCATGATACCTCATTGGTGACATGAGGTATACCCAAAAAAATCCTACATCATGTAGAAGGCTGACCTCCTCCTCTCACAATCGTGTGATGGAATAGCGAAGGAAACATAACTATTTCCCTCTGAGGTGCTGTCGGGCTCAAGGAGGGATCTAAAATAGCAAAATACATAAAATAAATCCTAAATTTATTAATTAAATAACACTAGAGTTTTTCTAAGATGCTTTACAACCAATGTGGACAGTTATGCCATTTTTGGACATGAGATCTTGGACTCTTTAGACAATTTTGGAAACTTTGTGCCAAAGTGGGAGACTTTGCACCAGCAATGGACACTTTGTGACAAAGATGGATGCTTTGAGCCAATATTTTCTAGGGTCCTAAAAATACATTAAAAAGTATAGTAAATGCATGGAAATGACAAAAAACTAGAGCATAATCCACTCACCGTCTATTGAAGTGTGCCTCGTGCCACCTCGTCGAGAATAACATCCAATCTAGGGGGCTTGTAGGCCTGTTTGCTTGACATCCCAGATCACTCGGCACCAAGGTGATTTGAAAAAAGGTAAATGTCAAATGAATACTAAAAAGTGTCATTTTCATTAGTATATAGTAAAACCTAGTAAATAAATCTTATTTAATTTTAAGGGAGTTTCATTTAAATTAGCATGTTGCGGGCTAGAATACTCTGTTTTCAATGTCATTTGTTGTGTTGGATTCGTAATTCTTCTCCTGATCTTATCAAATTTCTATCACTATTTGGTATGGTATTTGGAAATATCCTATGATATGACTTATGTAATTCGATGTGGTTTTGTATTCACCTTGATTCCACCTCCATAAAGCAAGTGAAATAAGTGGGGCATGAAAGGAAAAAAGGGATGGATCTAATGACCCAACAATGCGGAATACATTCCCTTAACACTAATACAACAGAAGAGAAGAGCAAAAACCTGGTTCTAATAGCTTCTTAAAACTACTGAGATGAATACATGCAGCATAAAAGAGATAACAAAATATAAGCATTCATAGTTGACATATGTATTTACGTGGGAAAACCTTTTCACATAAAAACCCCACCACACCAAGCAGAGACAATTGTATTACAATAATAAACAATTATATACAATGTTCAGTCTTCACTCACTGATCAACTCACAACAACACTCAGTTATCTTCACTCTCTGTTACAAAAATTCCTTACAAAGTATACAATGAATTCTTTTTTCTAACATTGACTTACAACTTACTTGTACATATCCGTCAACCTCACACAGACTTTACAAGTCTTCATCCCATTTCCCCTCTCAACCAATCCCATGGCTTCAGGTTCATGCATCGAACTTCCAGTACGACATCGATCTTCCTTGATTGCATTGAGCCACCCAACAATAACTTCACCACCCAAATCAAGTTTTTATCATCAGCTGAAATTGGTCTGCAATTACTGCCTTTACTATTTTTGGCTTTTGGCCAATCAAAATCTGACACTAAGCCGTGTCTCCTTCCTACATTTGCTAAACGCTTTTGACTCTAAGTCCAACTCAATCAAACCTAGTCCGAGCTCATCTGAGCTCTCTAAGACTCTACCGTTCCACCGTTGAGCTAACTCTACCCATCCGCGATAAAGTGGTGAGCTCTGCCGAGCTCACCCATGATTCCTCACGCCACTGTTGAGCTTGTCTTCACCCATTGCAGTATGGCAGTATGTGCCTTTGAGCTCTACCTTGTCTTGCCTGCACTACCGCTGCTTCATCTGAGTCAACCCATGGTAATGCGGTGAGCTCGTCTGATCTCACCCTTCGACTCCACCGAGCTCTACTAAAAATACCATGTGCTATCACCGAGTTCAACCGACCCATCTATAGTGTGGTGGTGTGACCATCCGAGCTCGCTCCTTGTCTGCACCATGCTACCGCTACCTGATTGGAGTTGACCCATGGTGTGGCAATAACCACTGAGCTAACCGTTAGTGGTCATATCACGCTACCGTGGGGGCCGCCAGGCCACCCCGTGGTAGGGTGGTAACCGCCAGATGGACCACAAGTGGTCTCACCGCAGTGAGTGAACCCACTGCCCACGATAAGGCGGTAACTGCCAAGGCGACCGCAAGCGGTCTCACCATGGCCACCGGGTGTGAGTCAACTCACCACACGTGGTAAGGCGGTAACCACCAGGGCAATGCCAGACCGCCGCGGTAAAGCGGTAAAGGGTAGAAGTGAAATATTTTTCGCCAAGTCCATAATGTCTGAGGCTAAAAACTAGAAGTTGAGACATAATTTTTCTCAACAAGCTCCCACTTGGCGAAGACTTCCAGCTTCCTCAAGACTTTGAAAAATCACTGATAGCCATAGGCCCCAAGGCCCATCGATTTTGCACACCATCGAAACTTGTATGTGCTCACAAGCTTTGTTAATGCATCTGCAACATTCTTCAAAATGTCGACCTTTTCAAGACAAATTCTTTTATCTTCCACCATGTCCCTCACGAAGTGAAACTTCACATCAATGTGCTTCGTCTTGGTATGGAAGGTCGGGTTCTTTGCCAAAAAAATGGCATTTTGACTGTCACAACAAATTATAATTTGCCCTGCATTAAAATCAATGTTTGAACACAAATGTCTCAACCAAACTACCTCCTTTTAGGCGTGAGTCGCAGCCATGTACTCTAATTTTGTCATGGATAGAGCAACAATAGCTTGTCACTTGCTCATCCAATTGATTGCTCCACCATTAAGCATGAACGTGTATCCGTTAGTGGATCTCCTATTTTCAATGTCCCCTGCCCAATCAAAATCAACATATCCTTGAATGCTGAGTGTTCTTTATGATGCAACCAAACTTCCATGGTAACAAAAATCATAATCTAAAGTCCCCTTCACATACCTGAACACTCTCTTCACAGCATCCCAATGTGATCTTCCTGGATTTTCCAAGAAACAAATTAGAACTCCCACTGCTTGGGCAATGTCTGGTCTTGTACATACCATAGCATACATCAAACTACCAACAACACTTGCATAGGGCACACTAGTCATGTCCTCCATCTCTAGAGAAGACTTTGGATAGTCTTCAACAAATAGCTTTGTTCCCTGCATGAATGGAACAACTAGTTGTTTGCAGTCAATCATACCAAACCTCTCCAAAACTGTATTCACATACTTACTCTGGATGACCTAAAGCTTTCTACTTGTTCTATCCCTGATTATCTCCATTCCAAGAATGTACCTTGCTACACCAAGATCCTTCATTTCGAACTTTGCAGACAACTGAGATTTAAGATCAGAAATCATAGACTTGTTGTTTCCAATGAACAACATATCATCCACGTACAGGGTAATAACAAGCACACGATCATTCTTAGATTTATAATAAACACAATGATCAGATTTTGATCTCACAAATATCATAGACAATACAAATGTATCAAATTTATGGTACCACATTCTAGGAGACTACTTCAAACCATACATAGATTTATTTAACTTACATACCAGATTTTGTTTACCTTTTTCAACAAAATGCTCAGGCTGGGACATATAGATTTCTTCTTCTAGCTCATCATGGAGAAATGTTGTCTTCACATCCATCTGTTCAATTTCAAAATCATACACAGCTACCAATGACAACATAAATCTGATAGATGTCAGCTTTGCTACAAGGGAAAAAATCTCTCCATAATCAATTCCCTCAATTTGAGAAAATCCTTTTGCAATCAGTCGTGCCTTATACTTCTCAACACTGCCATCAAGGCCTATCTTTTTTTTTGAATATCCACTTACAGCCAATAGGCTTTCTCGCTTTAGGTAGTGGTACCAAATCTCAGGTTTCATTCTTCTTCAATGAATCCATCTCTTCATTCATGGCTTCCAACCAAGAATTCGAATCAGTCATGTTGATTGCTTCTTTTATAGTCTGAGGCTCATCGTTGCTAGTAATTAAAATATAGGCACAGTTTGAATCTAACATAGAGAAACCATACCTTTCAGGTTGTCTTTTTTCTTGTGTAGATCTTCTTATAGGCTGAGGTTGTAGTTCTTCAACATCAAAAATTTCAGAATTGCTTGAGCTCTCCTCGGTCTCAGGTACACCATGCAATTCTTCCCTTTCTAGAGTTTGGGGAATCTCAACTGCATCCTTCTTCTTGTCACTATGATTTGTCTCAAGCTGTTGATCACTTACTGAAGGTTTTGTCTCACGAAATATCACGCTTCTGTTGTATAGAACCTTCTCAGTAATAGGGTTCCAAAGCTTGTATCCCTTCACACCAACTCCATAGCCGATGAGAATACACTTGACAACCTTGTTATCCAATTTTGATCTCTTTTCATTAGTAACATAAACATATTCCTCACATCCAAAGACATGGACATGCCTCAGAGAGGGCTTCTTACCAGACCATGCTTCCAAAGGTGTCCTATCAACAAGAGCAGAGCAAGGAGATCGGTTTACCAGATAACATGTTGTAGCCACAACCTCGGCCTAGAATTTCTACTCTAGACCAACACCACTCAACATACTCCTCTCATTTTCCATCAGCGTCATGTTCAACCTTTCTACAACTCCATTCTATTGTGGAGTGTAAGGCGTTGTCTTATGCCTTTTAATTTCATGATCAGTGCAATAACTTTCAAAATCTATAGAACAAAATTCATTGCCATTGTCTGTCCTCAAACATTTAATTTTCCTTCCAGTCTGATTCTCTACCAAAGATTTAAATTCTTTAAACCGATTGAACACTTCTTATTTACTTTTAAGAAAGTATACAAATGCCCTTCTCGAACAATCATCAATAAAATAAACATAATATCTAGACTTCAATAAAAAAGGAACATTAACTGGATCAAACACATCAGAATGAACATAATCCAGTATGCTAGAAGATTTATGAGGATTAGAGTAAAATGAAACACGGTGCTATTTTTCATAGATACAATGTTCGCAAAAATCGAACTCAAGGTTACAATCATCAAGCCCTTCTACAAGATTTTTAATCTTCAAGGTTTTTAAACCTTTTTCACCTATGTGACCTAGTCTATGTTGCCATAGCATAGTCTTCTCTACTGGGAGTTTTACCTCTAAAGCATTTGCAGATAAAGAAGTGTCTTCATCTTTCTCTATAGGGACTGATTTACATGACTCTACAAAGGCATTGTTACATTGAACAGGACATGCATCCAACTTATACAGAGTGCCAGTACAAACACCCTTAGCCAGCATCATTGCACCTCTAGCCATTTTACATCCTCTACTAGAGAAAGAAACTTCTACACCAGCATCATTTAACTTATTGACAAAAAGAAGATTTCGAGCCAAATTTGGTATACGTAGTACGCCACCAATACCTTTGACTCTCCCATCAGGAAACTGAATTCTGACTCTTCCTCTGCCAACAATCTCCAACATTGAATCACTTGCAAAGTACACCTTTCCACCATCATACTTCTCATATTTAGAGAACCATTCTCTATTGGATGTCATGTGAAAGGACGCACCTGAGTCAACTAGTCAAACATCATCTGATGCCTAAGTTGTCAAGGCTGTTGTAATGAAGTCGTATCATCACTTTGAGAAGATTTATTGTCAAAAGCATTCTTCTTCTTCTTCTCCTTGCAGTCCTTCTGGATATGACCAGGTTGCCCATAGTTCCAAAATCTCACCTTGAAATTTTTACCAAGAGATTTTGATCTCCCTAGAGATTTGGATTTTGACTTCTTATCCTTCTTCTTGTCTTTCTCCTTTAGTCTACCTCGAATGGCAAGAGCCACTTTGGCCATCTCATAAGACTTCCTTCGCATTTCTTCAGACATAAGCGAAGCAACCACATCATCCATATTGAATGCAGTGGTTGTGCTTCCAATAGCCATCACCAGATGATCCCAACTGTCAGGTAATGAACACAACATGAGCATGCAATGATCCTCCTCCTTAGTCTTTACACCTACAGACATCAGCTAAGCAACACTTATATTAAAATATTTCAGATGGTCTACAATAGATGCACCTTCTTCCATTTTCAAGGAGTACAAATTCTTCCTCAGGAATAACTTATTTACTAGAGAGTTTCCCTGATAAATATCACCAAGCTTCTTCCACAATAAAGTTGCAGACTGCTCCTCATGGATGTTCAGGAGTACATAATCGGCTAGACTCAATCTTATCAGACCTCTTGCTTTTCTATCAGCAATATCCCAAGCCTCTTGTGTCATAATTTGTGGGTTAGTTTCAGACACTGCTAACCAGAGGTCTCTATCCACTAGCAGGTTTTCCATTTTGAGTTTCCATAACTCAAATTTGCTGCCATTAAACTTTTCAATAGCTACTCTGACATATGTACTCGCCATCTCAAATAGAAACAAGTTTTAACAATGCAAGACTCTCACTGAAACAATATTATCACAAAAAACTGAGCTTTGTCTCAAGGATAACACAATAGGCCAAGCTCTGATACCACTTCAAGGGAAAACAAAGATGGATCTAATGACCAAACAATGCAGAATACATTCCCTTAACTCTAATACAATTGAGAAGAAGAGCAGAAAACTGGTTCTAATAGCTTCTTAAAACTACTGAGATGAATACATGCAACATAAAAGAGATAACAAAATATATGCATTCACAGTTGACATGGGTATTCATGTGGGAAAAACTTTTCAGGTAAAAAACCCACCACACCAAGCAAAGACAATTGTATTACTATAATAAACAATTAAATATAATGTTCAATCTTCACTCACTGATCAAATCACAACAACGCTCAGTTATCTTCACTCTTTGTTACAATACTTCCTTGCAAAGTATAGAATGAATTCTTTTTTCTAACATCGACTTACAACTTGCTTGTATATATCTGTCAACCTCACACTAACTTTACAAGTCTTCATCACATTTCCCCTCTCAACCAATTCCATGGCTTCAGGTTCATGCATCAAACTTCCAGTACACCATTGATCTTCCCTGATTGCATTGAGCCACCCAACAATAACTTCACCACCCAAATCAGGTTCTTGTCATCAGCTGAAATCTGCCTGCAATTACTGCCTTTACTATTTTTGGATTTTGGCCAATCAACATCTCACACTGAGCCACGTGTCCTTCTTGCATTTTCTGAACTCTTTTGACTTCAATTCCAACTCAGTCAAACATAGTCTGAGCTCATCCGAGCTCTCTAAGACTCTACTACTCCATCGCCAAGCTGACTCTACCCATTCGTAGTAAAGCGGTTAGCTCTGCCGAGCTCACCCATGCTTCCCCACGCTACCACCGACCTTGTCTTCACCCATCACGGGATAGCAGTATGTGCCTCCGAGCTCTGCCTTGTCTTGCCCATGCTACTGTCCTCCATCCAAGTCGACCTGCGATAATGTGGTGAGCTCAAACAACTCCACCAAGCTCTGCCAAAGATGCTGGGAAATTGTTGCCTCAACATTTTGGTTTCCCTTGAAGACTTGGTCACTTTCTATGTTGTTCCTTGGTTTTGTTGGAGGAAGAACCGGGATGGAACCTGGCATTGAACTTTTTCTTTGTTTTGGGTAGTGTTCTCGTTCCCGTTTTGTCTTTGCTTGCTTCTTTTGGTTCTCTTCACTTCACTTTCCTTTGTTTTGGTGGAGGTGGAATTGGGTTGGAACTTGGCTTTGAACTTTTGGTAAATTTCTATTTTTGTTCCCGCTCCGACTCCGGCTCCGATCTCCGTTTTCTTGGTTCGTTCCCTGTTCCTGTTCTGGCTCCGGCTCTGGCTCTGGCTCCGGTCTCTGTGTTTTCCTTGGTGGTTACCGTCACACCATAAGCGGTGGGTCCACTCACTGCAGTAGCGCAGTGGGACCGCCTACGGTTGGGTTTGGCGATTACCGCCATACCATGGCTAGTCAAGTGACTGACCGCGATGGCCGTGGTAAGACCGCCAACAACTTGTCTGGTGGTTACCGTGATACCATGACCAGTCAAATGACTGACCGTGGTGGCCATGGTAAGACCACTAGTGGTCAACCAGGATGGCTTACTGCCATACTACAAGGTGTGTTGTCTAGGCTGTGGTAGCGTGATAGGAGCTCAGTTGAGCTTGGGGAATAATTTTACCATGTTGGACTCGGTGTTAGTGCAACAGGCCAATGACCATTTAGCACATGGCAGGATGACTGCATCTGGTTGGCCAAAGACAATAAAAGGACTGGGCTCAGTGGTGACTTGGGCCAGAGCTTGAAAGAGCTCGGATGGCTTACCACAAGGCAAGTCGGTCTAGGCAGCGGTAGTGTGGTAGATGGCGGGGTGAGCTCGGGCGAGCTCACCACGATACCACGATGGGGTTGTTTGAGTTCAGCGGTAGCGCGATGGAGGCAGGATGTGCTCGGGACTCGGTTGACCAAGTTGGACCGATTTGACTGACACTCAAGAACAATAGGTGAATGAAATGGTGATATGTGGAAATTTCTTTGAGATCCCATTGGCCAGAGAGTTATTTCCTAATTGCGATAGAGTTGTATTATTGATGGAAGGTTGACAGACGTGTCTGGGCCGAGTTAATGATTGTGTGGCTCGATGCAGCTGTATAAGAAATGCACGTTATCAGGGAATGGTCGGTGCTTGCAGGTGGATAATTTAGTATCTTGTTGACCATTGCTAGTAGGGATGGGTTGAACAGGTATGCACACTGTGTAAGATTATAAATAATATTGTGTGCAGTTCGAGATAGATGATGAGCGATATCAGAGAGGGGCTGAGAGTGTTCGAGTTGTTCAATAGTGAACACTTTGATTCTTAGATCTGATAAGATGTGAACCTGTGAGGCCAAGAGGCTGGGTTGGCCATGAGGCTAGTTGTGACAGTCTTTTGAGAGGAGTTGAAGGGAATCCACATAGTATGTCTCATGTACATTGTAACTATGTGAAATTCTGGTTTGTGTAGCCTATATTATCTATCCAGATGAACAAGTTGTATTATCTTGAAGAGCATAGCTCTGGTTTTGTATTGTAACCATTTTTGTTACTGAATAATACAAGTGAACTGAATGTTTTGGAGGTGGGGTTTTTTACTTGAAAAGGTTTTACCCACGTATATTTGTGTGTACATATTTTTGTCTTTCATGGTTATTTGTTTGTGTTGAATCTGTTATTTGTTTGCATCCACTTCTCTCAGAGGATCAATGGGGAATCAACTATGCCTATATCCATTTTATGGCATGGTTGTTTGTGTCTTTGTTGTGATTTTTTATTAAAATCAATAAGGCACTGTTGCCTTAGATGCATATCTTGATGATAGACTGAATCCATATCCCCAACAAGTGGTAACAGAGCTAGTAGCTTGTTGCTCATGATACCAACAAGTGGTATCAAAGCATGTTTTTAGGAGGTTGAGGCTTGATGATACCAACCAGTGGTATCAAAGTCTTCTTCTGGTTGCTCGAGTCCTCTACAAGCTTGAGGAAGTCTAGAGAAATCGGTTGGTGATTGATTCTTCGATGAGTGGAAGTGTGTGCTTCATTAATTCAACACATAGTTTTGAAAGACGTTGGAGATGACTGGAGTTAGTAATGGTGTGGCAACATGGTCTGAGGCTCCTAGCTTATAGCAAAGTTCCTAATGCAAAGGGTGTGAGGTGTTTACATGGCTGAGTTGCAGCGAAGCGTGGTGTTCATACTAGGTGTTTGTGTGAGAGGCTCCCTGGTGGTATGGGCTTTCTTGTGTTGTTATTTCGGCCATGGAAATGGTGTACTTATGCTGGGTGTTCTAACTTAGAACTGAAGGCATTTGCTCTGCTGCTCTGATTGCATGGAGGCTATGAAGTGACCTTGGTGGTCTGCAACTTCTGGACAACCTGGCTCTCTTGTTTTCTTGTGCATGACTATGGGTTGGAACTGGTCTGAAATGGACCTGTTGTTCTTGTGTGCTTGTTTCTTGCACTTGCATGGTTCAGATTCATGTCATTGGCTCTGGAGGTTTTGTGTAGATTTTCCTAAAAATTTATTACGCATGTTCATGTTTCTTTTCACTGTTCTGGTTAATTGTTATGGTTGTGTGCAGACTCCTGAGTCGTCCAGATGAGCAGTGAATATGGAGATGTGTGGGTGTTTTATAATCATTGTGGTTTTACAGGTTTTACACGGTCAAGATAAAACTTGCATTTTGCAAAGCTGTTGTTTGCTATTTTCTAGATCCTGGCTTCTAGGGTGTGACTGGATGATATAGCTACAGTTCAACATGGTTTGAGGAGGTGTGATGTCTTCTTTGCATAAGAGTGTTGGTATGTGTTTACTTTCAGCATTCTTGTGGTGTTGCTTGTTGGTTACCTAGACTTTGGTGCTTGAGTTGTGGACGTGTCTGGCAAATCGGATCTATTGCTGATCTAGTGTTTGAGTCATGCTTGTCTACTTTGGTTATTCTCTTTGATTATCTCAGTTTTGTTGTTTCCAGTGCAATAATAGATTTGCAGGTTTCATTTGGTTGCATCCATGAGTTGTGCAATGTTGTGGGTTGTTCCTTCCTACATGTTTTTTTTGAGACAACTCGGAAGTGGACTATCAATATCCACGAGGTTGTAACTGTGTGGTGCAGATCTATTAGCTGACCTTATCTGTGGTCACTTGTGCATTGGCGTGGTTGTTTTGGGATATGAGGAGGAATGGCATTTGAGTACCTGAATAGTCAGTTATGGGGACCTAAAGCATGTGAATCATGGTGTCATGGAGAGCTGGATACACTGGCATAGTGTAAGCATTTGACAGTGATGGGGTGGTCAGTCATGGTGCTTGGAGAGCTCAGTGTCACAGTTTAGTGGGAGCTTTAGCAGTGACTGTGGATTCATCACTTGGTGATGAATGGTCTTCTTTGGTGTTGTAGAATTTGCATCTGCATTTTCACTATTTGAAGGTGTGTAGCATCTTGGAGCCATGAAGGACCTTAGTAGTCTTTGGCTGAGATGCTGGTGGTGCTTGATAGGTGATGGTTTAGATTTTGTTTTCTTTATGTCATGGTATACTCTTGTTTTTGCATTAGAGTTTTGGCATGTTGCTTTGCTCTTGAAGACCATGGATAGTTCACTTGAAGCATGGTATCTCCTAAGGGTATGTGTAGATCATGGTGTCATGATAAGTTTTTTGAATCCTTGATAGTGGTCTGGGGTTTCTCTATGTTTTGAGTGCATTGGTCATATGCTGGTGAACTTCATGTTTAATGCAGTTTGGAGTTAGCATGAGATGACAGGTTGTTGATGCTCATGGATGCATGGAGAATAAGGTGAGGCTGAAATTCTTTTGAGAATGTTGTTGTTACATCTGAAAGTCTGAGAATCCTGCACCTTGGTTAAATGTGAATTCAACAAAGACCATGAAAGAGAATGCTCTTGGGTAAGTCACTTTGGCTTGTATATCTTGGATGAGCATGTTTCTCTTTTCTTCTTGGTCTACTCAGTAGTGGTGTCACTTTGAAAGGTATTTTCCCATTATACTTTTTAGGTGTGTTATGCTTTATCTTTCATGGATATGAATCTTGAGTTGTTTTGAGATTTTGGAGGATTCATAATGGAAGGTTGATAGCATAGTGGATCTCCTTGTGCTTTTGAGGACTGATAGGACATGCTTATATGGGTTAGTATCGTCTTCTTTATGCTAACATCCATGAAATTGTTGGATGTTGTTAAGGCTTTTCCTTTGGGATGTGTACAAGGTCATACTTGTCATAGCTGGCATTTAGAAATGTGTGTAGAAGGTGACTACATGGTTTGATTTGCAATTTCTCTCTAATCTGGTCTTGTTCTTCCTGATTGTTCTTTTGACTTTAGATGTGGGTTGTCTGTGTGGTGTCGGGTTGGTCACAGTTTGTGGTCATGTTTTGTCACTTCGGTGATGACACAAGGGTGCTTGTGCTTCTTTCTTCAGTCAGGTTTGGAGGAGTTTGGAAGAACCATGGAAGATAGTTGAGAGAAACGTTTCTTGTAGCAGGTGGTTGTAGGTGTTGCAGATCAGTGTGGATGTTCCTTGGAAAGATATGGTTACATTTCTTTATGCAGGGTTTTATGGAATTGTTATGCCTAGATCATGTGTGATGGTGCTTTGTTTGCATTCATCTGGACAGTACCCTTGTAGTGGGAGTACCTGGACGTGTTTGGTCTTTTGACTGGTTGATACAGGGTGCTTAGTTGCTGCTGAGATGGGTGGTTTTAATATGGCATGAGTCTGTTGTTGGTGGTCATACCTTTGAGGTATGGGTGTTTGGATGGTTTAGCACAATTCGTGGGTGTTAGTTTTCAATCATGTGGTTTGATTAGTTGGATGGAGGGCAATCAGTTTTATGGTTGTTGTTCTAGCTGGGTGGTTTCTTGTTTTGGAGAATGGTTTTGGTGTTCGCGTGGTCCCTTGTGTTTTTTTGTTGTTGTTTTGGTGGATTTTCTGCTTGGAGGATCAGATGTTTGTGTTCTAAAGACTGGTGCATATACGCCTTGGCTTGCTCCTTTTTCTGTGTTGGATGTTTGGAGCTGTAGCCTAAGATGTTGGACATTTTTTATGTCGTTGCAGGGGTCTTGGTTGGAGCATGCAAGCATGTTTTTGGTCCTTGTTCAGATGTTGGGAGGAAGCCTGAATGTCTTCGTCAAGTGGGAGATTGTTGGGAAATTTTTGCCTCAACATTCTGGTTTCCCTTGAAGACTTGGTCGCTTTCTATGTTGTTCCTTGGTTCTATCGAAAGCGGAACCGGGATGGAACCTAGCATTGAACTTTTGCTTTGTTTCGGGTTTTGTTCCCGTTATGGCTCTGCTTGCTGCTTTTGGTTCTCTTCGCTTCACTTTCCTTTGTTTTGGTGGAGGCGGACTCGGGATGGAACTTGGCTCTGAACTTTCGGTAAATTCCTATTTTTGTTCTCGCTCTGGCTTTGGCTCGGGCCTCCGTTTTCTTGGTTGGTTCCCTGTTCTTATTTTGGCTCTGACTCCAGCTCCGATCTTTGTGTTTGCCTTAGCGATTACTGCCACACCACAGGTGGTGGGTCCACTTACCATGGTAGTGTGGTGGGACCACCTACGGTTGGGTCTGGCGGTTACCACCATACCGTGGCTAGTCAAGTGACTGACTGCGGTGGTCGCGGTAAGACCGCCAGCGGCCTGGCTGGCAGTTACCGCCATACCGCAGCTAGTCAAATGACTGACCATAGTGGTTGCGGTATGACTGCCAGTGGTCAGCCAGGATGGCTTATTGCCATACCGCGAGGCATGTTGGTTTGGGCTGCGATAGCATGGTAGGAGCTCAGATGAGCTCAGGGTAGAGTTTGATCGAGTTGGACTCGGTGTCAGTGTGACAGGCGAATGACCGTTTGGCATGTGGCAGGATGACTGCATCTAGTTGGTTGAAGACAATGAAAGGACTAGGCTCAGTGGTGACTTGGGCTAGAGCTTGAAGGAGCTCGGATGGCTTATCACCATATCGTGAGGCAAGTCGGTCTGGGCAATGGTAGATGGCGAGGTGAGCTTAGGTGAGCTCACCGCCATACCGCAATGGGGTTGTTTGAGCTCGGCGGTAGTGCAGTGGAGGTAGAATATGCTCAGGACTCGATTGACCGAGTTGGATCGATTTGACCAACAATCAGCAGCGATAGGTGAATTAAATGGCGATACGTGGAAATTTCTTTGAGATCTCATTGGCTAGAGAGTTATTTCCTGATTGCGATAGAGTTGTATTATTGATGGAAGGTTGACGGACGCGTCTGGGCTGAGTTAATGATTGTGTGGCTCAATGCAACTGTATAAGAAATGCATGTTATTAGGGAATGGTCGATGCTTGCAGGTGGATAATTTATTATCCTATTGATCGTTGCTGGCAGGGATGGGCTGAACAAGTATGCACACTGTGTAAGATTATAAATAATCTTGTGTACAGTTCGAGATAGATGATGAGTGATATCAGAGAGAGGCTGAGAGTGTTTGAGTTGTTCGATAGTGAACACTTTTGACTCTTGGATCTGATAAGATGTGAACTTGTGAGGCCAAGAGACTGGGTTGGCCATGAGGCTGACTGTGACAGTCTTTTGAGAGGAGTTGAAGGGAATCCACACAGTATGTCTCATGTACATTGTAACTATGTGAGATTCTGGTTTGTGTAGCTTGTATTATTTCTCTAGATGAACAAGATGTATTATCCTGAAGAGCATAGCTTTGGTTTTGTCTTGTACCATTTTTGTTACTGAACAATACAAGTGAGCTAAATTTTTTGGAGGTGGGGTTTTTTACCTGAAAAGTTTTTCCCCACGTATATCTGTGTGTTCATATTTTTGTCTTTCATGGTTATCTGTTTGTGTTGAATTTGTTATTTTTTTTAACCCACTTGTCTCAGAGGATCAATGGGGGATCAACTGTGCCTATTTCCGCTTTATGGCATGGTTGGTTGTGTCTTTATTGTGATTTTGGATTGAAATCACTAAGGCACTATTTTCTTAGATGCATATCTTGATGACAGACCAAATCCATATCCCCAACAAAAGATACCCTGCACTACCGCCACGTCCAACTGACCCGTCTGTAGCATGGTAGTATGATCATCCGAGCTCACTCCTTGTTTGTACCGCGCTACCCCTACCCGATGGGAGTTCACCCATGATTTGGCGATAATCGTCGGGCTAACCATTAGCGATCATACTGCGCTACCATGGGGGCTGCCAAGCCACCCCACGGTAGGGTGGTAACCGCCAGACAGACTACAGGTGGTCACACCACAGTTATCACGGTGAGTGGACCCACCGCCCGCGGTAAGGCGGTAACTACCAAGGCGACTGCATGTTGTCTCACCGCAGCCACCGCGGTGAGTCAACTCACTGCGCGCGATAAGGCGGTAACCGCCAAGACTGTCACCATGGTACCGCCAAGTCAATGCCAGACCACCACGGTAAAGCAGTAAAGAGTAGAAGTGAAACATTTTTTCCCCAAGTCCATAATGTCTAAGGCTCAAAATTGGAAGTTGAGACACAATTTTTTTCAACAGGGCATACATCTACCCTCGAATTCAATTCTCCATAGAAGTTTGACAAGAGTATTTTTAAATGACTAACGAACCCATGTTGCAAGATGTGGTCCTTAATATTGTGGTTTAGCAATTAAAAATAGTGGGGGCTTCATTATCCCTAATGAATCCATATGAGAATCCTTTTTATAGAAGTTTTATTTCCTTTAGCTTGCATATGCATGTAATATCATATGTCTGCTAAAGTAGGGGCTAGATGTAGTGTTAGAAAAATTATTCATTTTCACACTTGATTTGGGAATAGGTAATACTAAAATGAACCTAATGTCGCCTTGATTTAGTGTTGTAATGTGTTTTACACATTCATATTAAGTTTAGGGCCCTTTTTAATTAAATGGACTTAATGGTGCCTTATTTAGGGTGTTGTAAAGTGTATCTTTACACTTTCATGCTAATCTAGGGATTTATTAATTAATTGAGGTTAATTTTCCTTAATTGGCCACTTTAATTCAAATCCAAGCCTAATTAATTGCAAATTTTGAGGGATAAAACCCAACATTCATAAATGCCATAGCACAACACTTAATTTTTTAAGGTGTGTGTCCTAGGTTAGTGACCTAGGACCCATTTGCCACCTAGTGAATGGGTTCTCACTAGGTCCTAGGACCCTATTTTCACATGATATTTCACATTCCCTGAAGTTTTTCCTAGTTAAGTGAGCTAGGACCCCTCTTTTGGATATGTTTTTGGCAGTATTTTAATGATTTTAAATCCTAGATTTGATGTTGGCTTGTGATATTTGAATTTCGGGAATTCATCTTAAGTTATGTATAAATACAAGGTTATTTTTATTATTTTTCATCTAGAGAGAAAGTTTTAATGAAAGAAGAATCTAATCAAGCACTCATATTCAAGGAGCAAGGAAGAGTGAAGTCTTGGAGCAACATTATAGTGTTTTTACAAGTCTTAAAGCTCATTTTATTGTCAAATATCAAGTATTATTGAAGTGATGATAGATGCCTATGTAGAATCATGATGGATTCTAGGTTTTGGGAGAAGCACCATGAGATTCAACCAAGCCTAGTGACTTGTTTCCTAAGTGATTCCATATTCCATGATCACTCTATTTCAACCTAAAGCAAGGTATACTTGGATTTATGACTTATTAATATGATTTGGGATCTTCTAAAGTAGGTCTTTTGTATTGTTCATGTTTCATTTTGGGATCCTTTCTAACACAATTGAGTAGGGTTTCTTTGCATCATTAGAGATCTTAATCTTAGACACACTTAAGGTTAGGATTGCACACACATTTCATGTTTTAGATTTCTATTTATCATCAAGGTTTAATTACTAAACTTGGGGTTTGACTAAGGCAAACCCCTATCCACCAACAAAAATAAAAAATTGTTTTGCAGATTATTGGTAGATCCAGATCCAAAAATAGGGATTTCAAGTTATAGCAAGGAATTGCAGGTCTGGAACTTCAAGACCAAATTAAGAGTTTTCTAGAAGAGCTTACCAGGACCCATTCACCATAGGGTGAATGATTCCTTATTAGGGTTTCAAGGCCAGAAAATTTTCAAGGTTCATAAGCTATAGTTTTAGGTTCAAAGCCTCTTGAAAAAGTCTACCAAGACCCATTCACCATAAGGTGAATGAGTCCTTGTTAGGGTTGCAAAAAAGAAGAAGTTTTGAATAGGTGCACAATATTTAGTATTCTCAATTTTTCCAGAAAATTCACCATTTTCGTTCTATTTTATGATAAATTTCTTCATTTCACTTTGTAGATCTAGGTTTAGAGTTGTTTTGCTATTTAAAATTATCTCCTCAAAGCACTACTTGACCTAGACCCCCATCCTAAAAAAAAAGAGAAATTTATGATTCAAACCTTGATTGTACTCAGCTTTTGGGTTGATAGTTACTTCATGGTTTGGATCCCCTTTCTTGAATGGAATAGTGGAGAATAGGTTCATATCATAGCCCCCTATCTTTCTCGATATTTCACATCTTTTGACACTTAGGGGACCCATTCAAGATGTCTTTGTTTGGTTATAAATAATGGGTGAATTGTACAACATGGAAGTCACATAATCATGAATTTTTTTGGATAGACACCTAGTTGATGATAAGGAAAGGCCAATAAGGCATAAAAGGATAACAAGTTCCAAAAAATTCACCCATTCTTGAATTGAAGAGACTAAAAGCCAACAAATTTGAAAAAACCTATTATTTGTACAATATCTTATAATTAAAGGATTTTCTCCTCAACCTTAAAGGGTGTGAGAGGAATTCCATGAGTAAAATTAGCAATGAGGAATTTGTGAGATATTGCTCCATTAGGGGAAGAATGTAAATAAATTATCTTGGAGATATTAGATGAGGATTTCCTTTTCATATTTCATGCTACATAGGCTCATATATTAGATTTGGCATCATCATACTTGCCATGTAGCCTCATTCAAACTTAGGCACTTGCAACCCCCATCATCAATTATCCCTAGGATGTTCGACTCGCCACCCTGGATCATATCTATCCATGTAAAATTGACCTAGGTCACTGTATAAGCGTGAATTTTCACCCCTAACACAAATTCCCTTTTACCCCCTTACACTTTAAAAAACCTAAGGCCGAGGCTTAATTCCACTTAAGCTCGATGTCCACATCACACTTGGCACCCTGTTTGTGTGTCAGTGGAGGTGTTTCTATCGAGGATGCCCGCGTGACGCACTTATGTCCCTGGCAAATTCTTGTGGCTGAAGATTGTAGAGATGTTACATTTCCCATTGGAAGTCAAAGTATAACGCCCGTCTTTAGCTGGCCGACCTGAATATGGTCATTTTTCATCCTCTTCCTTCATATTCTTCATCTCTTCTTCCATTTTCAAGTTGGTTGATTTTCTCCACAATTTGACACATTCTCTACACACTTCAAGCATCCATCCACAAGCTTTGTAGCAGCACTTCACACTCCATTGCAACAATATACCACTCCATCACTTTGATAGTGCGAGTGTAGGACAAACAACATTGCAATAGAGACTTGAGTTCCTCTCATTTTCTCCTCCACAAGCCTTCAACACTTTGGACAAAGGTCGTAATCTCCTCTTATCTTCTCTATCATTTTGGTTGAGTAAGCACGTACTATTTTGTAGTGTCTTTTGTTTACATATCTTGTATTCCCCTCTATATCATTATTTCTATTGTTACAAACTTGGTTGTCCGTGGAGGTGGAAACACCAAAATGGGGGTCTAACTAAGGCAGACCCCTAAACAGCCCCCCCAACATTTTCTCGCTTTTCTGTGTGTAGGTGGAGAGATCTTGGAGTAAGCTGGCGAGAGGATTGTTGTGTGAAATCATCTTTGTCATCCTTGTGGTTATATACTTCCTTTATCATGTTCATCTATGTATTTCATTATTCTTAGTCTTGTTCTTCACTTCTCAAAACTTCTAAATAAGGTTGTCAGTCCTTCTTCTAAAGTTTAACCTCATCTCTCTGGTTTTATGACCGTACGGATGCCAGTGCATCTGTGAGATGCTAGCATGTCGCACTATCATCCCAAAACCACACTTCTATCCTATGAAACAGAGCTACTTGAGACACAGATTTGACTTTGATGACTGACTCGTCTAGTCCCTTTCAACTCTCAGGTTTGCAGAGTGATCGAAGGACCTCATAGTCCTCATCATTCTCACCCTATCCATCCTAACATTCCTTTAAACTGAGGTAAGTTAGGGAAACCACACTCCTCTTGGCCTTTCATAACCTAGGGCCTTGCAGTGGTTGGTCCCCCTCTCTTACATTTTTTGTGAGCCTGACATGAACCATTTTGGTTCCATTTTGCGATACTGAAAGTCCCTTTCCTCATATTCGAGGAGTGTTGTAGGTGTGTGTTGTGAGGCTTTCACCTTACAACCCAACCTACGACCCCTAGTAGGCATAGTTGGAAGGTCTTGATAGTGTCGTACAACGAAACCTCGACTGAGCCACTACCTTATCTCATAAACCTTAGGAGGACCTGTAGAAGTACTATTTGGTGTGCACGATGGCCTCTTTCTTAAAACAACCTATTCCCTCTACGTAGACTATGAGTAGTGGTACTAGCATAACCTTCACCTCGTAGGACATGCCGATGGGTTTTAATAGGGAACCATCTCCTCTTTATATTTTGGCAAGGATAAATGGGAATCCTATAGCATGTGTTCTCGTTGATCCGACATCTTAAGTGAATATCATAACCAAGGAGATCATGTTGATTAACTTCCTACATAAGGATGGGTATGATGCATCTGAAAGTATCGCCTGCACCCATGATCAAATTTGTGAACCTCCTATAGGGAGAATTTTCCTATTGGTCTTGTGGGACCTAAGTCTGTGAGCCTTAAATTTGACATCATCTCGGGCTCTGAACTCTTCAGGGTGAAGCTAGACATCCCGTAGTTGGTAGCTATGAATGCAGTTCCCTCAGTTGTGTACAAGTGTCTAAAATTTGTCCATGGAGGTTCAGTACACAATATCCATGACATCGGTTATAGACCACTGGTTGCACGTGGCAACTATACCTTAGATTACTTTTGGCCCGCATCCCTCGGTCCTCTCCCTCCTAGGAAGGACCTCCTATATTGCACATATCAAAACTATAAGAAAGGGCATGCTAGGCTGAAAGTGAGATAACCTCCTTCGCCTTATCTTTTTTCGCATAGAACTTATCTAAAAGCTGACAGTGATGCCACCAAAGTGTGTAGAAGAGGAGAAGAGAAGTGGTCCTAAGACCCTCCTTCTTCCTCTATTTTTTCAACCTAATGCTTCCTCTTGCCCCACTGTGGTGCCATTTGTCTCGTTCTTGCAAGATAATCCCATGGTGCGCGCTTGGCGAAAGACCAAGCATCTTGGGTTTGAGCTTCTTGTCTTACCCATGGAGCCTAGGCACGTCCGATATGGTAGACAAAAAGCCCCCTGTGGAGAGTCCTCTTTGTCTTGGCCTCCACGGCCTCCTACTACTCATGTCCCTAAAATAGTGAATGGAAAGAGGCTCACCGCTGAGGTGTTGGAGTTAATTCCCCCTACCATTTTCGAGCCTACTCCTCTTTCTCCCATCTAGGAGTTTGTCCTTCTATTGGAAATGGTCTTGGAGGACACTCCCATGGCTGAGCAGAATCCTTATGTCCCTTCGAAAGCTTTAGATTTTGGTTTGAAGATCCATAGGAACTGCCTTGTGCACGAGCACAAGCGCCATAAAAAGGATCTTCTAGCTGAGTAGGCCTCCTTACAAAAGGAGGAGGAGATGACTGCACCTCTTTCTGTGTCCTACTCTCTCCCCCCTTCTGGCCCTGTTCAAACTAGCTCTAAACCCCTTTTTTATTTTGTTGTGAGCGCACATGCGCCTGGAAAGGTGCAAGTCTTTATCGCTCCTTCCGTAGAGCCACCCTTGTTGACTCTCATCCCAGATGCCTCACCTTTCCCAAAGCCCATGGATATGGTTAATACCTTAGTTTTATCCACTGCAGTCCTTTCCTCTTCTCCCCCAACCCTCCTTACTTTGTCTATAGGAAGTTCACCTCCTCCGACAAAGAAGAAGGTAGAGTGTGGTCCTTCCAACAATGGAGGACATAAGAGGAGTCCATCTTCTCCAAAAGGTGGGCCCACGTTGACTTGTTCTATTCTAGTAACATAGCCCGTCACAACCTCCCCTGAGTTTATCACCGCTCCCGATTCTCTCAATGAGCCTAGCAGTGAATCTTGAGTGCAAAATCCTCTATTTCTTGAGGTGAAACATGGCACTCTCGTCAAGTGTATGTTTAACTCGGTGGATGAAGTTCTGACCCTGTCAGCAATCCTCATGAAGTCATTGAACTTAGACCCACAAGAGTTGAGTGACAAAGAACTCACTTGTCCCTCTACATTGGCCCTTGTTGTGAGAGGGTCAGAAGCTCCTCCCCTTAACATTACACAGTTGCAGGCTTGTCATCCTTCCCCCTATAATGATCTAGAGTGGTAATTTTACAACCTCTTGGGTGATCAGTGTTAGGGGGAGACCCTCTTCTTGATATTTAGATTAGATGCGTGTGTGTTACAATGTGTTCCCCCGTGATCGTGCTATATGTGCTTGGATGACACTCATCACCCTTGTTGGTGCTTGGATATTGGCGTGGTGTTCGTGTTGTAAACCTTCCTCTACATGTATCTTTATTCTTCCATGTTTGTGATTGACTTTTGGTAAATTGGGGACGATGCAAAGCGTCAAGAGCATTTAAGCCTCCTTCCATGTTGACCCAATTTTGTTTATTTTACTTTGTCTTTCATGCATTCTTACTGATCTGGTAGGGGATTAATGATCTTTCACCTTGCACCGTGATTACCTATTACATATATAAATAAAGGTAGATCTAACCCTGTGAAACCAGATCCCTCTGTGCCCTTTGTTTATGTTCTCTTTTCCTTTACTTACTCTTTATCTTTCTCTTTTTTTTGCTTGAGTTGTTCCTCTTATATGTGACAACACACTTCTACATTACTTGGTCTTTAGAAAACACATTCATTGTCAAGCGAATCTTTTCTCAAGATTCCTCACACACTTCTTCATTAGAACCGCATTCTCGACTTGAAATCCTAACAGAACATGTTTCCTTCATCATGGGTTTGTAAAGAAAGGACTTGGGAACCTCCATCCGAAGCAAGAACACTCTTGATCTTCCCCTCACATGGGGGCATGTCCTTCCTTTCAAATTCCTTGATGAAGTGAACATATTTCGAAAGGATTCCTTGATGATGAATCGATTTGAGAAAAAAGACATTAGCTTTTAAATAAGTGCGTCCCTTGAGTGGACCCCTCCCTTTCATGTTGGGTTCCCAAGAAGACCCCTTCAAATGTTCTCAGCAAAATCCTATGGCCTCTAGCCCGAGGGTAGCCTAGCTAGATCAGTTTTACATCCTTGCATCTAGCTTAGGAGCAGCCCGACTAGATTAGTCTTACTTCTTCGTGTCTAATCCGGGGGCATCCCGAATAGACCTACTTCACATCCTTACATCTAGCTTGGGGGCAACCCGACTAGAATTCACTTGTCAAACAACGCATCCCTTGAGTGGACCCTCCTTCCTTTTGAAGGGTCCTGAGGGAACCCTTTGAAATTCTTACAACTTAGTGATGGTCTGTGTGACTATCTGTTCACTGGCCTGCATCGTCACTTCTTTACATGCTCTATCTGCAGGTAAACATGTTGCCCTCTCTGACTCTGCAGAGTCCCCTTTACTTGGTCTCCCTCATGTGAGTTCTTGGGGGATACCTTCCTTGCAGGTCTATAGGTCTATAAGGCACTCTTCTTGGTTTCCTTCATGTGAGAGTTCTTGAAGGATGCATCCCTTGCAAGACTGTGAGCCTATAAGGTACTTTCATTTTTCAACTTTGTAGTTATGCGGAACTACAAAGTCTTCTCCTACACTTCTGAGATTCTCCAGACCATGATCTTCTTCTTCGTCGGTTCAGGTATACATCTCTTACCTTGTTACTCTTACTACTCTACTTTACTAAAGCACTCATCAGCACTCGTGCTCGCTAAAGTGAGGGAAAAATGAATAAGCGTGAATTTTCACCCCTAATGCGAATTCCCTTTTACCCCCTTACACTTTAGAAAACCTAAGGTGGAGGCTTAATTCCACTTAAGCCCGCTGTCCACATCACACTGGGCGCCTTGTTTGTGTGTCAGTGGAGGCGTTTATGTTAGGGACGCCTGCGCGGCGCACAGACGTCCGTGTGGCACGCTTACATCCTTGGTAGATTATTGTGACTGGAGATCATAGAGATGCTACATTTCCCATTGGAATTTGAAGTGTAATGCCCCTCTTCAATTGGCTGACCTAAATATGGTCATTTTTCATCCTCTTCCTTCATATTCTTTATCTCTTCTTCCAATTTCAAGTTGGCTAATTTTCTCCACAAATTGACACATTCTCTACACACTTCAAGCATCCATCCACAAGATTTTTATCAACACTTCACACTCCATTGCAACAATCTACCACTCCATCACTCTAATAGTGCGAGCACAGGACAAACGCCATTGCAACAGAGGCTTGAGTTCCTCTCATTTTCTCCTCCACAAGCCTTGAGTGCTTTGGACAGAGGTGGTAAGCTCCTCTTATCTTCTCTATCATTTTGGTTGAGTAAGCACATATTTTTTTGTAGTGTATTTTGTTTACATAGCTTGTATTCCCTTCTTTATCATTATTTCTATCGTTGCAAACTTGGTTGTCCTTGGAGGTGGAAACACCAAAATGGGGGTTTGATTGAGGCAAACCCCTAAACAACCCCACCAACATTTTCTTGTTTTTTTGTGTGCAAGTGGAGATATCTTAGAGTAAGTTGGCGAAAAGATTATTGTGTGAAATAATATTTATCATCCTTGTGGTAATCTACTTCCTTTATCATGTTCGTCTATGTATTTCATTCTTCTTAGTCTTGTTCTTCACTTCCCAAAACTTCTAAATTAGGTTGTCAGTCCTTTTTCTAAAGTTTAACCTCGTCTCTCTGGTTTTCTGACTATAGGAATGCTAGCGCACCTGTGAGATGCCAGTGCATTGTGCTCAGGGAAAACTTTAAGAAACCCCCCACTCCATGCAGGTGTAAAATCTTGGCGAATCCAGTATGCTTCCCGATGAAAAATATTATTTCTATTGGCGATTTTTTCCGTTTTACGGGAAAAGAAAATCCCAAATGGCGAATCTTTTATAATCCCTGGAAGTTCGTGGAAAATCTTAGATAATTGCAATTTTTTTAATAAAATAAAATATTTTTCATTAGTGAATAAAAACCGTTTTTCAAACCAGAATTGTTTTTCCATTGGCGATTAAAACCTTTTTTCAAAGAAAAAAAAATATTTTCATTGGCGAATTAAAAAGAATCTCAAAATAGTAAAAAAATCTATTGGCAAAATAAACAGATATGCCAATGAAAAATCATAGGGGTCGTTCGTTGAATGTTCGATGGACGACTGTAGTTGCATTCCAGAAGTAAATCTCTGAAGCACTAGACTTGCGATTTGAAACCTCCAGAATAACACTATAACCATTAGATGCGGACATGTAGCGAGATCAAGGCTCATCTCTCATCACTCATTTTGTCTTTTCAATGCCTCAACATTGTACATTTCATTTAATTGAAATTCTCATTCTTTTTGAAGAAAGTATGGTTGTCGTACTGCTAGTGCAGGCAGTGGCGGCGATTAATGCCATATGTGATATGAACATCCGAAGCAATTTCTTGGACAACTCATAGCTTTAATGAAACAAGATTTGTAATGATTTCATATCGTTTGAACTTTGAATGATTTTGACAGCTTGTCAGATTGAGGTAGAGTTCAAGTTGGCACGTAGCAAGACGTCAATCAAATTAGAAATTTTAATTATACAAGCTGGTAGCAGCACTGGTGGCCCATAAATAGGGATAGTGATTCAGTGATTAGTAGATAGTGCCATAAGGGTTTTTATTTTCTAGGGTTAATAAGGATTCACGAAGAAGATGATGTAGTATTGGGGATACTGTAAATTCTCCTACCTACAATTATGTAGTTATAGAGTAATTAGTAAAAGATGAATTTCCTTCAAGTTCAGAATGGGTGGAATTGGAAAGAAGTTGATTTGGTTAACCTGGATTTTTAGATGGGTTTTGAACCAGGATGAGGAGCTTTGATGGAGATAAGTGTTATCCCAATGCATAGAGACTGCAGGTAAAAGATGGGAGTAGATTTGATTCTCCTCCTGTATTCTAACAACTCCCATTACCCCAGCATGGCTGGCCAGGCAAGCCCCATGCATTTATTTTCAAAGAGACATTTGTATTACATCTTCTGTATGACTCTAGTTCTCAAAGGGGATAAGTAAATTTTTTATCTTCATGGCTCCCATTTCCCCAAGACTGATTGGAACCCCCTTTCCCCAGCATGATTGGAAAATCCACTAGTAGAAGCTTGGAATCATGAATTTATTTTCAGAGCCACATTTATTTTTAGAGACAGATGTGTAGTAAGTTTTCAACAGCAAAGCTTGGAAATTGGAATCAATTTGTAATCCATTGTAATGAGCAACAACTTGGAATAAATTATTAAATTTTGTCTATGTAAAATACTAAAGTGACACACTGACATATGTTATTTATACAAAACAGGAGCTACAGTGCTACTCGTCTGTAAAAAGATATGTAATAATGTGACATTGAAATTCAATTGCAATAAAATAAATGGTTGTGTTGTGTTATTCTTGATTCCTTGAATCTTCGTTATTCATTTACGTTTAAGAGTAAATAGTTGTTTTCTAAGTTCAAAACTTCAGTGTCTATTAATAATTTAATATATTCAAATCAATTTTTTTTCTTTTGAGAAATTAAGTAATATACTCTATGTAATATGCACTTGATAATTCATGGTTATATCGGGCCATCGGGGGAATGCAATCATTTGTTTCACTAATGTTTATGTGTTACAATGATGTGCTTACTTTTGTTGACTCTATCGGTATATTAGGGAGTGCACCTTATGAGTTATGAGTCTTCGCCTTCGGGCCATCGGCGGGGCTGTGATGGGGGTTCCATCGATAAAGCATTGTTAGGCTGATGCCTATGGTATTGACTTTAAAACACATGTGTCATGTTAATTTTTTTAAGTTAATATCATAAATTAGTAAATTACTCAAGTTTCAAGTTCAACTGTTGGATGAGCATTTGATGTATGGTTGTAGTTACATTCTGTAATGAAATGAATAGAGCGATGGCCTTCCCAATTTAAACCTCCGGAATTACCCTATAACCGTTAGATTTAGAAAGATCAACGGTTAAGATTATGACAATAGCAAACAATCAATATAAAATTTTTATGACGGTTTGGTCATTTAAATGCCTATCAAAAAAATTGTTTAATTTACGAATTTTTATATAAAATCTTTTATAAATAGAATATCTTGAAAAATTAGAAAACAATGATAACTATTAGTGATAAATATAAAAATCTATTGTTATAATTAACAATTAACAAAAGTTTCTAAAATCGTATTAAAAATAAATCTTGTTAAATATATTCTAAAAATTAAATATAATTATGTTTTATTTTGAAAAGATTCTAAATTAATATATATTTTTATAATAATATTATAAATCATATTAATATAAAAAATGATAGCTATTAATATTATAAAAAAATTCAAAAGTTTCTAAATTCATATTCAAAATATTCAAAAAAGTTATATTCTATTTTCTTTTTATAATAAAAATTATAAAATGATATATATTATAAATTAAAATACTATATAATAATTTTTTACAGTTTAATAAAAATATAGCAAGTCAAACTATACGGTCTAATAAATTTTATAGCTATAATATATGGTCTAAAATTGAAAAAATGGTCAAATATTTAATAAACCATCAAATTCCAGGCCTGCTGTCAACTGTCAAGTGATTAATGTTTATTTTTAAAGTTAATATCATATTTTACTCAAGTTTCAACCATTGAATGAACATTTGATTTATGGTTGTAGTTGCATTCCGTAATGACATGCACAGAGCAATGGGCTTCCCAACTTAAACCTCTGGAATCACCCTATAACCGTTAGATTTAGAAAGATCAACGGTGAAGAATTTGCAACTTGTAGACGTAAGACGTGTCATTCACTTTAATGTTCCAATTTCGAGAAACAAAGCATTTAAATCACTTTGTGCTGCTAAGTGTCAACTGCCAAGTGATTAATGTTTATTTTTAAACTTTAAAGTTAATATCATAAATTACTCAAGTTTCAACCGTTGGATGAACATTTGATGTATGGTTGTAGTTGCATTCTGTAATGAAATGCACAAAGCGATGGGCTTCCCAAATTAAACCTCTGGAATCACCGTATAACTGTTAGATTTAGAAACATCAACAGTTAATAATTTTCAACTTGTAGTCTTGTAGACCTAACTCCTAAGACGTGTCATTCACTTTAATGTTCCAATTACGAGAAAAAAAAGCATTTAAAACACTTTGCACTTTGAAATTGTACAGTGATTTTTAAAGTCTTCAATCTTTATATTGCTCATTGGCCATTGCAGTGCACCACCCTGTTTTGGATTCCACAGTTCCACTTCCAACAACGCCATTCCAATTTTCAAGCGTCGGGACTCAGAATCTGGGTAAGTGAAAGAATTCATGCGGCTACGTTTCATTGTTTGACATTTCTTAAAATCTTATTTTGTCAAAGTTTGAAGTTTGGTTTTAGACTTTAGAGACTCAAGCATTCATTAAAATTAAGGAGGACTAATAGGTATTACTTATTAGGGAATTCAAATTTCACAACTTCACATTTGTACAAGCATGTCTACCACCAGTACCACTAGAGCAATGTCCGATAAAAAAATACATTATGTAGAATTGCTTAAAACCCCGGGTTTAACCGATGGGTACCATGATATTTATGATCCTGAAATATATGGTAGGCGTACCTCAGAACTTAGATTTTCATCTCAGAATAAGGCTGAAAAGCAAACAAAAGTTGATAGTATCAGTTCACCGTGGGTAACTGGATTAGGGCCAATGATGTTACATGAAGTTTTCCCTTGCCCAAAATTTATCATGGTCTTTTCCGAAAATTATGATGATAAGAAAAGAGCAATTGTTAATAAAGATAACCAAGAAGAATTGTTATCCATTAATGCAGAAGAACTTGGAAAAGTGTTGGGGTTTACAACTGAAGAATTTGGAAACCACCACATTGACCTAGAAAAGCTTGCTAGTGATTATGAAGCAGTGGAAGAAAGGTTGAAAAATGATTTCTTAAATAAAATAGTTAAGGATAGAAACAAATTGAAAGGTGATCATAAGCCTCCTTATAATTTGGATTTATTTAAACCATGGGTTCAAGATACTATTTCCATGCTAGCATTTTGCTTCGGTCTGGATAGCAATTTGGAAGTGGGTGCAAGCCTCCTTGAAATGGTATATAATATCCATTATGCTGATGAACATGTCAAATATAATTATACTCAACACATTGTAGAATCCATACATAAACAATTTTTAATGATTAAAGCAGGTTCCACGAAGACATTTACATTCACAACCTACTTGTGCTATCTTTTTCTATTCAAATTTAGAGGAATATTTCAGACCAACAAGCTTCAGATTCAGCCCTACAGTAATGCAGAGGAAAATAAAATGGCTCTAGTATATGAATGGACCACTAAGATAAGGATGCATGATTCTCGAAGGAACTACAGTCATTTTGTAGACTAATTTTTGGCTCCATTGCATCAAGTAATTATAAATAATCCAATGCCTAGATTGCCTATGTCATGTAGAAATTGCATGCAACTAGGAAAATAAATAGAATTGGTTGATTGGTACTTAATGGAAGAATATATTGTGCTAAGATTTTATGGATCAAGAGTATAGCCATACAAACTTCCAATACATGTGACATAAAGGGTTTTTGCATTGGAATATGTAAGGCACGTGCAGAGTGCTGATGAACTACACTTTCTCAGTCAGCAAAAGAAGACCTTATTTTCTTCTTTACCTTTTTCATGTGGAGGGTTCACATTTGAGAGAAAAGCATTTAGTTTGGCACATACTCTTTTGATTATTTTTGAATTTGATGCTATTTGTCACTGGCAGTATGATCCATGTGACATCATTAAATCAATGATTGTGGCCAATAGGAATGCTGCAAATAGAATTCAACATCAAAGTAAACCCTTGCTTGAAAACTTGAGAAACAAGGATTCTGGGGATGAGGTCAAAATAGCAATGGAGAAAAGTGCTGCTGAGAATGGTATTTCTTTTGAACAATTGTCAGCAGAAATTATGGCATTACACCAAAAGACAATCAGGACATACAAAAAAAATTATGAAAAAAGTGATAAACCATCTAGTAGAGTAAAAATTCTAGGTTCTCTAGAGACAAAAGTTATAGATAAAAAATGGTCACGATAAAAAACTACTGCCTTTTGGTCTATGAGGAAGGACCTAGATGATCCAAGAGCTCTTGCAGAGTATGATGCTAATGAAGAAGATGAAGAGTTTAGCGAATTTTGGAATATAGAGCATCCTGATGAATGTGATGAATTTGATGATGATATTGATAGGGAAGAAGAAGAAAAAAACCATGCCAATTACAAACCTAGTTTAAGTGAGGCCGCAAAAGAAGAATATACTTCAACATATACTTCAAGAGCAACCATACTTCAAAAAATTGGTTATGAAGGTGGTCCTTTGGGGTCCAAAAGACAAGGCCCTTCGACAATACAAAGTGTTGAGCATAGAAAAATAGTTGATAAATCTGGCCTTGGGCTTGGAGGTGAAAAAGTAGACCAAGGGGATACAAGACAAAATCGATTTGTTAGGGCTTCTAGTCCTCATTCTCATGTTCAGATACAATCACAACTAGGACATGCCCTTGGTGGACAACTTAGTGCAACTGGGAGTGCCATTGGTGGCGATGGTATGGGTAGTAGTACTAGTAGTGGTCAACATGTGCTACAATGAAAAATTACACACAACACCAAGAGGAAAACAATAAAAGATACCATAGAAACACTAGGTGATCAAGGCAATCAAAAGAGGCAAAGGATTTTGATAGGTCCAAGTCACACTATCAGTGGATCCACCGCAAAGGAGTTATTTCATGGCACTCCCCCAATTCTAGTTAGTGTGGGTGCGACATCATTAGCAACTCCAAGTACTCCTATTCCTTCGCCATTCAAGCATTCCATTGTTCTTGCCTCCCTAGGTTATGATTTCATTGAAGAGTTTAAAAGGAAATCAGACTTGAATAAAAAAGAAAAGAAGCAACTGACGAAGAGTGCATCCAATGTAACTTCAGAGCATGCAAAAACCATGGTATTACCCACATTTGACACAAATAAATAAATCATGGAGTACATAATTGTTGTTCCCATAGTTCAAAACAAACCAACAAATCACGTGGATTGATCTGAATACCAGGTAACCAATTTTCAATTGGATTTTTCTGGCCTAAAAAATACTGACAAAATTAATGTATCAAAGAAGAACAATGAATTGGTGTACACATCATTGCTAAAGCAAGATAGAGCGAAGAAAAGGTTGTAGACCCAAATAGAAAAGTTACAGGCAGACCTAGCAAGTGTGAAAGCAAAGAGGAAAGTAGCAGAAAACAAGAGCAATGAATTAGAAAAAAGAATAATAAAATTTACCTCTACATCTACAAGCAAAGAGGATAAATCAAATGAGAGAGAAGTGAATGACCTAAAGCGAAGGCTAGATGAGAGAAACAAGAAATATGATGAGGAAAAATCCACTTCAAAAAAATTAAGACTAATCATTGCGAATGGAAATGCACAGTGGGAACAAAAATTGGATAAACAGAGAAAAACAATTGAAAGATTGGAGACAGCGCTGATAGAAGCAAAAGAAGAAATTAAGACTTCTCAAAATAAGCTTTCTACATTTTGTAGAGATATAGTGAGGCATATGAAACAAAATATTTGGGATGAAATAATGCAGAGGTTTGATCATTTGTGTGACATGTTTCAACTGATTGATGCTATCAGACAACATTATAAGAAGCTCAACAAATATTTAGTGGACAACAAAAAGGTGTTGGAATTAGAGAAATTTGCAAATCAAGTTCTACAAACAGTCTACAAAGCCAGTGACAATGATTTGAAATCAAAAGGGATTACTAATCGGATTGAAACCTTAATGAAGTTGTCATCTATCATTGAAAAGTGTTCGAGAATGTGTGGAACAAAGGAATATTTGCATTTGGTTGCAGACAAGATGAAGTTGGTGGATGAAAAGGTATGGAACTTCACAGAGCTTGGTTTTCCAGAGGCTTTTGACGCAAATGGGCAATTCATTGGAAAGGATGGTTTCAGAAAGAAGATGGAAGGTGCAAGGAAGATTGATTTGGACCAGTTTCCTCAGAACCCAGATGTGAACTATTTGGATTCAATCAGAACACTGATAACCTTGAATGCAAAATTGACTAAAGAATTCAAGACAGGTTCGACTTCTAATTACAATCATGAAATGTTAACAAAACTTCAAGTCAAACAACATCAATTAGAACAAATGGCAATTCCACCTCCTGAAGAGTGGAAGTTGCTAGAAAAGGTGATACAATGACTTGATTTTTTATTTTCAACCTTTGATAATATGAGTTTCCAAGTTCCAACTCAGCTCTGTGCAGACTTGTCTTTGGGCATTCACAAGATTTTGCATTGACAATGCCAATATGTACTCCTTCATGTGAAATTCAATTAAAAAGCTCAAATTCAGACTTCAATAATGTGATGATGTTCAATTATCTATATTATTTATTTAATCATTTGAACTACTGATGAACTTGATGGAACTTCTATTTTTGCTCTCTGAATTCCTCTTTGTCTTGACCTTGTCCTGGTCTGTCAATGTGTCATATTTTTTGGGAAAGAACCTAAGGTTGGGGTTTTTATTTTGGTTTTCATGAAAATCCTAATGTCGTATGTAATACCTTGGGTGAAAATCTATTCAGATGTTACCTTTTTTGGGTGGGTTTTGTTGGTGTTTTTTAACGTAAACAAAGTTTGTCTCCTAAACGTATGGAATTGCCAATTCCAATCAAGGGCAGCTCGGAGGACCTGGACCAACTGACGAGGATTTTAACTGTAACCTCCTAAACTTTGGGCTCTGCAAAACCCAGGAGGGTGGTCCCCATAATGTGTTTATGATCTTTGCACTGAAATCATAAACAATCATTAACAATTAACAGATAATCCCATCGAATAACTCAACAAAATAGGATAATATTGAAATGAGTTGGCCTTTCACCAATAATATCAACTACTTGGAGCATGGGATGATTACAACATTATTTTGTAACTTATGATAGTCATTTTATTTGCAATTTGGTAGCAAGATCTAAGTAAAGACATACAGACACATGACTTCACAAACTCGTACAATTTAAACCAGTGCCATATACCATTGGGGAGTCAAATTTACATACATTTAAAATTTAACAACAAATTCAAATACATATCATATAAGATCCCTGGAAATATTGCATTAAAATAGTGTCAATCCATATCCTAACCCAATACTTCTTACTAAATCCTTTTACAAACATATCCATCCATGATTCCATCCAAGCATTTTAATTAATTCCTTGAATTAAAGCCAACATGGAAAACACACACACCAGAGCATTGAGTAGTGAGATGAACACCATAATCCTTGATTATACTATTCAAAATTATGATATGTTTATACAAAGGAGAGACATGAGCTCAAAATATAACATCATAACTCAAATGCTAGTACTATTGTGAAACATCAAATCTTCATAGACCTAAAACCCCATTACCGAATAACCCCAAACCTAAATTGTATTAATATTGAAATAATTGGTTCTTACAATTTGTTCTTCATTATAAATCGAGTCTAGGTATAGTTGCAAAATAAATTGTAAGAACCAGTTATTTCAATATTAATACAATTTAGGTTTGGGTTTATTCAGTAATGGGGTTTTAGGTCTATGAAGATTTGATGTTTCACAACAGTACTAGCATTTGAGTTATGATGTTATATTTCAAGCTCATGTCTCTCCTTTGTATAAACATATCATAATTTTGAATAGTATAATCAAGGATTGTGGTGTTCATCTTATGGAACACCATAATCCTTCTTATAGAAAACAAAGGAGCAAACAAACATCGGGCCAAAAATTACACATGTCATTGGTCAATTGGACCGCTATGTGCCAATTCAAAAATATGATTAAAACCACCGAGTCCCAGAGCATCTTTCTGTTGATTCCACTCATTACATAATAGCCACTGCATTAGCTATATCTCAAAACCTGCGCCAAAAGTCGTCATGGAAGCAAAACCATAATCAATTATACTATAACCATTGAGTTGTTAGTTGTCGATAATAGACACTATTTTACTCCTCTTCGGTTAAGTACTTGTCCACCCATTTATGGTATTCCTCATCCATTGGCCAGTTAAAACTCACCACCTCGATCACCCTAGTATCGTAAGGTGTGTACTTCACCGCAACCTGGTTAGCCTCTCTCTCAAAAGACTCTAAGAATATGTTGGTATTAATTATTTTATCCATACTACTCACCAGCAAGTCATAGTCTGAGTCATCACAAATCAATTTGATTTGTGCATCAATAACCTCTTCTACCCTATCTTTCCACTGCTGCAATGTCTTAATATTTCCCTGTGCATCTATTATATCTGGCAGAAAAGTATCATTCCAGTCATCAAAACTCTTTACTAGTTCTCTAATTTTTCTACTCAAATCATCGGGTAGGGCCTGGAATCCATTCAATGATTTCACAAAAATTTGAGTAGGCTTCAATGACTGAGGCCTGTTGTCTACATCAAACCTAGAAGCCTTAAACATAGCATCTAAATCGGTGGCCCGAGGGATCCACTTCTCAACCAAAGGCAGAACTACTTTCCGATCTCTGTTAATGTTTTTAATTCCACCCAAGAACAAAGAATACAAAGAATGTATAGATGGAAACCTACAATCAACCTTCTCATTTAGATGCCTCAAAATGGTGTCAACCACCTCATTGTGTTTAGAAATTGCATCATCCTCACTTGCCTTTAGGGCAACATGCAATTCTGTGATTTTATTCAACATTTGCTTCTTGGTAGGATCCACAGAATACTCAACTTCCTCTTCAACTAGCTCTGGTGTAGGGCTGAGAGAAGGTGTCTGAATGGGGGACCCAGGAGTAGAAATGATTGGGATATTAAGGGGAACTGACCCTGAAGTAGTGGGTAGTGCTCTGATACCCAAGGCACTAGAGGATTCTCCTACCTGCCCATATTTCAGTCTATCTACTTCAGACTGCAGCTCAACATTCCTCTGTTGTATTCTACTATATTCCCCAATTATTAGGTTGTATTTCTCCATCAGACTCTTCTTTTCAGCTTCCTCCCTTTCAGCTGTCTTTTGGGTCAATTTGGCCACATTCAATGTCAAGCTTGTGGCTTCTGTTATTGAGGTTTCAGAAGCTCTCTTGATGATGAGCCCTCCCCTTAGGCTTGGGCCAATATCAGCCACATTTGGTTTTCTACCCTAGGGTGCCAATGCCCATATGGCCAGAGTTTCATATTCCTCACTAAAAGTAGAGTCTTGCAGAGCTGCCTTAACCTCTTCCTCACTGTTTTGCATATGATGCTTGGACTACAGGATAGCATTGAATGTTACAGAAGACACCAACCTAAGTCACAAGTCTCCTTCCTTCCTCAGGATTAATGCTCTTGAATTCCTCCATTAGTTCGGCCTTAACTTCATCATCATTCTCCTGTTCAGACCTATCAGGTCTTGACTCTTTCCTTCTCTTGCATTTATCCTGATATTCCTCTAATTTCATTCTCCAAATTAATTGCAAGAATACAGGAGTCTTCACGAAGGCATCATCATCCAGGAATACCTTACAGGCCTCCATCCTGGCATCTTGTACACACTGCCCCTTTATATCCATATCAGTTAACACCAATTGTGTTGATCTAGGAGGAGAAGGGATACCCACCTGTATGTCTTGATCAATTATAATTATTTCATCCATCAAAGCCTCTTGTGTTTCCTCAACCCTTTGCCTCTTTAGGCTTGGCTTTGATAATAACTCTACAGGATCATTTCTCGGTGTTGAATCTAGGTCCACAATCCTTATCCCTCCAGGTTTGTTGATCCCTTGACCCGGTTGTGATGATGCTTGCATTATTTGTTTTCCCCTTTTATCTCCCGCCTCCTCATCACTGCTATCATCTCTCTTCCTCTTGTATAGAGGCCTGTCCTCTGGTGGCTGATAAGTTGGCCTTGTTTCTTCAGGCCTCACCTCCGGTCTCTGAATTCCCAAGTCCACTTCCAAATTGACTTTCTTGGTTTTCAAGGTGCTCATGATATCTTTGAAGTTATTCATTACGAAATCTATTCTTTTGTGAAATGGAGTGAACTCCATCAATGGATCATATTTTAGATCCATTTTATGCACCATAGCCAGCAGTTTCTCATAGGCAATCCATTTCTCTTTATTCAATTTACGCCTGCTCAAATCAAACTCATTTCTAATTAGATCCTCAGGAAAATTGAAAACATGTGCAAAATTGCCACCTTTAATTCATTGCCTGAATAGGGCAAAGAATCCCTCGGGGTCATGCTGCCTCTTAGATCCACTCTTCAAATGATAATCATCAAAATTTATTCCAAAGTGGACCCATCCTCCCTTGGAAAAGACAAAATCTGAAACAACAGTATAATCAGGGAACAAAGTCCCTTTTCCTTTCCCTATCAAATTATCCTCATGAATGCAACCTAGTTGCCACATGACCTCGACAAATCCCATCCTTGATGGTACATTATATGGGAGAATGTGAGGAGCTCCCTGAAAACTTTAAACCCTTAGGATAGTGCTTACGGGGTATAAGATGATGTCACCCCAGTTGTGGCACACCTTCAAATCAGGCTTCCTCACTTTGGGTCGGAGGAAATCATGCAAATCCTCAGGGACCCTTGGCCCATTTACCACCAATCTAGCTCTATGTTTGGAAGCAAAACAATTATCAAACTGCACAAAGATAGCACCTCCCCTGTTGCAAGACAAATCTGCGTTCCAAACCTATACTGGTAATCTTTCTCCATTCACTTCTTGCCTCAACTCCATTTTCTCTGAGAAGAAGTTGACATTGTTGTACAGGAACACATGCATTAATAGGGAGTATGAAAAGAAAGGAGTATTGGTGTCCCCCATATGCAACTTCAACAAACCCTCATGTATCTTTTCAGCAAGAAAAGATGCATAGTCATACACTACAAAAAAATTAGGATGTTGAATCTGAGCCCCCATAAACATATAAGCAATGGGCATCACGGTATTAGGGTTGAAACCTAAAATTTGGCAAAGTGAATAAAATGTTGCCAAGAAATGATCAGCAAAACAACTCAGCCTGAAAGGCTCTTGATCAATTGGGCTGATGTGAATCGTTGAACTGCCTGCCTTGGCTAAATGAGGAGGAAGCAATTTTGATCTAAAAAGAGGCTGTGACCTGGCATATTCCTGCTTCATTTCCTCAAAATCTACCCAGACTAAGAAAGGGCTATATTCACTCAAATCGAAAACTTTCCAAATCTCATCTGCATTTATATTCAGTAGAACCCCACCATCATTATCCCTGATAATCCTTATAACAGGATCATATCGTGTTGCCACTGCTCTGAGTAGGTCAATGTCAGGAAATACATTTGGTACAACTAGTTTCCCTATATCGTACCTCCAACCATTAGAGAAAGGATGAGGCACATTTTGTTGCCCATACCATCTCCTAAACATTTCTAGGCTTGTCATTTGGACCCTAGCATCTGCATTATTATAGGTTTTACACCTTAGTCCCTCGCCTAAGGCTTTCCCATTCATTAAAACCAAACCCCTCTTCTTGTCATTCGTTGATAGTGGGAATTGATCTAGGAAATTGTCGTATAAATTCCTTTGCAAATAATCAATATGGCCAGAATGCTTCTTTGATGGTACCATTTCGAACAACCAGGGCTTCTCCTAAAATCAAATTCTTGAACAAACTAGGGCTACCCAAAATGAAATTACACTAGAACTTTGCAATTTCCCACAATTAAAAAGAACCAGTAACCTTATAGTCTTAATCAATAAGACCCTTGACCAACACAATACAACCCTCCACAAAAAACACATTCAAACAGAAACCGTGGCATAGAAGGTAACTAACGGGATTTCACGCCTTGTAGAAAACCAAACCTCATTGTAATTGCTTGAAAAACTCAATCTCTGGCTTTGGACCGCTTCAAAAAAATTTGAATGCCTTTGTGGTGAAGATAGAATGGAATTAACTACTTAAAGCTGATGAAAAATGGCTAGTATACATCTTATCCGCCATTAAAGCTCACTTGCATGCCGCGCCAACGACTTCAATCATATTTGATGCAAATTTAAATCCTTGTCGTCAATCTCTTGTTCCTGTCAAATCATCAATGATCAGATGACCATCTTCAAAAGGCTGACAACATCTCCATGTCATTATCGAGGGCCCACCATAATACACAGTGCCAAAGGAATACATGTGGCATTCGCTCGTGATATCACAATCACTAAACACCCTTCACTTTAGGATCATGCAATGGCGGGCAATCGTTGATTCCCTCCATCGACGATCATGATCATTCACAACAGTGAGTAGCACCAAAACCTATCCATCGAGCAACTTTTCATCAAGGTTAAAACATCATTGTCGATCTCGAGCACGTGCATCTCACATTTAGTTTAGTAACCCACTCTATAATGTACTAAATTCTGATACAAATATTAAGCACTTTATTTACTCCTTTTCAGCATCAGCAACCTGGGACACGTGGCGCCCGCTCGTGATATCGCAATCACCAAGCAACCAGCGGTGATGTCATCACGAGATCATGGGGAATGGTCAAGATCAACCGCAGGGAGATCAATGATCACTAAAAATAACCCTTGAAAAATAATACAATTACTTGAAATAAAAGAGGGGAAGGGGACACCGCCTAGGACAACAACAAACAATGGCTCAAAGTTGTTCTAAAACACAAGGTACAGTCCGACCCAAACTTGAGAAATAAAAGGTCAGGCGAAATATTTAGCATTTTTATTAAAAGGGGCCCGACCTAGATGATTCAATGGGACATAAGTTGTTTTGAAACCACCCTCATAAAGGTAACATCATAAAAGACCCAACCCAAAGATATACATTATATGGCAGGTTACTAAAGCGGTTGCGAGATGCACATGCTCAAAATCAACGGAGGTGTTATAATCTTGATGAAAAAGTTGCTCGATGGTTATGTTCAACAACAGTGACTGTTATGAATGAACATGATTTTCGATGACGGAGATCAACGGTTGCTCGCCATTGCGTGATCGAAAGATGCAAGGTGTTTATTGATTGCGATATCATGGGCGAGCGCCACATGTATTCCTTTGGCAATGCATAGTGTGGTGGGCCCTTCGTGCTGAGATGGAGCTAACATCAACCTTTTTGAAGGCAGTCGTTTGATGCTCTGACGAAAGTGAAGGATTGACGGTTGGAATTTGAATTCGCATCAAATGCAATTGGAAACTTGGAGCCTTTGGTGCGGCATGCAAGTTAGCTTTAAAGGCGGATGAGACATTTTCTGGCTCAATTCGATCGACATTAAGTAATTTTCCTTCGTTCTATTTTACCACAAAGTTATAACAGATTTTGGTTGTGTCTTGATGACAGTTTTGGCGCAAGTTTCTTGAGGTTTGGTGGCTGGCCAGTGCATCAGCCATTTTCCAGCTGATGTGAAAAACAAGAAGATTCTCGTGGGATTCAATTGTTGTAACAAATTTTTGAAATATCATAGGGGGGTCCAAGTGACCGGTGACATGTGTATTTTTGGCCCAATGCTTGTTTGCTCCTTCATTCTCTATAAGAAGGATTTCAAGGCCAGAAATACGGGTTAGCAAGTTGGATAATTTTAGGTCGAGTCTAAGTAAAGTTGTAGAGCGAATTGTAAAGGGCCTGTTGTTTTAGTGAAAATGTTGTTTTAGATTTTTTGTCATTCTGTAGTAGGTTTTAAACTAATTAGAGTTTGATGTTTTCGGACAGTACTAGCATCTAAATGGAAATTACTCATTTTGAACTCATGTCTCTCCATTGTATAAACATATCATTATTTTTAATAAAATGATCAAGGGTTATTTTGTTCATTTCTAAGTTATGGATGTTGAACTGTTAGTCTATTAGCTTCTGTTATGTTTTGACTAAAAATCCTAATATGATTCATGAAGTGCAATATAATATAAAATATCATGGAGGCTTGGAGTGCAATATAAAATATTAAATAAAATATCTTTAACTTAGAAGTGCAATGATTCACAATTTATTTGAATACAATATAAAAAATCATCATCTACTATTTGGAATATGATTCATGCAGTGCTTGAGTGCAATATAAAATAAGATTATAAGATATCATGAACTTGAAGTGCAATGATTCACAATTTTCATTTAATAGAATATAAAATATCATCAACTATAGTTTGGACTTCGGAACAATAGAAACTGATTCAAGAAGTGCAGTAAAAATACCTAAAACTTGCTAATTCTCTTTCATTTCCCAAACAGAGTCAGGGTCCTCAAACCGATGCTCATCTTCAGATAAAGTAAAAGAGTCATCTTGATTCAGAGACTGCTTTGCACTTTGTTCGCCCTGTGTCTCAAAATCAACATTCATTATTTGATTTGTGTCAATTTCAATATCATTGTCATCTTGATCTATCCCAAGCCCACTGCCACTACCACTTGTACCACCACCAGTACCAATGACTCTTGGAATTGGAGAGCCTGTGTTGCACAACCCGACCCCTCTTCTTTCACATGTGGACCTCCAGATTGAGAGTGCCCTTTCAAAAGGATTTTTTTTGACATTATACACAGTTCCTTTCATCCTCAACAAATTTTCCAAATTCTTGTCCAGTTTGTTTCTTAACTTTGATTTCAAAAACTCCAATGTATTGAAAACTCTCTCATCCTCCACCGATCCCAATATCATTGTTTAACATAAATCAACAAGTTTGAAATATTCTGACATCGAACCACGGAATATTTCACTCTGACCTAAGCTTATCCAAACCTTTTTTATTGATCCCGGTTCAAAGGCCTTCTCCTTGCCCATGGAATCAGACCGGTCCCTCATAGCTATTGCAAAACTTTGACATTGCTTTCTAAGATTATTTTCATTTAAAATTCCTTCTATTGCCAGCTCATTGTATGTTACCTTTTTCGAAAATTGTTCGATCACGATTTTTACTTGATCATGAAAATATTTTGGGTTATCTCGGTTTACCCAAAATTGAGGATACACAATACCCATGGCTTCAAGTATTTCATGTCGAGGGAATCTTTCACGAATCTCTGAGGAAAAATATTTTGCAATTTCCTTCAAATTATCACTAACAGATTTAACAATGTCGTTAAAATCTTCCTCGTTAACAAGTACTTCTTTTCTAGAGCGCCTGGCTATCTTACAATGGTACATTGGTATCTCATATCCACGTACACAAATACATAAGTGCCTGCTTGCATTAACCTATAAATAATTGTCAGGATTATTCAAATCAGTAATTTTCTGCCACATCAAATAATTTGCGCCTTCTTGTGTTAGATCTAGATATAGATGATCGAGGGCCAAGCATTTAAGTTTACGTAGATTGGCATATTCATAAATATACATAGTTCTATCCTGGGTTTTCTTCACAAGATTTTTCATCTCATCCAGCATGGGGAGAAGACTAGCTAAAGTTAAGAGTGTCTCTATATTGCTTAACCTATGTAAGAGTTTAGGAGTTTTGTCTACTATGTTGCGATGCTCGTACATCAACCCAATCAAGGATTGCTATTCTGAAAGAACTCGTTGCATTGGTCCATGCAGGGAGATCCATCTGGTATTGACATCCTTGAGAAGCTTGTTTCCAGGTGTTATTCCCTCAGCAAAATGTTGAAATTCAAGGAAACGTTTGGGACTTCGGTAGAAGCATGCGTGGATCTCGTGAACTAGATTTTCAAATTTTGATACTGTTGGAAACTTGCTTACAATTTTAAATGCTAAATTCATTATGTGGGCCATGCAGTGAATGCCAAGCATGTATGGTGCACAAGTAGTTTGTAACTTTGTGCAAAGACCACTCCTTTGACCTTGCATCATTGCAGCTCCATCAACTCCTACACACACCAACTTTTTGGCAATTGCCAACTCATCCAAACATGCAATTTCATTCAAAGATTTCTTGACTTGTTCAAATAGATTTTGCGATGTTGAACTGTCCTTCATTTTACGAACACAAAGAAAATGAGCTTGGAAAACATGTTGTTCTACAGTATACAGATGCATACAAACCCAAGAAGTATTGTCTATCGCAGTAACTTCATCTAAAGATAATGCAATGAAATTTGTCTCTTTTAATTTCTCCTTTAAATCTTGCTTTTCCACTGCAACAAGATAGTTCGCCCATTCCCATCTAGCGTTTATTGACCAATGTGAGAAGGGAAAGTGGGGAACACTCAAATAAGATAATAAATCAAAATATTTTGGGTAGTCTGTCATAGGACACCCCCTGGACAAAATATAAAAAACAACACTCATCTGAATAGTTTTTGACAGATTTGCTGCTACCATGGCTTTTCCAAAATGAGCCTCAAGTGTACCTTCACATTTTTTAGTCTTCAACATTCTATGGTTATGCTCTCCATAATCTGCGACATACTTAACATGAAGACATTCTTCCTCTGATTTCCATCGTACGACTGATTGTTCCTTTTTGTCTCTGATTTGTTTTTCATAAAATTTGCCGATATGCTTTTCTATAGTGTCAAGCTTTAGCTGCATCATCTTGTCTCTTCCATATTTTCAGCTACAAATCTTACATCTGACCTCTGTTGCCCTTTCAATATCATTTTCGTTTGATACCCCCACTGGTTCAAGGAGTGGGTGCTTCGACAACCAACCAATTTGAAAATTCCTTGTCATTTCCCACTCGCGCCCCAATTTTGCTTTGCCTTTTCTTTTCTTGCTACCAACATCATCCTCATCCAAGTCGATTATCTCATTCTAGCTATCTAGGGTATCCCTTGGAACATCTCCTGCGGTATTGCCATCCTCATTTGATACATTTTGATTTAACACAATGACAATCTCACCTTGACCTTCCTGTGGCAGAAGAGTTGATGATGTATCTCCATCTTCAATAATATTTGGTGGAAGAGTTGATGGTGTAGCTCCACCTTGATCTGATGGATTAGAAGCTTTGCCAATTCCAAAGTAAGACTGTATGGTACCTCCCCGTTTTGGGTGTTTTGATGGCCTCCCAGTCTCTTCATTACCCACCTGCTTAGGAGTTTTACCCTTGCTGCTCGACATATTGATCTCACTTCAAATAAAAGCTGGAAAAAATTATCTTCTTGTTTAAGAAGGATAGACTGACAGAGAATATAGATCCCATTCCCTACTTAAAATTATGTTTAAGACTGAAGCAAGAATGGAAAACAGATAAATAAATCTTATTATTATAACTAATAGTCTAATAACTAATAACAGTATGAAGAAATGATCACTCACCTTTGAGTCTACGTTTTTGAGTTTCGCTGACTTCTGAATCGAGAAGTAGAACCTTAGAACCGAACAAAATGTGTAAGAACAAATAATAGTTTCAATTGTATTTATATCAATCCATATTTGGCGAATTCCGCGGGATTTTGAAATGGTATGTTAAAAATTTGGTGAATCCCGCGTGCTTATACAACGATACCTTGAAATTTTCAAGGCGAAATAGGTCCTCATAAGCAACTATTTATAAATTTTAATTGGCGAAATGGGTCTTCATAAGCAACTATTTGTAAATTTTAATTGGCGAAATGGGTCCTCATATAATGTCGTATTAATAGTATTGGCGAATACATTTGTGTTTTATGACATTCTCCCTGGGATTCTAGGCGAAAATATTAATCGGTCCATTGGAAACACGTAGTCTGTTATGGTGAATTTATTGCCTAAACATGCCTCGTAAAAAAAAAACTGTTGGTGAATGGACATGCATTGGACCGATAGTTTGTGAATTCCTGGCGATTTGAACACCCTGCGGATACGGTAAATTCGCTGAATTCGAATTGCCAAATTCCTAGAATTCGCCACTAAAGTTTTCCCTGATCGTGTTGTCGTCCTAGAACCGCGCTTCTGTCCTATGACAGAGAGCTATTTGAGACATAGAGTTGACTTTGAAGATTGACTCGTCTAGTCCCTTTCAACTTTTGGGTTTGCAGAGTGATCGAAGGACCTCATAGTTCTCATCATTCTCACCCAATCCATCCTAACCTTCCTTTAAATTGAGGCAAGTTTGGGAAACCATATTGATCTTGGCCTTTCGTGACCTTGGGCCTTGCAGTGGTTGGTCCCCTCTCTTACAGTCACTATAATCATAAATTTGAGCCTTGAAATTTTAAATCTCAAAGTTCAAATTCAAACTTGTTGATTTCCTCTTATTGGCGATTGTGAGCTAACTTAGCAAACCTTATTGTGGATTTGTGTCCAATGTTGTTGTAAATAAGGAATTTCCTTATCCATTTGAAATTATAGATGAAAGAATTCCACATGCCCTTATCTATTTGCATGTCGCCATAACATCATCATTGAGGATTCCAATTACATAATTAGATTGTATCATCATCCTAGGCTGCTGCATGCTTGCTTACTACCTACAATCTTAGTTTATATCAGTTGAATTGGTTTGCCTAGGGGCTTGACCAAAGGAGAATAAATTCTTGTGTAGCAAGTTCTTAGATGATGTCTCTAAACACCACCCCACACTAGACTCATGTACAATGAATTGATGTGCATTTGCTATAGTCACCAATTCTTTGCTAGTTCACTTCCATGTGTATGGGTTCAATTTCACATGTGGGATTAGTTTTATAGGTATAGAGATTAGTTTTGTAGGCATGTATATTAACTAGAGCAAAGTAGAATCAATTTGCATATTTTGAAGTGTTTGTTTGGACAATGTCTTAAATTTCAACACATTGACAAATCACTTCTCAATTTCTTTAGTAATATATTCCTCCATCCAAAATCTAATTAAATATTACATTTAATTTATTTAAACTCCATAAAACTAATTCGACATTTATTATTCCAATCTCAATTCTAAATGTTCAATTGATTGGTTGTGTTTAATTAATTAAACTAACATATTTTATTGAGGATGCATTTTATCTCCATGCAACAATATACATATAGATTTAAAAAAACATCAACAAATTTAGAACTTAACAAACTGAGGAAAATGCCGTCCTATAGGACTAAGCACCACAACTGCTGCAAATAATAAAATTAGTCCTAAAAATGGATCAGACAGAAATATTATTTTGTCACATTCAATTCATGTATTTTAGTCATTCATTCTCTTCCCTTTGTATTTTTGTTCGAAGATATCAGCTTTGCTTTATACTTTTGTTTTTGTGAACATCCATTAAGGGAGGCCTTATAGATCCTGTGCAGAGCAAGCCAAACAAATACAATCATCCCCATATGATACACGTGAGCAGTATGGACAGGTTGTGAGCTAAAAGGAATACCAGGTTAGACCACGGCCCTTTTAATCTACATTCTTTTTCACACATTGTTTGTTTTCATGTATGTTCAGATCAATATTTGCTGCTCTAAAAAATTAAAAAAATATTTGCTGCTCTGTATTCTTGTCATGTCTTTATTTACAATCCACGTGTGTTTTGTTATTATATTTATAGAAGAGTTATTTCAGTTTCGTGAACTGAAACCTGGTAAATGAATCTAACGTTCGGATCTTTGACACATAATGTCTCTGCAATTTTATCCAATCTGTGATTATAATATTGGGCTCAAATGTTAGACTTGGGGTAAAAGTATGTTGAAATTTTAGAAACAAAATGGGGAAATCGAATTGTAGGTTGCTGCTACATTATATTAAATTGGTAAATATATAACGAATTAGTTGCCAATGTATAGAGCAAGAGATAAGATTCTTTTGTTTGTTTTTATGTTTTTAATTTGCATTATGTACTCTCTGTGCTGGAATTGGCATTGATGTTGCAGTGATGCGCTTAATGCTTATTATATCTGGTGTTTTACCAAAGATACTTCATTCTACCTAACTATATGCACATTCCATATTTTGTTTTTATAGGAGTTGATCATATCAAGTCTGTATTTGTGGGTGTCTGTATTTCCAATATACTCGTCTATTGAGAGCTAGCTTCGGCTTATGCATGGGGTTTTTTTTAGCCATTAGTTTTGAGAAAAAGGGTTGTATCTGGGTAGACTCCTTACAGAATTGGGGCATTAGTGTTTTTGGGTTTCTTTGGTCATGGCCAAGCATAAAGTGTTGTATTTTGCTAGACCATTCTGTACCACAACTTTGATCGTTAAAACTCTTATAAGGAATGTGATTCAATGGCTGGCAACTAGCTAGCTCTTTTACATGTGGCATGCTTTCAGTTGCACATATGGCTTTAGGTAAGGTTACTTAGCAGAAGGTTTCCCTTTCATTTAGTGTTTTGAAGTCTTGATTTATGACTGCCATTATGAATGATACTTTTACAAGATCAATTGCCATTGAGTCAATAGGTTTCAGAATTTCATCTTGTATTTGGCCTTTGCTTGGGTGTCTTCTTGATTAAAAATCAAAAAATTGTCTTGAAAGGATAACTACTGCGATTATTTTTCTTTTGTCCTGTTCATCCTGGATGTGGCTATCTGAAATACATTTGTCTATGTATTAAAGTAAGTCTGACAAATCAGATTAGAAGACCAATTTTATAGGAAAATTGATCACTCAAGCTTCTTATCTCAATTTCATTAATTCCTTTAATCTAATTGTGTTCTCTCCTTAAATACCATCAAGGAATTGCTTTTTTTTTTTCTGTCAACATTAATATAAACAAACTTATGTCTTAGTCTTTTGAATCAAGAAAATAGGTAGGCTGTCTTTGTCTTTGTATGGACATAATAGTCTCTGAAACAAGAATCTGCAACTTGGATTAGTTTCAATTACAGAGCAGGCTTCAAAGCTAATACTTCCGCTCTTGCCCTCATTGATTCTATAAAAGCAACACACATGCATGATTTCTTGGTATCAAGTATTCTATAAGTTATTACTTCAAGCATTACATGCAAATAAACTGGATTCAATACGATAGAGCTTATCAACTATGGAGAGTTTCATTGGAAATTAATTGAATCCTGGAGGTAGTGGAAAGGCATGCACTTGAATCGATGGCAAATGTAAAGGTAAAGATAGTTTTTTAGGTCAACACCAAATGAGAGACCAATTTGGTATATGAGACCCCCCTAATGGAAGCCCATATGGGAATTGTTTTCCATTTACCTTATATATTGCTAATGAGATGTATACAACGTGAGTGTGAGTACTGGTGAATGGCTGTGTATTCCATAGAGGAGATACAGATTTGAATCTGACAGTGGGTAGGTTATGTAGGTAGGGAAATAGACCTCTGATATTGGGGAAAAGGAAACACTATCTAAAAATTTGATAGTTTTCATGAAGTTTTATGGATTTGAAAAATGAGGGTTCTATACGAATCAAGCAGAGAGACATTAAATAAATGTATAAACAATTGATCATAAAATACTTCTTGGTATGCAATGATCCTTGGAAACAGGCCTCTACAACAGTCAATTTGTGTCCAGTCAGAGCCTAGTGAGATGCAGGCAAACAATAAGCAGCACGGAATGAGGGAGTGTTCCTTAAAGAACCATAGGAAACAGTTTGACTTTGTATGATGCAAATATAAATTAGTAGTATGGGCCAAGACAGGTTTGTGAAGATAATAATAGGAAACAGACTGTTTTTGTGTGAGATCTTAAAGATTACTAAGATGTTAGCAAGTAGTTAGTTCAACAGTGGAAGACCATATGAATAAGGTCATCAACTGACCTAAAAGTGTTGGAGGATTTTCTTCATGTGAAGTAATTGAAGACTTTTGAGATTACTGCTAGGGTGTGTAATTACATGAAAATCATGGACACCAAACCAATGGACCCTACCCTTGGTTCATTGAGAGAATGAGGTGCTTCCTTCAAAAGTGGAGACTGGGGTTTGAACCTGTGAGGGAGTGTTTTAATAGGATCCCCATTTGGGTAAGGTTGCCTGGCCAATTGATGGAATATTGGGAAAACGAGGTGGTGATAGGTATAGCTAATTCCCTTGGGCAGCTCATTGCTATCAATCTTGTGACTATTTGTAGGAAGTGTTTGTTGTTTGCCACATTTTGTGTGAACATTGATGTTGATAAAAAGTTACCATCTTCAATTGCCTTGTCTTCTAAGTACAGTGTTTGGGAGTAGAGGATAGCCTCAAATCCTCAAATGTTTGCCAAATGTGTCCTATAGCTGGGCATCCAATTGCTGTTTGGACAGGCAATAGCTGAATGTAGAAGGATGGGAGGAGGAAATAAGAAAAGGAGCTTAGTGCTCATTAGGGTATTGATGAGCTGCCTTCTACATAAATGATCAAAGATTCCCCTCTTTGTGAGCATTTTTTTTATGAATAAGTGTTTGTATTAATATTAATCAAATAGTATTACACGTATTCATAAAAAAAAGAGTGGGAGGAAGATATCACAATTCACACCTCAAAGTCCAAATGTGGATAAAACCCGGAACAAAATGCAATTACAAGCTATTATGTGACAAGAGCTAAGCACTAGTAGGAGGAGCATCTCTACCATTTGATTTACCCTAGACATTAGTGGGTTCTAGAGTATCCATAAGGGGCTCCCAACCAGCATTGCCATTATCATCTTTTATGTCTTCTTTAGGAGGTTGAGTGTTACGAACAAGTGATATAGCAAGATCAAGGCGAGCAAATTTGCCAGAGTTTGGCCAGCTAGCAAACTCTTGGCTAGGAGCTTGGGGAGAGGCAGAGTGATACCATCCTCTCTAAGACTGGTCCCTAGCTCTTCTTGCAGGAGGATAAGATTCATGAGATTGTGCATCTTGTTCACCATGAGTAGGGTGGCTATGCCCTCAATGATGCTCACGAGGTGGAGAATGGCCTTGGCTAGAGACAAGAATTGAAAGGACTCTGACAATAGTGCATGAGGCATTAACCCAATGATCCAAGAGCACCTAAAGATGTGCCACCTCAAGTGCAACCTTGTTGGCTTGCACCTAGATCTGTATAAGCACATTAGAACAAATCATAGCCTTAGTGTAAAGCTAGAAGTTAGTATCAATTGAACATCCAAAAAATAAAGCAGAATTCTTGTCCTTCCATATGCTGAAAAGAATTTCCACCTTGAAAGCATGCCAAATATGGGTATATTTGGAGGGGATTCTAGCCTAATCCCCCAACAAAACCATGTGTCATGAGAATGGCTTAGGCGAAAAGGTTCTAAAAAAATCATGAATCCAAGTCCATGCAGCTTGAGCTATGGGACAAAACTAGAAGAGGCGCTTGAGAGTTTCCTAATGACTACAAAATGGGCATCAAGGATTTCTAATCCCAATATAAGTTAATTTGGAGCCAACTGGGATGGTTTGGAAAAGAATACACCAAGCAAAAAGAGCAAGCTTCGACTCTAGAATGGAAAATGAAATATTTTGAAACTTGCACCGCCAAGTGTCCAAAGAGGATTGCAACAACCATCTTTGGTTTAAAATAGGTACCATAGACAAATGCAAAGAGATCTAGGAATAGCCCTTATAAGGCCTATTAATGTGAAATGGTGTGTTTGGATACCATTTCCAATCATTCCACTAGGGCTTGGAACAACAAACCCCAATCTTATGAATTATATTAGGTGGCATAGAGTCAATAATGGCCTAGAAGATTTCAAAGTCCTAGTTGGACAATCAAAAATTAACTTTGGATTTAGGCCAGGTAAGAAAATTCCTAGTCTTTCTAGAAAAAAGATTCAAAAGGGTCTTGGTTTCTTTCTTGAAAAACCTCAAAGTATAGACCAATGGAGTCTTGGCTGAAGGACAATATTGACAAGAGATAACAAGAGAACACCATATAGATTGTTGATTAATAGAAAGACTTGTGTGAAAGTCATTGTCTTTCCAGAACAACCAGGGTTTGATGGCTTCCTAGGATCTCCAAATGGTTTTCCTCACAAAAGTACCTTGAATCTAGATAGGCTCCTTCATGATAAGAAAGGTGTGAAGGCCAATCCCCTTCCAAGCTTTCCTCCCATAAGGAACACCTATAGAGATGCAATGACGCGCCAAGATTTTCTAGGCTTCATTTCCTTGAAGAACTTGGATAATCCATTTGGCACACAAGGATAATCCTTGCTGTTGAGTGGAAATCAAACCTAGCCCTCTAGAGTTGTGTGAGAAATAACAAAACTCCCAAGCCACAAGATGAAAACCTCTATGATTTTTAGAGGAGGCCCAAAGAAAATCCCTAAGAAGCTTTTCAAGTTTTTGGTAGGAAGCTTTAGAAGGAACCCAATTGCAAGAGTAGTAGACATAAGTAGCCACCAAGATCTTTGAGCACATTTGGAATTCCTTGCTAGAGAGAGAGGCTTGGTAATCTAGTAAGCCAATTTATTTTCAATTCTAGAGCTAACTACCTGCCATAAAGAGGATTGGGAGGCTTGAAAGGCAAAAGGAATGCCTAGGAATCTAAAAATTTCCCTATGCCCAATCCATCTCCACTCAAAAGTGTCAAACTATGGAGGTTTAGTGAGAAAGATTGCCTATAGCATTGAGTTTTTTTCTTCCATTTAATGCTAGAACCCAATGCTTTACAAAAATATCTAGATGATGTAGGGCTTATTTGATGTTACCTTCGTCTTCCATAAGAGTAAGAAAACAATTATTAGCAAAATGTGCATTCACTAATAAAGCTAAGGAATCGGGCAAAGAAATGCCTTTAATGAAATTTTGGGAAAAAAATTTGGCTAGAAGATATCCAAAGCCCTCACCAGCAAGCACATAAAGAATAGGGGCTAAGGACATCCTTGATGGATGGACTTGAAAATCCCGAAGGCACTGGATTCATGGCCATTGATAGTGAGACAAGCAGAGGTATCTAAAAAGAGCATGCGAAAAGATTGCACAAAGCGAGGGCCAAATCCTAAAGCTTGAAACATGGTAAGGATAAAAGGCCACTCAATCTAGTCATAGACTTTAGCAAAGTCAATCTTGATGAACACAACTTGCTATTGAGATCTCTAGGCCCATTCCATGCCTTCTCATACTACAATAATATTGTCTAAAATATACCTAGATTTGATGAATACAATTTGTTGAGGATGCACAATTTGCAGAAGAAGATGGCATAGCTTCAAAGCAAGAGCCTTGGCAATGATCTTGTAGAAGACATTGAATAGAGTAATTAGTCTCCAATTGTAGACATCCTCTTGATCTTCAAACCTAGGTATGAACTTAATATTTCCTTATTTATAAATTTTATTAAGAAATTAGAGTGAAAAGCTTCAAGGTATACTTTATGAAGATCCTTTCCAACCAACTCCTAGAGAGTCTTTTAGAACTACCAAGGAAATCCATCAAATTTGGGCTTTGTCATTGGCCATGGAAAAGATAGCTTCATGGAGATAAGAAAGAGTGAGCAATTGATCACAAAAGACTCATTGAGAATGAGAAAGCCAACAAGGGACAACCTTGAGGTATTGTTGCAAAGCATGATCTTGTTTAAGAGAATTCTTTTGAGCTTTAATCACTTGCTTGTATTGACGAACAAAAGCCTAAAGGATATTGAGAATTTCAATCAAGAGTTGATGGCTTCTTTTTAATTTTTTAATAGCCTAGGAAGTGTGGACAACACAAAGAGCTTGGAATGTTTTTTAGAGGCTTAATCTCCCACTTTGAGCCAATGTAGATGAGCTTTAATTTGAGCACCTTTGGCTGTATGAATACCAACAATTTGCTTCTACTAATGAAGCTTATCCTTCTAGCACAATAGTGGCTTGGTGTAGCTCTGATGTGGTGGTCTTGTATGAGTGGCGGGGAAATTGTGTCAACTGGCAGCCATAAATTTGAAGGAAACAAGAAGTGCATTTGATAGCACTATTCCACTAGTCAATCCAATCTGTTGTTAAGTAGGCTAAGGATCAAGGTTCTAGACACGATGGATGTGGCCCAACATGGGCTAATAAATCAACAAGGATGTGTTGAGAAAAAACCGAATGGGAGAATGATTAGAAAGTACAACATTCAAAAAAGGATCCATTAGAAGGAAAAATAGTTGGAAAATGAAAAGAAAGATTGCATTGAAATCATAACATTATCAATCCATTTGTACACTTTGTCAAACCTTGCCTAGAAATTGCTCCTTATATACCAATGGGAGTGATTGTGGTAGTAGCCCATGTTGGGATCAAAAAGCCCCAATATATTGCACATGGAATACCAAACTTCCCTTTTGTCAACTATCCAATGCTTGTGAAGAGTGCCATTTTTATCACATGCGATCTCAACCATATTAAAGTCATCACACAAAATCCAAGTGGCAATAGGCATTGAATCAATAATCGAACACTAGAGGGAAGGTCTTTTAACAACATCATTGGAGGCAAATTAATAATAACTCTAAAAGATTGATTGTTAATGTTGAAAAGTTCCCATAATGCTTTGTTAGTGGGATCACATCCATGATCAACTAAATGCGAATGCCGCTTAGGGGAGATATGACTCCACAACCTGCATCATGATTGCTACACAAAAATAGATTGATTGGCCAAATAACATGACAAGCAACAAAAAGAAAAACACCAATAATCTTAACTTCTTGCAAACAAAGAATAACCAGACTTGAAAAATATTGTTGTCTCTCATAGAGTGTTTCTTGGGCAGGTCTATAAGACCTTGAACATTCTAGGAGGGAAAATTCATTGATAGGAGTCACGAGTCATATCATCACTATCCAACTCATCAAGAGTGGCATAGCGATTCTACAAAAAATCATTTTGAGAAAAATTGTCCAACTAAAAGATAGGGACATTCAACCTTCTTTTCTTTGGAACATATTTTCCCTCTTCCAAACACCCAGGTGGACTATGAGAATGATGTGAAGCCACTGTGGGGGAAGAGGTAGAAGAATGGACAAGATTATTTGGTTGAGAAGATAAAACTGAAGTTGGTTGAGGCATTCTAGTAAACTTAGGCCTATTCACCTCATTGGACAACTCTCCATTGGAGAGAACCACCTCTTTCCCCTTGTCATGAGGTTTGTAAATTGTGTTAGGTTACAACTTGACAACTTGATTGCCAATGTTACTTGGAGTCTTAACATGAGCTCTAGTATTGCTAGGGTTCTAATTATTTTTACGATTCTTGATTGTGGTATACCCTTCTTCCTTTCTAGGAAAAGGAGCCTTAAAATAAGGCTAAGAAGTGGGCTTGGTGTGCAAGGAGAATAAGGGACAATCCTTGATCTTGTGATTGGAGGATTGACACTTAAAGCAAGTGTTTAGTAGATTAAGATAAAGGACATGCTAGGTATGATGCATTTGGCCAATCTGAATGTCCATAGTTTCTTTTAAATCTTTAGAGAGGTCAACCTTAACACAAAGTCGTTTTAGAGGAGCCGACAATAACTTGTCTCACTTGACATCTCCAACTTTACCAAGCAATCCGACAATGGTGGTCAATAAATTCAAGTATGGAAAAGGCAAAGCTGAGAATTCACCTAAACAAGGACACAAAGAGCCCTTTCTTTAGATACAACAAAATCTCGAGTCCGGGGTTGGAAAATCAAAAGGGAAGCACAAACATACTAGGGGCCATGTTTAAGGATGGATTTCACATGGTTGGCTTCAGCAAAGTGAAACAAGAAAAACTCCTTAGAGAGGTTTTGGATAGCATTAAGGTGGACCCCATGTAGGACCCAAGCCTTGGTTACCCAATCTTTAAGCATGCTTTCGAGGGGAACTCTCCCAAAAAAGTATCTTATTAAATTGAAATGTTCTAGCCATTTATAGGCACTATCAAACTCCAAGATGGGTAACACCACATTTGGAGGGGATTTGAAGTTCATACCTTGTGGAACACTTTGTGGACAAACTTCTTGGGGTGCTTGTTTGATGGAGCCATACTTGAGAGCCATCAAACATTCAACATTAGCAAACACTGCTAGATTATAAGAAGGCTAAGGGGATGCTCGTAGGTGTGGCAGTCTAAAATCCTCCGCAATTAATGCAAAGGAGTAATGAAATTTCAAACGCAATGACACAATATGACATTAGAAAAAAAAACAACACAAGGCTAAGACCGAAACCCTACTAGAGCATTTTCCAAGCATATTGATGAGAAGGGTATGAAGGAGGTTGGTGGGGCAAGGGTTGGGTCTATTTCACCTCCTTCTAACATTCCTCCTAAAGAAAAAAGAAAAGTGGAGGGTACATTATTCACTCAAGCATGAGAAGTGAGAAATTTAACGAGCATGGTTTTGTTTCTTAGTCATGGTTGAAAAGTTGCAAAAAAGGGCATAACTGTCAAATTTAGTGATATAGTCTTTAGAGTTTTTGATGGAAAAAGACATATGCTCAACTTGTAACTGTTTTTGGGAGTTATTTCTTGTTAAATCAATGAATATACATGCTCCAAGAATTGATGGAAGCAATGAGATACCCTGTTATTTTGCAAGTTTATGACAGTTTTTCTGTGAAAACAGCTAAAGAACAGATTGGTATGGCTCTGTACGGCATGATGTCAGGTCCTTGTGCATGTTTCCACCAAAGGGTAAATGATAACTCATTAGTTTGTGTGATTTATAGAAGACAGTGTGTTTTACTGGCATTTGGATTGTCATAAACCCTACTCTGTTTGAGGGTTTTATGGAAATTACATTGTTTGGAGTTAACCACTGCCAAGTAGGGATTGAATGAATCCTGTAGAGTGTGATTGAGTGTTTAAGAGCTTAATATTGGAGAAAAAGAGTGGATATTGTTTCTTTTTGGAGGTTGAGTCTAGGAAATTAGGCTTGTAGGCAAGTTTGCAGGGTATAAATTGTTGTCACCATTGAAAGATCAGAGAATCTTGTGCATACTATTGTGAAAACCACATTTTCCTTGTTCTTGAGAGTCCCTTGTTCTTGGAATTATATTTCCTCTGCATCACACAACCCTGCATGGGTGAACATACTAAAGTATGTCTTGAATTTTTTTTTTGTATGTCAAATACTATAATGTGAATGAGAGTTTACTTCCATAAGAAAAGTTAGTCAAATCACCAAGAGAAGTGCAAAATCTTGCATGCCAAACTTACATGTCAGCCTTGCCATACGAAAGGTGAAGGAATTAACATATTGTAGTGATGTTCTTTTCAACCTTGACACCTTGTGTGATGACGTCCCTTAAAGGAAATTCGATTCTTCTCTTTATCATGTAAATCATTTGCTAAAAATGTAATGTTGGCCCCTAATTTAGATTTTCTTTCTAATGCATCTCCAATTAGTATATTTTATTTTAATTTACATCGATAACTCATTTCAAAATTTAAAGCCTACATCGACTAAATATGCTGAGAATATGATGATCCATTACAAAATGGTTATACTTGAATGATGAATCCATTTATGATTTATAATTATATTTTCCTTCTAATTCTAGATACATGTATAATAGTTTTTATTTATCATATATAACTATTATTTTAAAAATATTTTTCTCTTAACTATTTAGAATGATCAAGGATAATCTAATTGTTACTTCTTTTATCCAAAATGAGAACTAGTCATACCACAATCCCTAATTTTAATCTTAGCTGCTTCATAAAATAAATCCTCATAACTAACCTTCTTTGTTGGAGCTCAATTAATTTTTAATATATCATCTCTTGATATACCTAAGGTGGATATATATAATATCCCTTCCAAGAGAATAAGAGGACTCAAATGAAATTGCTGATGATATGCTTGGTCAGGATTGTGCTGCTCCTCCTTGACCTCCTCGGGATAATGAGGCTTCGGTGCTTGTGATTGATGTTGTGTTGGATGATTCAGATTGGTATGATGAGGATTTTATGAGATCGGAATTGTGAGGCCAGGCATCTTAGCCAATGTCTTTAAGATCACAAAACCGAATTTGAAATTAGTGAAGATGGGAAGGAAAACTAATGAGTAGAAAAGAGAGGAAGATGCAGCCACTTGGGGGTAGGCTTCAATTAACAAATACTTGCACTACTTCTCTTAGAATGCCATGAAGATCATTACATGGAATGTTAGGGGTTTAAATGCCCTTAAAAGGAGGCTCTTGATCAAGCACCACCTTCAAACTTTGAATGCAAACATTCTTCTATTTCAAGTAACAAAGCTTAATGTGGATAATGCTAAAGTTTCCATTTCTCATCACAAAGGCTGTGAGGGTTCTTTTATTCAATAAATGGTGCATTTGGAGGTATTGAATTGTTATGATGTCTAATTCATTCTTCGGTGGAGGTTTCTTAGGAGAATCCCAATTGGTTGGTGGAGAGGGTGAAATGTTTGCACTCAAACCTCTCTTTCTTCACAACAGATATAGTCCTATCAAAACCAAAGACAAATTTGTGGTACGTCTCAAATTTCAAATTTTATTTCTTGTTTCAATTTGGATTTTGTCATTCTTGGGGTTGATTTCAACAAGATCCTCTCCCCATCAAAGAAACATGGAGGTGTCACTTAGGTTGGCCAAGCTTACAAAGACTTAAAAATTTGTTGGAGATAATGGATTTCTTGATTTACCCTCAAAAAATGGGAAATATATTTGGACCAACTAGAGATTGGGCATCAACAATTGGAAAAATTTCTTTGCTTCTCCAATTGGCTCCAATCTTCACATTTTTTGGATTTTATAATTCTTCCATTATTCGGGTTGGATCATTTTTTGATTGTCCAATCCATTGCGGATGATAAATTGCCTCCTAGATGCCCTTTCAAATTCAAAAATATGTGGTTTTGGTGTGCCTTATTATCTAAGCTTATCAAGGAGTGCTGATCGACGACTCACATTCAAAAAGGTTCCAAAATGTTAATGGTGGCCAATAATTGTTAAAAGTCATCTTTAGGAATGGAACATGAATTCCTTTAAAAACGATTTTTAGGAAAAGAAAAGGGTTGAAGTGGATTTGGAAGCTCTCAATTTGAATGTCCTAGAAAAAGGAATGTTCTAAGAGGATTATATGAAAGAGAAATAATTCATGGGTTATTTGGATGAACTGTTGTTTTGGGAAGAACTATATTGGAAATTGAAGTCCCATGAGCATTGACTAAAACAAGGGGATCTAAACACAATTTTTTATTCATAATTTGATTAAGGTTCACTATTTACAAAACTAGATTGCCCTTCTTAAAAGGGACAATGGCTCCCTTTTAATAGGGTCATAGGACATATGGAAGGAGCTTGTTAGGTTTTTTGACAATCGGCTAGCTAGCACAAAAGCTTCAAATCTCCATGACCAAGATTTCTTTATCAACCTTATTCTTAGCATCCTATCGGAGGAGGACAATTGGATGTTGATGGCTCTTGTTACTAAAGAAGAAGTTTGTGTTGCGATCTTTGAAATGCATTCAGATAAGGCCCTTAGGTCTGATGGCTTTCCTATTGGATTTCATTAGAAATATTGGGATATAGTACGAGATGATATTTGGAAAGCTATCAACTATTGAAATCCAAGAAATTTTTGAAGGACATTGATGCCACCTTTATAGCTTTGGTGGCTAAGAAACCGGATCCCATTTCTTTCTCTGATTTTTAGCCAATTCCTTTGTGCAACACAATCTACAAAGCCATCTCCAAGGTCATCGTAGATTGCCTCAAATTGATTTTGCCTAGTATCATCTCTGAGTATTAAAGTAGCTTCACTTTGAGGAGGAATATTAGTGATGGAATTATCATTGCACATGAAGTAATTCATTCTATTATTTCATCTAATTAGAGTAGTATGATCTTGAAATTAGATGTCAATAAAACCTATAAAGATTTGATTGGTACTTCCTAATGGGTATTCTTGTCAAATTTGGTTTTTGCCCAAATTGGACGAAATGGAGTTTTAATTGCATTTCTTTGTTCATTATTCTATTTTGGTTAATGGCATTCCATATGGCTTCTTTTGAACCTTTGTGAGGCCTATGGTAGGGTGATCCCATTTCATCTTTTTTGTTTGTAATCATGGTTGAGGCCTTGGGGCATGCCATCAAATCTTGTGATATGCAAGGATTCTAGATTGGTGCATATGTAACTAGTAATCTCCTAGCAATCACTCATCAACAATTTGTTGATGACACCATGTCTATGGTGAATCATGTATGGTGGAGGCAACAACCATCAAACTCATGCTTGACAAATATATTGTGGCCTTTGGCTAGGAAATAAACAAGAACAAATCTAGCATTTTTTCCTTCAACATGAAGGGGAGCCTTCATTGACAAATTGATTCTCTTCTCGGTTTCAATATTGTGGACTTTTTGAGCAAATTCCTTGGAGTGCCGCTTTTCAAAGGAGTGATGAGAACCAATTTATGGGAGGAAATTGATGCTAAATGCTGTTTGAAAGCGGCCTCCTAGAAAGGCCAATCTCTCATAATGTTAGGGAAGATACTGATGGTTAAAGCAGTTCTATCTACTCTCCCCATCTATTTGTTGTCAAGCACCCAAATTACTACAAAGGTGTGTAATTTGTTGGAGGACATAATAATTTTTTTTTTTTGAATGGCTTCAATGAAACTAAGTGCATACTTTTGGTTAGTTGGGAGACATTAGGTAAGGAAAAAAATGGTGGCCTTGGTTTTAGGAAAATCGAAAAGAAAAACATTACACTGAGAAAAAATCATTTGGAAGATTTTTGAAAATCTAGATTCTCAATGGTGCCAAATTTTGTAGAAGAAATACTTGGATTCTATTGACCTGCCTTTGATGCCAACAATCCCCAATCCTCAAAGGAGCTCCCACATCTAAAATTTCATGTTTTAGTGTCAAAGTTTGATTATAGACCATCTCTCTTGGGTTGTCAACAACAATTGATGGGCCCCATTTTGGTCTAATTCTTGAAATGGTTAGCCCCTTAGCAAACAATCCTAGTCTTTTTTCTTGCATGGAAATATTAATTGAAGCCCGGGGTCCCTTTCTCATCAATTATTTAACCTTTTTGAGTCATTGGACGGATGATCATGGAATTGGAAATTCTTGGATGGTTAGATATTTCACAAACAAAATTAGGGTTCTAATCAATTAATATTGGTTAAAATTTACAAAATATTATAGAATTGTGCAATGATTGGTCTGCAAATCTATGTTGGAACCAATGTTGTCTACCTAAGGCTAGCGCCTTTGCTTGGACAACCTTGTACAAAAGGATCCTCACTAGGGATCACCAAGGGTCGATGAGTATCTTTGGCCTATCTCCCTATGTCTTTTGTAAAATGGAGGAAGAATCAATGAACCACATACTTCTTAATTGCCCCTTTGCTAACTTCTTGGTGTTGGTTGTGCTACTATTTGGAATGAAACTATGCTCTCCCTTGTGATCTATTGGATTGCTTTAGATGCTAGTTGACGATGCGTAATTTCCTTGGGGAGAGAATTTGGTTTTCCCTCAATGGTCATATGGCATTCATGGCGAGAGTGTATCAATCAAATTTTCAATGAGAAATAAATGAGTGTAGTGGTCATTAAAAAAATTGAAGTTGGGATATGCAAAATGGTGATGGTAAAATAGGCTATCGATTGTAAAAGGCCCAAACCTTTCACAGGTTGGGATAGCATGATAATGAAGAAATGGGGTGGCCTGAAAGTCTCTTTTGCTTATAGTGCTGGTAGACCATACCCATCCAATAAGATGAAATGTGGCAAAATTAAAGTGGTGTTTGCCTTCGAGTGGTAGACTAAAGCTGAATTTTGATGGTGTTGCTCGTGGTGATTTTGGAAAATCTGGGGTGGGGTGCATTATCAGAGATTGTAAAGGTGCCCTTGTTTGGGCCATCTCCAAGAAACTTCAAGATGGAACTAACAATGAAGTGGAATTTCAAGCCATTCTTGTTGGGCTTAAACGTTTTTGGAAAAATGACTCTCTACATTGACATAGAAGGTGATTCACAACTCTGCACAAATGTGACTTGTAATTAACAAACTGCCAAATGGGAATTGAGGAACATCATTGAAGCTATTTGGCCAATCTTAGAAAGTCTTGAAAATATCTCCATCAAGCATTACTATCGAGAGTCTAATTGCATGGAAAATTGTTTAGCGAATTTGGCTTGTGATCAAATAGCAAAGGAGGTCATTTTGTGTGACCAAAAGAGCCGGGACAATTTGTCTCTTTGATCATATCTTTTCACCTTGTAGTGAAGGCTCTAATATTTGGCATTTCATGATATGGCTAAGTCCTCTCATTGGTTTGTCCCTTGAGGATTCCCTTTGCCTTCAGCGCACATTTTGGGGCATTCAATTTTAGATGTGTCATAGTTCATATCCAACCATATGATCCCTTTGGGAGTTGCATAGGATTTTCTTTATTAACGGCACATGTCAATATGTTGGGCAAACAAAATGATGAGGCACTTGCTGGTTCCAAGTTGTATTTGCTTATGCCTCACGGAAGATGCTTCATTCCAGCATTGTAGGTTCTTTTGTGTTGATTCAAAAGAAATGGAAGTGGATATTAGAGATGTCATTGATCCCAAAATTCTTTCTTGTTCCCACACACAAAATGGTCTACTTCTAGAAATGTTCTTGACAAACTTTGTGATGGTTATGGGCAAGAAATGGTGGGGTAAGTTGGCTGCAAATAGTTTTATCAAAACTCCTCTTCAACAAATGACCTAGGCTATCTCCAACTTTAACAAATGACCTAATGCTGCCACTATTGTTGGTGTCTTTGACATTGCTACTGCTTTCACCAATAAGCAACTAAGGGAAGCATTGAATCTGTTTTGTGATGGGCTGATCTGCAATGATACAGAAGTTTTTAACTTTTCATCGTTCATCACAATTCACTCCTCTCTCCATAAAAAGTGGAGCAGGCCTTTGAACTGTCCAATAGCTTCCATGTTTTGCTGCACTACTGCCTTGGGAAAGGGAATACCCCTATGGCTGGAATGTAATATCTATTGCCCTTCTTTGGAAGCACTATAACTATTTCTTCTTTTAGTATACGAGAGCTGCTCCCTGGGCAGAATCTTGTGCTTCGATATATATATGAATGTATAACCCCAAAATCCAATTCAATTTCCCTAACATTACATTTCCTTATTCTCTCCCATGTTGTGGGACAATTATAGCTACAATTTTAAGGCAGCAGCCATGGGAATTTTTTGAGGGTTCTAGGCATGGAAAGGTTGTTGCACATGACGATAGGGGGGTCTAGATCTTCAAATAGGAGTTTTAATAAAATGCTTAAACTTATATTTTCTTGCAAGTTTTTTTTTTGTAGAGAGAGAGGCAAAGTAAAGTAGGCTGTCTCCAAAAGTGGCCATCTTCAGATTTATGGTAGAGTTATAGGAGGCAGAGCTTTCTCGTTTTTTCTTCTTTTGGAGGGACACATCCTACTGCAGGGCTATGCTCTACCACAGGTTGTGCCCCTATGTAGGGGCTATGCCCCTTAGGCACCCTCCCTTTTTGGTAGTGCAAATGTGTGAATATTAGTGTTTCATGTTTATATATATATGTATGCATGTATATAGTTTATTTGAGTTCTGCAGGAAACGTTCTAAAATGGATATATTTGCAGGAGAAATCTCTCTCTCTCTCTCTCTCTCTTTGTTCTAGGTTCATCCTACCTATGATGGGTTGGAGCTATGGAATTATAGGAATAACCACCACAAGATAAATGTGGGACTTGATGGTACTACAGAGATGCTGTGGATGTGTTGTATGCAGAAGGAGTTCTAAGAACCTGGTTTGTGCAAATCTGTTTGACCAATTACCTTAGAGCATATGTTGTCTTTACATCTATACAATGCATAGGTATATGCAAAGTTTACACCCATTTGAGGGAAAGCCTTTGTAGATGGTCTCATAACATCATTTGTTTGCAACTCTGCACATATGTGTACCTGCTGAATGGATACAAGAATCTATGTATATGTATGTATTTTTCTCTAAAAGAAAAGGATCATTTTAGTTTATTTACTTCTTTTTGTTGTGTTTCTACTACATGTTCCCATTCAGATTCTACAACAAAAGGAAATAGACAAAAAATTATATCAATTTAGTGTAATATATATTAAATCTTGCATGCTTGCATATAAGAAACATCTCTCTTTGAATAAATGTAAGATTAGCGTATAACACTAAGATTAACATACATTTTCTTAGTTATAACAAAAATCATCATAAACACTACAATATAGAATATTATAGTATGATTGCATGTTTATCAACAATTTCTATGAAGTGGTGGGGCTTCTTGCTTAAAGGGCCAACAACCAAGGTTCAAACCTCGCGGGGTCGCTCTCTACTACGTCAACAATGGAGATTGTTTACCTTGGCGTTAACACACCAAAAAGTTTAGTATCCTTAATTGGTGGAGTATCCCTATTCAAGGTTCTATTATGTATAGGCTGAATCAAAAGCTTAAGAATATTAAAAATAAAGTGAAAGGATGGAATAGGCTGGTCTTTGGTGATGTGTTAGTCCATAAGAAAATTCTAGCTTCAAAAAATAAGGATATTTAGACAAAAATGGCCAGTGGTGACGTTGATGAGGAGACTTGTCAGGCTGAGAAGGCTTTACGTCTTGACTGAGTTAATATTTAAAAAAAAGGAAATCTTCTGGAAACAGAAATCCAGAATTCAGTGGATGAAAGAGGGGGATAGGAACTTTTCTTTTTTCCATTTATCTGCTTTAAAGCATAGGAAGAGGAATTCTGTCTCTAGACTTGTTCATGAAAATGGGTTTGAGGGTACTTTTGATGAACAGGTTGGGAAGATAGCTTCTGAGTACTTTCAATCTTCTATGATGGAACCAAATACTGTCATGTCCCCAAAGCTGTAACCTCGAAACATAAGTATTTAAATACAAATAAAATAAATATCAGAAACTTAAATATAAATAATCACAATTTAAATATTATTATAAGTACAATTATCGGAGATAATATTATTATGACTATGGAATACAATATTATAAATATTAAAATATTAATTAAATATTAATAAATAAATGTAAGTATACATGAATATAAAATCTGTTATTACTATCATAGTAAGTAAAGACTAATATAAAAAAAGGAAACAAAACAAATATATAAATCCAAAAGTCAAAAATACCAAGATTGTAGGACAGCGATGGTATTTCATAACCCTTGGATTAGTTCCCAAAAGGCAGTGATACAAAAGACATGACTATTCAATGGCTACCAATGTGGAAGGGATGCAACCCTTCATCCAACCAAATGGGTATTTAAATCCACAAGCAGCCAAAAGAAAGGCATCGAATGGGAAATAGGAAGGAAAAGGGAGAGAGCAGCCAAATAAGAAAAAACTTGTCTTACTCAAAAAGGAGATACTTGTCTTACTTACGTAAAAGGAAGAAAGGCATCAATAAAAGGAAGTTCTAGAGATTGATGGATGGATAGAGATAAGAAATGGTGGCTAGAAATAAGTAAACATGGCTAGGAATAAAGGAACTACTGCAGATTGTAAATGGAAATCAGTTGGAAATAATAATAATATATATAAATTTATATAGAATATATAAATTATAAAATCATATGTATATATATATAGAGAGAGAGAGAGATGATATATGTATGGTATAAGGTTGAAGGAGGCAAGTAGGGAATCAAAAAACGTGGAGAGATACAACAACTCAGGTGATGTACTCACTTAGCAATAATATTTAGCATATTTTGAATATAAGAAACAAATATTGCTAATCTAATTATTGGTGTAATGCTTTCTTTAGTATTATCATGATGATAATGATGTTGATATTAACTTAAAGAATCAGTAATAAATGTAAATGTATTTGATTGCTAAAAGATTGTCTTCTAAGTGTTTGCAAGCTTACTAGGGAGGAAGGGCTTGAGAAAAGTGGTGCCTAAAAACCCCACTTAACAATCCGCTCTGGCCATGGAGGGGTGGTAGGCCCGGAACCACTTAGAAGCTCCACTGGCTTCCCCAGTAGGTTAAGTGTCTTCCGAGGTGATGGCACGGGTAGAGAAAGCAGGTACAAGTGTTTCCTCTAAGCACGCCACTCCGAGACGCTCATGCCACTCGGGGCCAAGGGGTGGGTTGTCTTGATAGGACGCTTGTGCTCTTGGGCTTAGATGGATAGCTTCGAGCGGATCTACCCATGCCACTCCTCATATGTCTTTATTATTGATTTGTGATTATATTTATATTTGGATATCTAGATATTAATGCTAACAAATATATGTACATGTGGAAGTATTAAATGCAAATTTCAATCCAAGATTACTTAGTCAAAGAGAACATTCATTTGAAAAAGAAGAAACCCTAAATCAAATCAACAAGTGAATTCTAGGGCAAACCGGGTATGGGACATTACAAATACCAACCATTCTGCAGCGTTAGAAGATCAGTTGTTGGACAACATCCCTGCAACCTTATCCAAGGAAGAAAATGCTCTTCTTTTAAGGCCAGTGTCTATGCAAGAAGTTAGGGCTGCTACTTTATCTATGGGGGCCTTTAAGGCTCCTAACCTTGATGGTTTCCCCTTGAATTTTTATCAAGATTTTTGGGATATTGTTGGGGGGGATGTTTTCTTGGTGGCTAAAGACTTCTTTAAATCTGAGACCCTTCAAATGTGGTTGACTTTAGGCCTATCAGCCTCTGTAATACTATTTATAAGCTTTTCTCCAAAGTTCTTGTGAATAGGCTAAAAATCTCTTTTGGGAAAAATGATCAATAGTTGTCCGAAAGGTTTTGTGCCTGGTCGCCAAATCCTAGATGTAGCTATTTCCACTCATGAAATTTTGCATTCTATGGATAATAGTAACACTTTTGGTATGGTTTTTAAACTGGATATCTCTAAAGCTTATGATAAAGTGACCTGGCACTTCTAATTCCAAGTGCTAAATTTTTTTGGCTTCAATGAAATGATCCTCAACCTTATGAAGGAATGCATGACATCGGTTAAGTATTCAGTACTTATCAATGGAGTGCCTAGGGGTTTCTTCAGTGCTAAAAGGGGGATTAGACAGGGAAATCCTCTATCCCCATATCTCTTCATAATGGTTGCTGAAGTTATGGGAAGGAATATTCTAAAACTACTTGATGATGGTGCTCTCCAGGGAATTAAACTTGGCACCTCCCTTTAACCCTTCAGCTATCCAACAATTTGTAGATGACACTATCCTATTTGGGAAGCCTCGATTGTGGACACTAGGAAGTGGAAGTTGTGTCTAAATAATTATGTTGTTGTTTTTGGCCAATGCATCAACTATGAAAAAAGTAATATTTACTTCTTTAATAAAGCTTGGAGCTATAGAGAAAAGTTACAACTATTCTGGGTTGTGCTTGTGCTACTCTTCTTGCTGTTTATCTTGGGCTCCCTCTTACTATCAAAGAAGTTACTCCCTCATTTTGGAGCATGGTGTTGGAGATAATTCAGAAAAAAATGGTGGGTTGGAAGGGAAAGCTTTTGAGTCATGCTGTAAAACTTCAACTCCTTGTTGCTGCTTTGCAAGGTATTCATCTTTGCTTCCTTTCCTTGTTTAAAATACCTATGTATATTGCTGATAAATTTGAGAAAACTCAAGAAATTTCCTATGGTTTGGTATGGAAGAAAAGGAAAAAATGGCCCTCATAAGTTGGGACATTGTTTGTCTTCCCAAGGCTTGTGGGGGCTTGGGAATTAGAAAGATTCAGCTCACCAATGAAGCCCTTATAACTAAGGTTGGTTGGGATTTCCTTTTGATGATAAGGACTAGTGTGAAATAATGAAAACCAAGTACTTACACAACACTCAGTTTGTTAGGAATCTCTCTAATTTTAAGCATCCTCGGGGTTCTTTGATTTGGAACAATATTCTCAAATCAAGGAAACCGATCCAATTGGGCTTAAGGTGGAAATTGGGAAATGGCTACAAGATTAGCTTTTGGGAGGACCCTTGGGTGTTTGACCAACCTTTAAACCAACTAGTGTTCAAAGATCTACAAGGCCCGACTATTAGTTTGTTTGGAAGGAGAGTTGTTGCCTATTTCTTAGGAAATGGGACTCAATAGTGGAGGAAAATTGAAAATTGTTATAATAGTCAGGAGCTGATCCAGAAAGGTAATATCCTTCAAAAGACTTTGAAATTAACAAGAATCCCTTTATTTCAAAAAGAGGATGGGTTTTATTGGGAAAAGGATAGAAGAGGGAAGTTCATTGTTAAGTTTGCTTTCAGTTGTCTATTAACCAACGACCACTACAATAGATTATGGAATAACATTTAGAACTATCATCATACACCCAAGATTAATTTATTTTGGTGGATTGTTGTGCACGACAAAATTCTTACTTAGGGCAATTTAAGAAGGGGATTCCAAATACTTAATGTGTATTTTACGCAAAAAGGAGTAGGAAACTGTCTCACTTGCTTCTTCACTGTCCTTTCTCTGAGGAAATCTGGGGTCATGCTTTGCAGAATTTGGGCTTCAATTGGACCATGAATGAAAACCTAAAGGGTTTAATTGAGAACTGGACCTATCCTTATGCTCACCCCGTAATTGGGGAGTTATGGAGACAAATTCCACCCAATATTTGCTAGAGTATTTGGAAAGAAAGGAATAACAAAATATTTCAAAACTCTGAGAAGAATGCTAGGGAGGTTTTTGGGGTTTGCTCCAAGTTGTTAGTGGAAGATGTTTCTCTTTGTAATTGGAAAATTTTGAGTTTCCCTCCTTTTGCTGTGGAGTCTAGTGTGGTAACAGTTGGGGGCTACATTTGGACCCCTCTAGATTTGACAACTCTAATGTTTTAGCTTGTCGTAATACTAAATGGAAACCTTGTCCTTTGGATTGGGGAAAACTCAATTTTGATGGATTTGCTAAAGGAAACCTAGGTTTGGCAAGTGGTGGTGGTATTCCCAGGAACCTTGATGGAGAGGTTATTGCTGGGTTCTTTGGGGCATTGGGGGAGCAATCTTGTAACATGGCTGAAGCAATGGCTATGCTATGGGGGGTTAGAATTGCCCTCTCATTGGGGATAAAAAAGTTACAAATTGAAGGTGACTCCAAATTTGCCATAGATGCAGTGAAGGGAAAGGTGAAGGTGGGTTGGGCTATCAATGACATTATTAATGATATTCAAGATTTTTTTGTTGGGTTTTGATGTTTATGAACTATCCTACATCTACAAAGAAGGAAACAATGTGGCTTATGCTAGCTAATTCGGGAATAAATTTGAATTCCCTAAGATGCTCGAGAAACAATTTGAATCTCCTGGAGATGTTAGAAGACTTCTTTTGGAAGAGCAAGATAATAATAATATTCCTAATGATGAGGGCCTATAGTAACATTAAGGTTTTTGAGAATATTTATATATATTCTGTGTTTTAATAGTTGGTTAGAAGCCCTTCCTTTCGATCTTTGGGGTTTATGGGAAAAAGATCTGGGTTTGATTCGAAGGGAGTTGGGTTGGATAAAAAATAAGGATTTAATTTCGACCTTAATGCTTCTTATGATAGCTCATAATCAATGCATAATGCTGGCAGCCTAATGGACTTAGAATGATGAGGTGGTAATGACTAAGATATTTGTCATGGGCCGTGTCATCATTGGATGTGATTTGAAGTACGAGAATGGCTTTCTCACGAATTGGAACCTATCTATTATCAAGAAGCTTAACTATATATCTAATGTGTGCTTTAAGTCTAGTCTCTTCAACCTCTAGAAAATGACTGATGGCATGGGTGTTTTTACTAACCTGTATAAGATGATTTAAAAACGGTGTGGCTTGCGAACAAGTTGATGATTTACCTTCACCCGAGGATACTTCTTATCCTGGACACGTTTCATCAATTAATGATAATTCAATCTTTATTGATAATAATAAAGATTGGTTCTAGAAAACTCTTTCTCATTTTGAGAAACCTTGCCAGTTTACTCTGCTTGTCTCCTAGAATTAGTGACATTTCCTACAATTGTCTACAGTGCAGCCACCTGAGCAAAACCTTCATTATGGGAGGTGATAGAGTGAGGACATAGCCGAGATCTTGCGACAAGTTCATAAATGACTCACTGCTTTGGTGCATTTGTGTTGAAGGTGGTTTTGCTCCGTTCCTTGAGAGCCTCAATGGGCATGGTGAAAATCTGTCAATACAATTTGTGGAGTGCATGGAATAAAAGGTAGGTTAAAATGGGGGGCATATCTTTCGAAGTGAGTGAGGATGTTATTTCCTAGTCGACGGGTTTATCCTGCAATGGTCAAAATCTCAAAAGGCACAACAAGGTGTTGGATATGGAAAGTATGAATCAGTTCTTCAAAAAAGGTGAAACTCAGATCAAGTTGCATGCAGGATTGGAAAGGGCGAAGCTTCCACAACCTTGGGACAAGGTATGTTTCCTGTTAATGAAGTACATTACACTTGAAGGGTGTTTTAAGTGCTATTATTTCTACCACCTTCCTTTGCTCAATCATTATAGAAATAAGGCTGCTATTGGTTTTCCCTTTTATTTGCTATCTTCTTTGGAAGCATCGGTAAAGGAAACCCTTGATGTGGCGGCCAAAATCCTTGATAATCTGTCTATCCTGCTCCACCAAGGGCTTATCCTCAAGATCTATCACTTTCATTTAGTTCTCTGCCCTCAAAAGCCTATTAGGGCTTGTCTTATTGGCGAACCCCTTCTTGAAAGCTTGTTTACTAAGAACCCTTTGAACTCTCCCTATGAGAAGTCTGAAACGCCTCCCCCTAAAGGGAAAAAGAAAATGTTTTCCCAAAAAATAACCCCCATGCATGAATCTAAACCCCCTAACCCACAACCTAAGCCCTCTAAAACTCCTTGAACCTGTCACTAGAAAATTACTGCTGTCAGTCTTTGTGACCTTAAGAACAACCCTTGTAAAGGTTTGGGAAAAAGGACCAACTCTTAAACTAAAAGCCCCATTTGCAAGAAAAATAAAAAGTCCTCGATCAAGTTTTATGTTGAAGAGGCAGATTCCAAAGATGAGGAGGACAAAACTAATGCTATTGATAAGGGAGAGGTTGAAAGGGGGCCGGATTTAGCTAAGGAAGCTATAATAGTCATAACTTTAGTGTTCAAAGGTCTCACAGATTGGTGGGATGTCCTATCCCTAACCTCACTGTGGATGAAATTTTTAGTGATTCAACTGGGGAGGATGATAAGGAGGATGACTACAGCAGCAAGTAGAAGGAAGAGGATGCAAATGTGGAGATTGAAGGACCTAGCTTGTTCCCAAAGCTTAATGCTATGTTGTTTAATTTTGAAGACGTGGACGCCACCCCTGCAAAGAAACCTAATATGGAAACTTGCTCTAAATGTATGAAGACTGATAAGGATGTTACTGCTTTGATGATTCAAGATGATGGTCTGGAAAGAAAGATGTGTGGTCTTTCCTACTTTACTGTGAAGGTCATCCACCACTTGGCGGCCACCCTCGATTCAGTGTTAAAAGATGAAATAAAAAATCATGATGATTCCAAAGGTGCTAGCACCAACTCTAATAGTTGGGATCTCTTTAAATTCCTCAAGGAGGACTAGGAGAAAATTTCTAATTAGTTTAGTGCTCCCTTTGTTTTATTTTATGTTTTAAATAAAACTATGACCTGTTGTTGGTTTGCTGTCTCTGGCTAGAGGCCTTTGACCCTTTTTATGTTTTGCTGAAATTTCTGCCCTGTTGGGCCTTTTGTGTTTGGGTCCAACACACTGGAAATGTTGCTTATATAATCAAAAGCAATTTCTATAGGACCTCTCAAATGAATATACTAAAATGATAACCTAGTTAAGTAGGATGTAGTCTAGGGTACTTGTCAACTACTCAAAAAATCAAGTAGTCTGAAATTTGTAAAGTTCAAGATTGTAGGAAAGTTCAATAAATTATTGCAACTAATATTGAGTGTCACCTTTCCTAAGGTTGCAAGTGTTTCTTTCTCTAGCTGCAATTGTTCCTTCCTGTACATGCAACTGTTTTTACTTGTAGGTTGGTGATGGCCAATGGAAGGTACTCACCTCTCAATTGCATGGCATCATCAAGCCTCTTGGCTCTAGCCAACCCTCAAGCCAAGAGGCCATAGTAGGACAAGTAAGGTATAAAAATTAGAAATTTTCATAGGATCTTGCAATTGTAGGCTTAGGAGAATACATAATGGCTGCCTTGTCAAGAAATCATGAAGAGGGGGAGACAACGGAGATTCCACCTTCCACCCCCATGGGAAGCTATAGGGGTCGACAAACCCCATTTCAAAACTTTCAAACATGTACAACAATATGAACAAAGTGACTTTTATTTCCTTCAACAAGCATGCCAACCGATAGATTTTCTGATCACCTACTTCATCACACTACATTCCAGCCCCTTTCCTCCTTTCTACCTCTTGACAATATAACATTTCAACTTCAGCTTCCAATGAGAAGATCTCACCCTCTCTCAACCCCATACAAGGTCTGCTCTCAATCATGTGAAAGAGCCTAGACCTTGGCTAAACAATTTCAGAACTAACCCTCAAGAAAGCAGATGAAGACAAAAGAAAGTCTGAAAATATTCCCAACCTTTCCCAAACAAACTACAACAAATAGAGAAAAACTGGAACAACCAATCAGGATAAAACAAGGATAATAACATTCTACCATGTATACATTCCAAATTCCAAATAACGATGCATAATTTAGAGATGAATTTGTCAATATCAGAAAACTTCAGTTACTCTTGTACAATCCTCCAATCTATACAACTTAAGTTAAAATGAATCTTGCCAAGGTAATATTTTCCTTCAAATATCATGCAATCCTTCAATTTTTACAGCTAACCCCTCAAATCCCAGCAAAAAGCTCCCAAAGAGAAGAATGTGAAGTTAAAAAGATCTCAACCCTTGCTTAGACACATGGTTAAATTGTCTATGTCGTTGCATGCTTTTGCCATTTGGGGGGAGGATAGGAAGTTGGGTATGTTCACCCACCTTCTCCATTCACCACATGGCTGATTAAAAACATCCCATCTATGCTCCTATGACTCATAGCCCCTAGGTAGCCAGCCTAGGGGACTATTTTTTCCCATATTTTTACTAGAAATGCATTTTGTCACATTGTAACTTTACCTAATTTAGTAAATCTGTGCTGCACAATTATCTGGGATAATTCCTTAAGAGATTTTGTTAGGACATCATCTTATAACCATTATAATAATTTTCATGTTCAAGGTTCAGGGATAAATTAAGCCTGGGGTAAGGGAATCAAATCTCCCTTGGGTATGACCAACAACAAACTAGGAACACAAATCAGCCCTCATTACTTCACTTGGTGAAGTGTGGTGAGGTGGTTAGGGTCATCGGGAAGAGGGGTCCTAGTTTGGTCTCTCATTGCTCGCCAACCAATCCATATCTCATCACACACTCAATGCACACATTAGTATGTCTGAAATATATTGCCAAAGCATAATGAGAATATCAACAGGTTAGCCCATAATCCTAAAATTTGCTAATCACTAACATAATATTAACATGTATACTTAAAAAACAACAATATTCAAATAACTAGCACATTAATTAGAAATTCCTATAAAAAACATAATTTCACGATTTGCAATTATTTTTTCATTTTGAGAAAGGAAATCACAAAGTAGGGTTAGTTTTCATGCATACTCGTATAACTAACAATCCACATAATAATTCAGATAAGATTTCAAATTAACCATTCATTGGATATCATCAAACTAATCATACATCTATAATAATGAAATCTACAAGTAATAATAAATCTAATCAAATCATCAACAACACACATGACAACATAATAATTTGTAAAATCATGATAACCACATGCGAGTTTGTAACATCCATACAAAATAATAATAAATGTGAATAATAGGATAGGTCTTATGACTATAATCATTATAAAATCAAAATGAAAGGTTTACAATATGTGTCATGGGTAACATCTATGGTTTAGAAAATGATGGCCTTTCATAATCCAGATTCACTTGAACTCTAATGCTATGTGGGAAAGACTATGTGGTGTGTTGCAGTGCTGATCTGAGTTAACTTATGAAATGGAATTGTTCAGAGAGTTCCTAGTAATGTGTTCCAAGATATATTTGAGCATTCTTTTAATGTCTACTAAGAACTTTGGTATGCATTTGTTAGCTATTTTTCTTTGTCTTCAATGTTTGTTTGAACTTTCACAAATTGAACCAGGTGAATTGCACTCTCTAAGCTATTGTGTGCATGGGCATGGAGAAAGAGCTCAACTCTAATACCAATAATTTGATTCCCAAGCAAACAAGTGGACAATCCTACAAATTAGCTAGTAATTTACAAGATCATAGAATGCATAATATGGAAAAACAAATGCAAACCAGAGACACATTTGAAATGCATAAGGATTTTGGTATATATGTCTCTTCTATTAAAAAAGCAAGGGGAATTTGTATAGAGGGTTTAGATGTGAAACTATGAATTCCTTTTTACCTGTACATGATGTGCAATGCAGGTTTTTATACACAATAGGACAAGTAGGTTGCCAACTAGACTCCATGTTGATTCTAACAAATGTCCAATGCATATGGATTGATGTCACATGTGGATGGGATGATGCCAAGTGTCAAATCCATGTGGTCCTATCTCATGTGGTACGGACATTGCCATGTGTCAAACGTGTATGGTGCCAAATGTCATACCTATATGGTGTCATGCCCTATGGCGCAAAAACTGCTAGAGGTTGCATGTATTGTGGCATATCATGTGGATGTTTATGTCCCACATGTTGCACACATATGGTATAACTTAGCACAAGCATGCGTAGCCATGTGCAAGGCTGCACAATGCACTATTCGCAAGGTGATGTGAGCATTGAACAATGTTGAGTATGTCGATGAAGCTAATGGAATTGACACATGAGGCTGCACTTGGATTACCTAATATCCATTGTATTGTTAACTATGCTAAGATGCAAATGAATTGAAAGGCATAACCAAGGGATTCAAACTATTCAAAGAGTATATATAAATAAGATATTTTTTAAAAATGTCAAGCATATTGGTAAATTGGGATTTGACTTCTTTCCTAGGGATGTGTCCCCTATGTTTTCAAACCCCTTCCCCTACGAGAAATGTTTCAACTTTCAAGGACATAAGAAGAGGTCAAAAACATCCCCTAGCCATCCTCAATCTACAACAAAAAAAGGAAACATCCCTAGGACATTTGTTGAAATTGTGAAAGACACACAAAGAGAGATCAAACAACAAACAAGAACACCTTCCACGCATGAGAGCTGCAAACAATGATTTTCTATTTCCTCAAAAAGAAAAACTTACAGAATTGAATAATACAAAAAAGGAGAATGCTTATAAGAGAAAACCCTAAATGAGAAAGGGATTAGATTATGACAAGTGTCGTCATCCTATGTAATGAGACATAATGATTTAACAATAGCTAAATCTAATAAAAGAAAAAAACACTCCTAAGTTTAGCTTAAGTTCATAAAGTGAAATTACCTAATAATTAATTATTAGCTAATGAATGATTACTCTAACAACATCTAGGTGTTGGCCCTAGAATCAAAACTTATGCTAGCTAAGGAGATGGAACAACAAAACCCCTTAACCATCTTGTCCATGACCTAGGGAAAAAACAAATTAAAGAACAAAACACAAAATAAAAAAAAAGGGGTGGGTAGGCCCACAAGGACCCCCACAGCCCTTTACAACAACCTTAAACCTAAAGCAATCACACTAACAACTAAAAACAAAAATAGGAAAAAAAAAACTCATTTTGTAAAGAGGACAAGAAAAGGGAACACCTACGATAAGAGAAGGGAATGACAATGAGAAGAAGGCAAGATAGCATCAGAACGACTTAATTTGAGGTAAGTTTACTATCCATTGTTCATTTGAACGAATTCTTTTGCATTCTTTTTTGATTTTTTTTCAAAGTTTCAAATAGTTAGGAAGGTTCTTTTATTTTTTTAAAATTTTTATGTTTGCACTTGCAATTGTCTGAGTTTTCAATATAAAACAATGAGCAACAATGAGGGTAGTGAGGGTGAAGAGGTTTAGATATAGCAAAGAGGTTGTAGAGGTGTTACCATGTTACTAGGAGTTCTTCTAGAGTGGGAGTGTTATAGGAATTGAGTACAAGTAACCCATTTGAATGCCCTATTGAACCACTCAAAATTTATGCGAAGGGTCCATTAGTTCCAAAAATACCCCTTTAACAATTTGCAATGATCATATACAAAGACAAGAGAAAAATTTATGGGGGAGTATGGCTATGTTATTTTTGCATCAAAGATTATAGGGACACCAACTCAAAGATTTACTCTCATCCTTTTCCATGAGTGGACAAGAGGTAAAAGTTCATGAAAAATTATCTTAGTGGAGAAGGTTGATGTGACTAGGTTGCACATGAAGAGTGAGGCAAGAAATAAGGGAATGCCAATAGAGACAATGCAAACTAGTATGTCGTTGCCTACTTGAACCATGGATGTTGAGAGTCAAAGGGGAGAGGGTTCTACCAAGGGAAAGAGAAGAGCTCGTAGTGTTGCAATGATGTTTAATGTGTAATCATGGGAAGTGGTTGAGTTTTATATCGCCAAAACTTTCTTTTCCTATGCCATACCATTTCATGTGGTACCATTTTCCCTATTTTAAACAAATGTTGAAAGATGCAACTATTGTTGGTCCCTTGATTTCCTCCCTAGAGAACATAAACTACACACCAACCTCCTTGATAGAGAGTATTTAGGGTGAGTGTGGTGATGGAGGAAATGAGGTAAATTTCGATAAAGATAGGCCACTCTATTATCATGGATGGTTGGACAAATATTAAATATTGACCACTATCATTTTCACTTGTTCAATTGACTCTTATTTTTTTAGAGCTATTGTTTGTTCAAGGAAGAGGAAAGATGCAAACTTCCAATTTCAAATTTTAAAGGATGCCATAGAGGAGGTTGGGCCCTCAAATGTTGTACAAGTGGCAACCAATTTAATCTGTGTATGTAAGTTACCTGACTTGATGGTGGAGGGTGCTTGCAAGCATATTTTTTGAACTCCATGTTGTGTTCATGTGTTAAATAACACATTGAAAGACATTGGGAAGATAGATAGGGTGAAATCAATGGTGACATAATATAGAGACATATGTATTTTCATTTGCAACCATAACAACTCAATTTCTCTATTTAGGACTTTTTCAATGAATGCCTTATCAATGTTATCATATGAAAATATTTGAAATTTCCTATATTTTTTAGTAACCATCCCTTACCATCCTCTAAAAAAAGGCCTTCGAAAAAATCTATCCTGAAAATGTGTCCCCCCATTCCCTTCCTAGAAACTTGTAATGTAGGGTTTCTTTATTTAGAAAAAATGATCTCCTCATAGAAATCCCTGTTATTAAGACAAACAAACAACTCGAAATTTATCTAGAATCGCATACCTATTGTGAAAAAAAGTGACAGAAGGAGAAGAATGCAGCCATACAACACTATGAAGGCCAAAAATTATTTTTAGCTCCATAAGCTTATTAATGTATGTGGCATTTTGGTGTAAGTGATATGAATTTTCTTCTTTGTACCCATGGATGGCAATGTCCAATGCTTGACTAGTTATGTTCTACCATAACTATTATCCAGTTCATCCTATCATTACACAGCTTATTTAAAAAGAGCAACATTTATTAATGGAGAACACATACAATAGATGTTTGAATTGATAAAAAGACTTACCCTTTAGACAGGTTACTATTTTATAAGTAGGTGAATTTGTACTGGTATGAATCAGAAAACTTGAAAGAATGCTTATACCCCTTTGGGTCATTTCTTTTGTTAGAATTTTAAACTATACTTCCATTAGGAGTGAGGAAGCCATAGAAATTATACTATAAAAAAAAATAAAAATAGTAATGTCTACAAATGACCAAATAGATTAGTGGGACTAAAACAATGCTGTCAATTGGAATAGAGAAATACTATTGTAAAAAGACCATAGGTTAATAAAAATACCTTAAGTTATGGCAGGTAACTAAACACAAGCACTAAATAAGAGTAAACTTGGCAAAAAGGGTAGTAAAGTGGTCATGCCCCAAACCTTGAGACTTGAGTATGCATTCAAACAACTCAATGAAGCAAGAATCTTCAATAAGAAGCCAGCTAATGAAGATGAAAGTCAGAAATTAGGATAGGATACCAGCACCATGACAAGATTGCAGCAAGGACTCAGCCAAGAAAACCAACAACAACATCATCTATTTCTATAAATTTATAAAAGGGCTAATGTAGGCCTGATAATGTTCATAGAGGAATGTGTGGAACTAAGGGGATCAGTTTGCATAATCCTTAGAGGAAGTCAGGCATTGCTAGAACTTCTCCTAATGTTGACTGTGAATGAACATTTGGTTTATAGAGAAAATTCTAGTGATGTGTATTGCCTTGGTGATCCTAGTTGTGGATAAGGGGAAGACTCTCAACATCAAAATGAAGTAGATCCATTCCACCTATAATGCTATAAAGAAACTTGGAATGTTTTCTTCTTTCACAATCATATTTATATAGGATTTTTGTCTCATTGGATAGTCTTCATCTAGAACATCCATAGTGGAATGAAAGAAGGAAATAATAAGTTTGATAACCATAGGGGTCTCTTGTAAGGATCCATGTATGAGAATAACAATCTCTGGAAGGAAATGGGGAAATCACCTATAGTTAGGACACACAAGAGAGTGCACAAAGAATCATTTGTCTTTATATAGATAGTGGTCTTTCATTTGGATATCAAGATAGAAGAGGAAACTTGAAAATAAAGTCCCCCTCAATGTCCCTCTTGGAGGAGCTTAAATGAAATCTAGATACCGTATGGAATATGGTGTTCATTCTTAATTCTTAACTTGTGAGAGTTCAGCCTTAGTTGGACAATGGGAATCTTGAAGCCATGTAACCAATGGTAATGGGGATAGTTCTCTAGAATGATGCCTTCCACAATCCATAAGAATGCTTGGGATAGAAAGATAACTTGGGGCTGAGTGGCTTTGGAGGTAATGTTTAGGTTGCCTCAATACAGAATTAGGATATATCGTGTCTAACAACCCTATTGATGATCTCCTTTTAGGGAAGAATTCGAGGAGGTGGATCTAGAGTAAAAAAATGATGTTGATCAATTGAAGTGTCAATAGATTGAAGAAGAAACGTAGTCTCAAGATGTCAACATTGATGCCTAATGGGATCCAAAGAAGCAGTTATCTAGGAAGAGGAAAAAGACAAATATAGGTGTACCTCTCCCAATTTGATATTGAGGCACTCAAGGATTTGAATCTATGAATATATTTATAAATCTGAAAATTCTCTCGAGGCGAAGGAGCTTGATGGAAAAACTGTCTTGAGTGATGAATTGAGGAAACATACTTTCGCAAGAAATCATATGTTGAAGCATAAGACTACAAATATCTTTTATAGGAATTGACAAGTAAGAAGATATACCTTGAGTTACAATATTGTAAATGCTTAATGTACAATTATTTTTTATATTGATCTAGGCAGATTCTCTAAATATAGTTCTAATGAAATTTCTAATCCCTTCTCAATGTCTATGCTACTTTGAAACACTCTCCCAAGATTTGTGGTATCTCCAAGATTATCAGTCCATCTTCACCAGATGCCACATATCTTTCTAGTGGCACAAGACAATCTAAGTAGACTGGACACAATGCAATCCAAGTGTACGACAAGTCTTATGTGATTGTCATTGGATTTATCATATGGTTGTAGTACCCTACAAACCAAATTGCTAAGGTATGCTCATAGCTTGTGGTAACATCGAGTGTTGATAGTATTGCAGCCTTCATTCTTAAAATAGTGTCACAATCCATATGAATTAAGTGATTTCCTTTGTGAGGTTGAAGGGGGGCACCTATGGGATGGAAAGCAACACTTAAGTTGCTAGTTTTGGTTTGGATTCATGGATTTGCCAAAATAATTGGGGTTTGGATTTGTTTTGGGTTCATTTGTTCAAAAAGAATATATATATATACATATAAATTAAAAATAGGAATTAAGTTTAAAATAGAACCACCATAAATTCAAATCATAACAAAAATGATAAATGTTATAAAATATTCATTGTTCAAACTTCAAGTTCACTTTTAAAATGATATTGTCAAGTTCAACACTTAGGTTTTAGTGTCATATGGGTCTTCTAAATCATCATCATTGACATTAGATGATGTAGGAACATTTGAGGAACTGCAAGCAATGGCATTGCCACTTGCACTAAAAGTATGCTTGCTATCTTGCTCCTCAAATGCAATATGTTGGGAAGTGGAAGTCAGTATGCTTAGGGTCCATATCCCACAGCCTCGTGTCCCCTTGTAGCCATGTTGTTTGTGCAAAATGAGGCACAAGTTGGAATGCACATACACTAAGTCCTTTGCCTTTTTTGCGTGCAGTTGATCTTGCTTTGCTAAGTTGATGAAGGATTATGTTCTCCAATTCATTTTAGATGTAGATGAACTAGAAACCTATTAAGACAAAGTAGAAAAATAGAGTTATATTTATAATTATAAAAGTAACAAATTAAAAAAATTATAAATAAAATTTCAAAGATAAAAGATAAAAATTTATAAAACTTGTAATAAAATTTTGATTAGAATAGGTTGTAGGTGTTGGAATTGTTGGCCATGGAAGTACTACCAATTGTGAGCATCCTTCTTGAACTTGTCATGAAGAGCTTTAATACTTAAATTTTGATCATTAGAGTGTACAAAATTAATAAACTCACTTGTGACAACATCCTACAAATTGAGAAGAGTCTATGAAATATTGCCTTGTACTCTTTAACGACTTCAAAATTTCTATATAGGGAAATACTGTTTGGCATAGAAAAAACCTCAATACTATAATATTTTGGACTCAATGTGAAAACAAGAAAATGTAGTGGGATGGCTATTGTGTTCCATCTCTCTTCAACAATTTTGTGCACCTACTTGAAAAAAGTTATTTAGGATCTTGCTCTTTCTTTCATCTTCTCAATTATTGAGTCGATGCCATCATCTCTTCCATGCAAGGATTGTCCATGTTGGTATAATGAATCATACTCAAATCATGCTCAGTGAAACTAAGGAGATATTTCACATGATCACAATAATAGTTGTTTAGGATAATCTACTCAATATTTGCTTCCCTCTTAGTGTTGACTTGCTTCTATATAGACTAAGTTTGGCTAATGACCATGTTAGAAAGTGCCCCTCTAACCTTCACAAGTCAGTTCAAGACAATTGTGTTACTATTGGGGGCAAAATGACTCTCAACAACCTATTCAAAAGAAATAAAAAATAAAAACAAACTTCAAAGAAAAAAAAATAATCAAAATTAGTTTAAAAAAACAAATTTCTAAGTAACTAAAGTGAAACATAAAATTTTATATTGCTTCACTTACCTTTAGCAGATCCAATTTGAAAATGACTGAAATATGCTCTACGACATGTGGTGGTTGGTGATGAGAATTTAGATCTTTTCAAACTACACATACAATTTTTTTGATCCAATCAATTTTGTTGCCAATCTTTTGTAGCATAAGGTTGAGGGAGTAGATAGTACAAGTTTTCTAAAAGATATGTGAACAATGTTCCTCAACCAACAAACCAATAGATTTGCAATTCTTTGCATTGTTGATTGAACAATGTTATGATGCCTCGCTTCCTCAATGGCCATGATGGGAATGTTAGTAATAAACTAGCCATCCTTCACCTCCCCTTTAAAATCCATGGCTATCAAAAACATTGCCCCTTTGGGGGACTTTGCAATCATATTGAACAAGGGTCGGTTTTTAGCATCCTTCTATTCATTGGAAATGATGAACACCCTTGTCTTGGCCCGTGAATCTCTTATGTGATTCAATGAATCTCTTACGAGCTTAAATGAATCTCTTATGAGCTTGGCATCTTTTTCCAATAAGGTGCCGCACACCTTATAACCTAGGCTCTTGTACCCTTTTGGAGCCTCATTAATTTCTCACCATTTTTTTCCAATATGGTGAGTGAGCAATATTGAAAGCTATTATTTGCACAGATATATCTTGCAATGTGTTGATTAGCAATTTATTGAGATTCATTTTGAAATACCATTTCCAAAGGTTCTTTTGGTCTCTTATCTGTAAAGGGTTGTTCTTGTGAGATGGTAAAAAATGGGTGGCTCTCTACCACAAAACTAGGATTAGATGGGGTATAGGGGGCTTCATTTCATCAAGTATTCTCTTTGCTAAAGGATGATTTACTCTATGGCTTGCTATTTCATCTACTTGCTCTTACTCATTAATATATGCTCACTTGCTTTGGTGGCATAGGTACAACATTCTTTTTAGGACAAGCTTTGATGCCTTGTCTAGGAATGCCTCACAAATGGGTTTTCACCCAACTTTATAAGCTTGAATACTTAACACCACACCCTTTGCAAATCCAAGTATACCCCCAAGCATTTGGAACCGGTCGTATCACATCAACATACTTCCAAAGAGAAAAAATTGGGTCTTATTGAAGTGGGATATGCCCATAGAGGTAAAACTAGTTTCCATTCTAATTCTTATGGAAAATTTAATAAACAACACATCCAAAACAAATGAAAACAAAATTCTATACATAAACTAAACTTTTTTAAAACTTTAAACACAGTGATATATTCGTAGAAAAATGAAAGGAAAACAAGAAGTTGAAAACAAAAGAAGAGAGTTTCATTGTAAAACAAAAGTGCAAGAAAAAATAATTTTTTTTACCTCTTTTCCAAAAATCATCTTCTATGGTTTTCTTGGTAGTGAATGGACTCTTGCACATGCATAAGAATAGCAATTGCTTTGGAACCTTAAATGATCAATCTTGAACTCTCTTTGCTTAATGACAAGAAAGAATGAAAGTTAGCAAAAAGGAATGGTATTTGGCTTTTGCAATGAAAATGAGGTAAAATGAATTTGATTTAGTGTTTCAAATAGTTTATATGCATTTTTTAGGGTTAGGTATTTGTTTTGGTGTTTCATAGTCAAAGTCAAATGTGAAAAATGATTTAGAAACAAAAAAACAAAATAAAAAATGAATGAAAAACGAGATGGGTTTGTTGTAGGTTTGGCGTTGTACGTTTTGTGTTCACCTAGGATGAATCCCCAATATTTAAAATGTATCTTGCCAAAATTCTAGTCACTTTGAATTGCACTACGATTTTGGTTTGAATTGGATGTAGATTTGGGGGCAAATGCGAGCAAATTGGCAACATAGCACAACACTTGTAGGTCATCTTCAATCATTACATTTGATTCCATTCAACTCAACTATTAGAAGGTGAAGAGTCACATGGAGATTAACTGTTTTAACTTCCATAATTGTTCTTCAACATTTGGGTTTTGTAACATTGTGTAGACATATATGCCATTAGATTTGAAAAGCATTGCATAGTGAAAGCTTAGACGTAGCTAGTGAAAGATAGACAACCATACATCTCTCTTGAGAGTATTCCATGTGTAGAATAAAAATTAATAATTTTTTATATTCTAGGTTTAATATCTCTCCCATTCATCTTTCTTTGCTTAATGTTCATCAAATCTAAATTATTGCTAATTTTGCTTCCATACATATATAACATGTATAGATTCTCAATGTGAAGCATATTGTGCCTCAAAAATCTCTTGGGATCTAGGATTTGTATGCTTCCATACTAATGAAATATCACTCTTTCTTTTATTGGCTACAAATTGTAAGAAGATACAAATTTACCAACAAACATAAACTGTATCTCTTTTGAATCCTAGATAGTGTATTTTCCTAGCATATAGTTACCTAATCATTTATGCTTACCATCCTTTGATTTGATTTTGAAACCTTCTTATGTTTCTTGTCATGTGCCTATGGTCATTCACCATACTTTGTATTTCTAATATTATCCTTTTTGTTAACCATTGAAATCATGATTTTGGGGAACAATTTGGTGATTATAAATAATAAATTCCTTTTTAATTCTTAGCTCCATGTTTTTCTCATTAAGCAAATGTTTCAATGTACGTCATCTAGAATGGAAATTATGCATATAAGAATTTGGTCATGCATGCATCTTAGATAGCAAGAGATGGTAAGGGAATAACCATTGGGTTACTAAGTGGACTACTTCTGATTTCTACTACCTATAATGTCACCTGCAAATTGATTACACACTCTCTTTTAAAATTGGTAAAGACATTTTAAACCCTTTCTTGCCAAAGTTTATCAATTAATAAAACCCTTTTGATTCTTGGGAGTGTATTCAAACTATTATTATAGATCCACAAGGAAATTTGAACCTTGGATACTCTCAAGAGAATGGAAATACTTTACCTCTCACTTTCACATTCTTTAGATGAGATGTTACAAAGTCATGTTCATAATATTCATATTATTATTTTCTTGAAATATGAGGGTTGTTAATTCTTCATTGTTGTATGTCCACACTTAGATTGCGGTCTTCTCTCTAATGTTGATAGTGTCATTTTAACCTCTACTTGGTAGGGCCTCTAATCTTCATAAACATGCATCCCCGTTGCATTGTCAAATCATAGTTGGTTGTTCATTGTCCATCTCATGTTGACGTTGACATTCACTTTTTATGGAGCTGTGACATTAGTGCTGGAAAATAAACATCAAATCCAAGTTATGGGCATTCACATCATTTCCAAAGTAAACCCTTAAGAGATCCCAACCATTCCCATTGGCCAAGGAAAGAATAATTGGGAATGTTGATCATTTGAAACCAACATTAAGACACAAGGAAAATGACTTGAGATAGGCCCAAACACTTGTATATTTGATTTGGTCTTTAGTGCAAATTAAAGAGGCATTAATGAAGTAGCTAAAATAAAGTAATCCAACGAAGTTGATTTGTTATGCAAAAAGATTGCTTTGTACTGTAGAAAAAATGATCATTGTGATGTATGAAACAAGATTCAAGGGTAGAGTTGCTTGTGCAATTGAGCTTCCATGAACTTTGATTGTTTGGTAATGTCATCTTAGATCTTCGTGTGACAGCAAATTCATTCTTGCTCAATGATGCTGAACCATTCAGCAAACACCTAAAGAGTCATGTTGAAAAACTTATGTAATGATTAGGAGGCGATCATAGAAGAAAGACACCTGTCACAAACAATGAGCACTGCCTTCTTAGTGGCTAAAGTGAAAGAGGTGGCAAAAACCTGAAGGAATTTTATTTAAGTCACTCTTATATTAACAGTTAGGAAAATAGTCTACCAAAACCTCTAGGATCTAGTTTTGTAATTTGAAAGAGATGGCAAAGAGTTGAAGGAATTCCATTTAAGTCATTCTTATATTTACAGTTAGGGAAACATTTTTGTAAAACCTCTAGGATATAGGGATGTTGTGCTAGGGCTATAACCTCAACATAATACCTAATAGTAAAGCTAACATGAGATTTGAAAGAGACAAAACATGTATTTAGATTACCAGGAGAAGCTTTGTAATGATTGTTTATAAATGAAGCTTGTATTTAGATTACTGGCAGAGGTTTTTGTAATGGTTGTTCATAAATAAATCATGTAACAGATTACTTGCTGATGCAACCAAACTCACACCATTGACTTCATTCACATTATTCAAAGTAAAACATTAAATCCTTACAGATGTAAAACCCAAAATTCTCATCAATTCTTCATTTTAATCTTCTGAAAACTGAAAACAAGTCTTTTTAACCACTAAAATCCTTACTAGCTCTACCCTAATATGAACTTACTATTTTTAGCAAGTCCACATGCTTATTTGCATGGCCATGAAATTTGCATTTTTTCAAAACTAACAAAAGTAAGACCAATTGTCAACTCTCTAATTTAAAAGCATGATGAAGTTAATCTTGGAAAAGTTCAAAAAAATCCATAAGACTTCAATTTGAGCCCTTAGATGACTGAAAATGGCCCTGAAAAAGTGTCAAGAATTGCTCCAACCGAACAAGTTTTGTTGGCATCTCAATCAGTTCTTAGAGATGCTTCTTTACGTAAATTTTCAGCTCAATCGGACTCCTGGGTCAAAAGTTATGACCTTTGGAAGTCCCTGCATCACTTGCAGAGACTTTTTAATGGTTATTAATGAATATGGAATCTGGCTGTCATTCTAGAGATGTTCAGCTAGAGACATCTCTCTTGACAACAAATTATCCTGTAAGGAACTAAAGGAACTTTTTCCTTTCTTGGTTGTGAAGTTTTCTCACCAACAAATCAAAGCTATTCTCTTACTAGTTTGTAGTTATTACCAAATCCTCCTGCTTTCATGACATGCCTGAAAAACCAATATGGAACTGCTCTCTTGAACAATGCATAATTAATTATTGAGGGCTTTGATGGGCATTTTAATTTGACCAGTGTGTATTTTAAGCCATCTCAAGATAACAGTATCAAGATAACCTCCCTGTTATCTTGAGATGGCTTAAAATACACACTGGTCAAATTCCCCCAAAATTATAACTCTAATGTGTAATTATCTAATGCAAGCAGTGAGGGCAATTCCTCATATGATTGTGTATCTTGTTTTCAAGATCCCATCATATGACCCAACAGCATAGCTGGCTCCTGATTAATGCATGGTAAAGTGCAAAAAAAAGCTTTCTCCCATTTCTGCAAAGCATCAAATTAGAATCAGTGAATATTCATGTAAATTACAATTTGGTAAATGCACAATTCAAAATATATGGTCTTTTTACCGGAAAACTGAAAATCCTATTGAAATATCTAACAAAATGATGTTCATTTGTGAGTGAAATCTAGAAGTTATTTGTTGCAATGAATATTGAATTACCTAATCTCTTGAAAATATTTCTTGCACTCCTTGTTGTGTTAGCCAACCTGTAAACATCTCAAATACATGAACTTGACAATAACAGCACTCTTAGTCTTTTGCAGAACACTTTTGTCAAATCACAAAGAATGCACTATTTAGGAGAAAAATCTTCAAACGAAGTATTACTGTATAGCTTTTAATAAAGACCGAGCATTGCTGGTCATTAATTCATTGACTTTCCAGATGGCACAAGATTCTGAACATCTTTTATGAGCATTGGCAACCAATGAGAATGTTTTAGAAATCAATTGCATGATACAACTACCTACACAACTGGATGGTTGCTCTGCTGACAGTAGAACACCAAACAGGTGTGGAGTTGGTTAATGCAAAATCAATTTTTGTTTCATCAATTGTTGTCCTTGGTCATGTTATAAACATAATGAATTGCATCATACATGGTTATTCCATTAGTAATAGATGGGGATGAATTTGAACACAGTTCGTACTTAATAGTATTGAAATTTGAATACCTGGGAATAAAACTGTCATGTGAGAACTTGACCATCATCTATATCATCCAACCAGTGAACTTTAGTGACGACTGACTCTTTACCTTTTGACATTTGGTAGAAGAAGAACATTTTTTTTCTTATTTATTTACCTTTGCTTCACATTCATTGAATCTTATGCACTGTAGTTGATACTTGGGCTTTGTGAGGCAATTGTATATGTCAACAACACTACACCTAGACATATTCAAATCCTTACAAACATTGGAAAACTAAATACTAGTGCCAAATGTTCATCAAAATAAGTCTACCATATTTAGTGAACTGGTATGCCCCATGTCCAACATTATTTCTATTTACCAAATTCCTTTGAAAGCCTCAGTGCGCACATCATTCTGGTATAATATGATCTGTGAAACCTCTTGGGACATACCAAACAGTTCACATGTTTACACTAGTGCACGTTAAGAATGAAAAGTGGTTCATCTTGATAACCAGCAATTTGTTTCACAATCAAACAGCATTTGAAAAATGAAAAATCTGTTTTTTCTTTCTTCTCTTTCTCTTGGCTAGGGTAAGGCTACTGCTTTTGTCAACTGGGCTTAATGAGCTCTATTATCTGGACATTAACTTTTCAACATGAGAGTCATACCTACAACATTAAACGCACTAAGTTGAAAGTGTACGAATTCAAAGATTTGTTGTATGCTAGGTGCTTCATTGCTTGGATACATGCAAATGCTCCTTTGCATCTTGACCTTCACTGTTCTACCTACCATTGAATTCTGCAAAATACAGGAAGTCTCAGACAGATTCCTTTTGTCCCCTTTCATGTAGTCAATAACTCTTTAACCAGGAATTAGTGAAATTTGGTCAATAGTATTATCCATGCACTAGGAATTACTACAATGTAGTCAGTAGTGTTATACATGCACTTAATTTAAGTTCACTTCAAATCCCTGATAAAAAATGTTCCTTGTTTTTGTTAAGTTAATACAAACAAATTTTTTAAATACTTTCCAGATTTCTTAAGTTCTTAAACAAGAATTTGAAGGTGTGCAATCTGGATGGCCATACAACTACAGTTATTCGTATCTATTCAAGTAGAGTAATTATGGTGCACTTCCTTTTGACTTGGAAGGATGAATATCACGGCCTGGCCAATGCCATTCTTTTCTAGCACCACAACCATGAAGATAGCGTTAACCAATCCTCAACAAGGTTTCAGCAGAACAGGAATGCAAGTTCTGCTACACACATTATAGGTTATATGTTAAACTACAGGAGATTTCAACATCCATATATCCCCACCTTTACCATACAAAAAACATAGTGACAACAAATCAACAGATACTTAAAACCTCTCAAAATCAGTAAAATTCAAAACCAATGTTATCAACCCAATGTATAGAGTCTCATAGTAGCAAATATCTGGAAGAAATCATGGTTCGGACTCTATACAATTTAATCGCCATATTTTTTTGTAGACTCAGGCACGAATCTCAAAAGTGCAATTTTATCAGAAATTGTGATATACTGCCAATTCTATCTGCAAATCATGATTGAATTCTGATTTGGCATGAAATTTAAAAAAAAAAAAACAGAATCTTTCTCTATTTTTATGAATTTGTCGACATATTTTAACTTCCAAGTTTTTCCAGATTAGATTTCATAATTTTCATTAATTGAAAAAATCTTTATCTTTGGGTTTGCTGAGTCAATCCCGAGAAAGATTTTTGCTACTTTGGTATAAGAATTCATGTTTCAATATTTGATTGACTTGTTAACATTACATAATAGCCAAACACTTAAAAGCATATATTACATACATTGTACTATTTGTATGCGTTTATATTATATTACATACATACAGAACCAAAATATCAGCATCCGGTTCAGTGAGTTCTTAAAATGCATGACAATGTTGTGAAGCACTTGATCATGTTGCATATCTATCTCTCCACAACCATAGATTCTCAAATTTGCAGCACAAGTTATGGTGAACACAAACCCAATGATAACTGTTAGGACCTATTGGTGGAGCATGTGTGCTAATATTGAAATGCAAACATTGAGGTAATTATTGCTCTTCAACAAATGAACCCCAACATTTAGGTGCAACTTTCATTCCTTTTGGCCGCTTGGAATATATGTGAACAATGTTCTAGTAAGAATAACACCTTATGACATTTAAAAATTGTAGTGAGTTCTGGACAAATTGAAGAGTTGATAATTGTCTTTTCTAGAGAGCAAATTTATTTCTTCTTCTATGATTTATACCAAAGTATTCAAAGATCCACTATTGAGTACCGATTTTGGACTTGGCTTGGACTCAATAGACCCATTTTGGGATTGGAATTGAATTTGGCCAAAACCAATGTTCTAGAGGGACGCATGTGCCCCAGAAAATCCCAGAATTTCATGAGACCTACCCTCACCACCCCTCCATCACCACCTATAGGGATCCCCTTGCAAGGGGTGGCTAGGGGCTCCTTACCATCCTTCGGACAGCCAAGGGGCTCCTTGCCATCCTTGAGACAACTAGGGGATGCTTGGACATTTGATGGCAAGGAGTCATTGCATTTTACTCTAGATGGCTGGGGTATGCTTGGGCATCCCTTGACCATCTTGGGGATGATAGAGAGTCTCACAGCCCCAAAAACATTCACGTTTAAAATAAAATAAAAAACAACAAAAAACACTTTTTAAAAGTATAATAAGTTAGGCTAGAAGAAATTAAGATTTTTGTGGTTGGTTTAGTGGACATACTCTAGTTGGGTTTCAAGTTTAAACAAGATTTGATGTATTTGGCTAGGACTTCTCGATAGAAGAGGCCTATTCTCGCTTTGCAATGGAAATAACTTTTGTTTTTTTAATTTTCTTTTATGTTTGCTGCTTGGTGTTTGAACTGATGCATTATTGGGTGGGGCAAACCCTCATGTTCAGCATTTAGTGTCCTTAGAGTTGGGCTAATTCCTCCTACAACTAATTACAAAACTAAGCTTGAATTCAAGTTCCTAGTAAGTATGGTCCATAATTTGATCCCTATGCCTCCCCAAATCACAAAATAACATAGCATTTTTCACTCTATGTTAGAGGAGTGTGTTTTCATAGATAAACCAAATTTTAGTTATTTATAGAAGTGGCGTAAGTACAAAACCTTTGAGTTTGTGACACCTACCAAAAGGGGGAGGTCAATTATAAATTGGTCTATAAACCATGAATTTATGTGATTGGGTATATAGAAAAAGATGAAGCCAAAGCTAATATAATAATATTTTGCTATTAGTATTACAATTGCCAAGAAAAGTATGATGAGTGCAAAAGTTGCCACTCGTACTACATACACCAAATGAAAAGTCTTGAATTTCTCTAAGTATCAAGAAACCAAATCAAACTAGTATTTGCTAACTTGCAACAATATTTTAATTTCTACCTATTTGACACATTAAAAATATTGGTCAAGGCATCATTGCCATGATTTGAAGAGATCTATACTTTATATAACTCCAAATAAGAAATCATGGCTTTCTTCATTCCTCAAATTTCTATTTAGAGTGTTCCACAAGGTTGGTGATCAAATTCAATATCAATGGTTCTCACTTGCATAGTCTATTGCAGTTTAAGTTCCTTAAACAATTCTTCCAAGTTTATTTCATCAGTAGCATTAGCAACTCTCAAAGTAATATAATCAATTTTGGTTTGCGAACATATTATATTGACCATTTTATGTTGTTTATCATATGTACCCTTGTACCTTTCATAAGGTATCACATCACAACCAAAATATATGATCAAGCAAAAATCAAGATGCCCCACAAGTTGGACAAAGCTTTATGCTTTAACCTTGATATTGCGATATTTTTGGGGTTATTGAGTAGGTATCTTGTGGTGCTTATAACTCATGTCCAAATAGATTGGTTTGTATTTTGGCTCATTTTTTATAGATTTGTGGAGTCTCTTTTATCATGAGCTTTTGTCAAGATTAGTATGAATGGGAAGAATATGCTCTTGGTTACTTGTTGGAGGTTGTTAGAGTGCAAAAGAATTTAAAATAAATCTCCATACTAGGGTTAATGGATTACCTAATATCCATTGTTTTGATGATGTAACCCTTGTGTCTAAATCGACATAATCTTGTTGCTAATATTCTTTTATTAGTAACAAATATGGTGGGGCAACAGTCAACCTACTCATGACTAGGGATATCTAGATTTCGCAAGAGATCAAGTGGGGTTGTGAATCCCCACCATATGGACTTAAGGAGTAGCCTTTATAAAAGGTAATGGAGGGGGATGCACCAAGAAAATTTTATCGTCACTAAAACTAGTTTGCTCTACATATTCAAGATATTAGGCGCTCCTTTAATATTTGTGATATAGTTAGTAACACACCTTTTCACATTCTTCATTATAACACTATTTATGGGTCGTTGGAAAATGGTGTTTTGATTAGACACTAGTTATTTAGGTTATAAGTGTGGGACCTCATCCATTCCCCTAAAGGAACTCAAACAAAATTTTGGTGTCAAACTATGGTAACTTGTTGCTATGCCACAAGCCAATGTGCCGACTTAACTGTTTTAAAGATTTTTCAAGTATACATTTGGTCAAACTACAACTTGTCACAACATCATGCACCCATGCACTAAAGTAATTTTTTTAGGGTTTATTAAATACAAATTTGATCAAACTATGACAAATTGTTTCTACTTCGTGTGCCCATACAATAAACTAATTTTCTTATGCATAATTCAATGTACATTTGGTCAAACACATTAATTGCATATACAATACTATAAAAATTAGCGAGCTTGGGACCAACATTATATTGGTAACTTATATTAGGTAGCTTCCAAGAGTGGTAGTAAGCTTATTTTTAATATACTATTGATTGGCCAATGCCATGTTAGTGTAGTCTTACAATAGGTGTTCGTAATGTTGGGGACTCTTATTGGATGTAGTCCTACAATGAATCTTTATATAGGCCATTTTAGTATTACGTAATTCAAACAATATTATTGAAGAGTATTTTTTGAATATGTAAATTGATAGAGTGGGATCCCTTGCCCATTATATTAAACTCCAAACTAGAATCACATGTCAAGTAAAAACTTATAACCTCATTGGGATTGTATAACTACAATAACTAAAATGCTTGATTATGAAGGCCTTACTTGAAAACCAAGAGCTCCAACCTTGACTAATCCAAAGATGGCAAAATGGATTAGAACTATCAACAAAATGGAAGAAACTACAAGCCAAAAAAAATCTAGTCACATAGCTTAAATCACCTATAACTCCATGGGAAACAACCACATGCTTGCATTTAATGCTCTTGCCTCACCATCTCCACTTCCACTAGGAACCACATTAACAATTCTCGTCATAAAATTTGTTGCTCGATGGGCTTTCTTTGCCCTCTCATTGCCTTGAAGAGGAGATGGGGTTCTAAAAGGTTGCAATAGATTGAAGAAGTTGGACTCTAGAATGATGCCTTCTTTGTCACCTTTTATAAAGGATCATATCCTCTCTGTCTTCGTAGCCATTACTAAGAATTTAGCTTCTAGTTCTTTGAAGGTGGCCATAGAGATCATGTTGTGAAATTCCCCTCCCACAACAAAAAAAATGCAGACACCAGTTGTGACTGCATACTCCAAAGCAACATCTAAACCCCCTAAACTCTCCCCTCTCAAAGTTCCCAGTGACAAGTTTCACCACTTCTTTTATCCCTCACAAATTCTAAAATATTTAAAATAAGCATGAAGACAACTTCAAAACACACTACATTACAAATGGTTGCCTCTAGATAGTTAGAGCCTAGAACTTCATTTATCACCTACCTTGCAACACCAATTTCAATGACAAAATTAATAACCAATTTGCATATGATACCAACCCTCTAAATGCCATTTCACTTCTCCAAAAGAAAGAAAAATGTAGGTTTTATTGATTAGATTCAACCAAGCTCTTCAAGGATTCTTTGCTTCCACTTGCCTCCACAAGCAAGCTCTAGTATTTTTAATCCACCATCCTCTGTCATCTTTCAACATATGCATTTCACATGTGTGCACTCATGCCACCACAATCAATAATAATGACTGGAGATGAAAAATCTTTCTTTATTTTGATTATCCCCAAAGGAGAATAGAGAAAACACTATAGCTATGATAATCCCCATTTCCTTGTTAAACCTCCCTAATGATCAATGATACTATAAGGTATTCTATAGACTCAATTCCAAAATTTGCTAAAATATTAAGAAATTTGCAACTATTTGCCTTATTGTAACAATGTCCAAAAGAGAAGGATTGAAAAGAATCTGATAACAACCAAGCTACTCTAAAAGAATCCAATAACAACCAAGCTAGTCTAAGAACATTTTCTATTTTAGTCCAAGCTCTAATTGCATTAAAAATAACCATAGAATCTCCTTCTATGTGATTTTTTTAAAATTCCACAATGAGTTACTGCTTGAAGACCCAATACCAAGGAATGTGCCTCCACTTCATAGAGGTTTATATGATTAGAGACCTAGTGTAATTCCAAATCACACATCCAACTCCTAAAATTCTAGGATTACCCTTAGAGGCTCCATCAAAATTTACTTCAAAAGTTTCTAGTAAAGGAGGAATCCATCTCACAACTACTTTTTGGGATGCCTATGATTGAACACATAACACCCCATCAATAGGTTATTGAAGACTATCTAATTAATAATGTAAGAGAACTTTATATTTTCTATTTATAAAAAATGAATGGTATCACATATTGAGCGAGTCTAAAATCAATTTTAAATTACATTAGTATTAGATTAAGAGTAAAATAAATTTCAGCACTTCACTCATATGAGCTTCACTTAGATGCAATGAGTACTACGTAGACCATTCATGGTCATGAAGAATCTTTCTTGTTATGCAATATTAATGAAATATGGATTAATGGAGATTGACTCAAAACTATGTAGTTGAATCCCAATAAATCATCACATAATTTAATACTCTATGAAAATACCACAAATTTAAATGACTTGGTTAATTAGAATAACAATTATAAGTACATGTACAAATACTTAATTACACGTTAAAAACTTATATTTCCCAATGATGAACCAAGCATAAAAAGTAAACAATTAGGTTGCAATGGCCACCAACCTATAACTTGATAGTGGATGGGAATCACCTAGATTATCCCATCGACCACTCCCTCTAGTAGGGTGTACAAGACCACGTACGAATTCCCAACCAATAAGATTATCATCATTTTCTTTTTCTTTTGTGTCCTATGTGGAGGGTGAAATCCTCAAAAATCCAAAGGAAAATTTCCTTATGTGGTCATCCAAGTGTTGGGCTCCACTTATTCTCACCAAGACACTACCATCATCATTGCCACTGTGTTGTGGAGAAAGCCTCCTAGAATGTGGTGAAATGTGTGGCTAACTATGGGGTTGATGTGAGAGAAGCACCTACCACATCATACATAGTATCCACATTGAGGTGAGCAACGAGAAGAATAGTTTAATGGAACCCAACTATCCACGCACACATATTACCCCAATTATCCAAATTCCCCATCTCCAAATGCACCTTGTCCACCTAAACTTGAATGCAAAACATAACATTTGAAATCACAACTTTGTTAGCCATAGAAAAATGACATTTGATAAATTCATGATTGGAAGTAACATTATTTCTTTCTTTTCATAACTGAAAAAAAATAGTAGGAAAGGTTTGCAACTCTAGTTGAAATGTGCAAATAAGAGAGTAGAATCCCCTAGCAAAATCACTTGCCAAGTGGATTCTTCTTGATGAAGAAGACATGCATGGTTGAATCTTTCGTTATGTATTATAACCATGGTTTTGTTGGTAATATTCGTGTTCATTGTTTTCTTGTTGGTTTTTTACTTGTGGTATATCTAGTGTTAAACTTATGTGATTGTATTGTTATTCTTTTGCACAATTGATTTGGAATTTGTTTATCATGGTTTCTCTCAAAGGTTCAATTGTTGGTAGATGGTTAGCGCTCCCCTTGGGATTCATGACAAGGGACTAATCGCCTCCCATGTGATCCATGTCTCTACCACTTATATCGGGCGTTGAAAGATCAATCTTTTGATGCAATGACAAACACGGGCCAATAATTGGTATCAAACCGTTGGTCATGGGTTCAAATCCCCTTGAGTAATGTTGAGGGGGAGATCGTTGACAGATGGTCAGTGCTCCCCTCAAGATTTTTGAGAAGGGGTTAACCTCCTCCCGTGTGATCCATGTCTCTATCGTTCGTATCGGGTGTTGATAGATCGATCTTTTGACGCAACGACAAACATGGGCCAACATCAATAAGAAATTAATATTTGTTCTTCAATATTATTTCAATTTCCTAACATTAATCTCTCATTGTGTTGAATGCATTTTAAACTAAACTCATCCAACCAAGCTGATTTAGGAGAAGATTGTTTGTGACATTGAGTTTTTTTTCCAATGAATGGAAAACCTTGAAGCATAGTGACAACTCTTTGTGACCAACTTCATCATTCAACATGTGGCATACACCTTGGATCATATGGAAATAATTGACAACTACAAGAAAAGTTGGTAATTTAACTTCTTGTAAGCATAATTTATTATGTGCAAATGACTACAATTGGCCTTGACCATCCATATATGTGTTGGCTTAGTGAGACAATAGGCATTAATCATGGATAAACATCAATGCGCATGTTTTCCTTGTCTGGCCTATTTAGAGCAACACAACTAGAGTTGAATATATTGCATAAAGTATCTCATTTAGAATGGATGGCATTTGTCTACACATATTCCTCCTTTTTTAGAGGTAGTGGAGAATTATGTGAGTGTTGATTAAAACATTATTAGGGAAAGGCCAATAGCTAAGTCAAAGACCTTACCTCTAGAGATTTTGAAGGTTGACACATAATAGCTATCTATTATGAGCTGGAATAAACATAGGTTGCTTGTAAAGTGTGAGATATTGGAGAAACAACTCAAGAATTGGTTAGGGTTGCCAAAGATTTGACTAAGGAGATGCCACCAAACATCTTACTTACAAGCCAAAGGCCTTAGTGGCTTAATAACTACATGCTTGTTAGATATTTCAAAATAGATTATAATCCATCCATTTGAGGCAATCACAAGGCTTTGCCATTATCCACAACAGATTTCAAAATTGAAAGGGTGTTTTCCATCAAAGATCAATCCCTAATCTTTTATTTAGTGGATTGCCATCAAAAGCATGTGGTAATTAAATTAATGTAAAGTACATGTTGAGACAAGAATTTTTCTTCCATTTGGATCTCAATAGTCTCTTTCAAATCTTGGGAAAAGTTGACCTTGACACAATCATATATTTGTAGGTGGGAAGAAAAATGCTTGTTTTGTTCATGGCATATCAATGACCCAACAACTCAATAAGGTTGCCAATGAAAATCCAAAGTGGGAAAGGCATATTAGGAAACTCAATATAAACTAGCTGATTTTGAGCTTGGATTCATTAAACATAGAAAATTCTAGGGCTGGTGAGAAAGGAAAATTACTTTGTTGTAGATAAAGTAGGGTCCATTTTTGACAATGGCAATGCAATGCACTAGGTTGGAAAACCTAAACAAAAAAACCTTGGCCATATTATAGACTACCTCACCTTGACAATATGAGGAAATTGATTGAGCCTAGTTTGTTTTCAATATGCTTTTAAATGGAACACATTCCACAAAATAGTTAATAAGAGAATATTTCTCAAACCAAGCACACACATTATCAAATGTAGGGATTTATAAACTAAAATCAAGTTAGGAATCCTCAAAGGTATGACCATTACCTTGTGGAACATCTTGAGGATGACTTTGTGAGCTCTTGTACAAGCTATGATCATCACCATCAACTTTGGCTGCAATATCAATGGATGCATGTGTTGTCACATTGGCCATTATAAAGAAAAAAGCACATCACGCAAAGGGTAGGGGATATATTTGGTTTGACACAATAAATGCACAATTAATGCAAATAAGAGAAACTATCATATAATGTGAAAAAATGATTTGTAGTGTGAGACATACAAGCAAGCTCAAAACCTTTAGCAAATATGAAACATATGCTTTTTGATTCAAAATTTGATATCATTTTTTTTAATTTATTAAATACTAGAAAGACAATTAAAAAACAATATTATCATGGGCACTTTCACCCTAATTTTTTTTTGAGTTTCAAGCTTATATAATTTCATGTAATTTATTTTGTAAACCATATTTTATTTATTAATTTAAGGATTAAATATACATTTTTTTTTTTGTATATTATACAATTTTTAACTATTATATAAAACCAGATATTTCATGCTTCTAAAATTTATAATGATGCTAACAAGATTTTAGGATCAATGTGCTAAATTAAAAATATTATTGATATTTATGATGATTAAAGTGGCCCATCATTATGAAGGATTAATATGAAAGAAAACACCCCTATATAAATAATACTAGTCACGTATATGATGTTATGGAAGACATGTTCAAATAAATTCATATAATTGAAGGTTTCCACTTTTTATAATATTTTTTCAAAATTTTAAGGAAATATTTTTGAATAAATTTGACCCTCATATTTCTCAAATATTCACTTCTCAAATAAAATCTTCCTTTGAAGAGTATAAATTTTAAAAATTAGGTTTTTAGAGTCCATAATATTATAACCAAACTCTATAAAAACAACTGTATAAATATTTTGGAATCAACATTTCATATCATATCTTAATAGTTTGTTAATAGCTCAACTAAGAACTAGTTCACACAAGCTAGATGTGAAACCAGTAGATGGACGACACCTAAAGAAGATTGGGCTGATAGGATATGCAGGTTTTGTTCATTAGGGCTTGTAGAGACAAAGTGGCATTTCATCATGGAATGTCCAACCTACATGGATATTCGAGTCAATTATATCGAGATTTTAAATGTGGACACTTTATACAACTTATTGGAGGAAGATAGAATACCAATAGGTGCTGATTACTTGATAAAAATTCATTGTAGAAGATCCAAAATTCAGAAGGAAAGGGAGATCAAGTAATTGTTGGGCTGTGGTTTCTTGTTTGGGTTGTTGTGGTGTTCCGTTTTGCTACCGATCCATGGGTCCCATAGACTCGTGGATGTTATTAAAAGTCTTCATTCATTCATTCTCATTCATATCTTTTTAATTTTTAAAAAATTTATTGAATAAACAAAAAAATTAATATGTAATTTTTTTTAATAAAACTAATATAAAACAAATTATTAACAAACCATTTCTATTCATACATCTTAAAAACCCTCCCAACCGTTTGAAAATCTATTCCAAATAGTAACAATTTCTAAGTTTATGAGTTAATACTTTACTTCTTTATTTTAAGATTGCTCAAACGTCCTTGTCTATACAAGACCCTTATCTTTCTAATCACTATTAACATAAATATCAGTTTAAAGTCACAAAGCATATTTCAAACATAGTGGCACATCTTTATCAAAGATTTCATTGAATTATAATATCTGATAAGTATTGCCCCCATTCCACTAAGGAGACTTAGATGATAGAAAATAAATACCACCATGAGCTAGAATCTGGTTTTTGAATATGGTTTTTGATTTTGTATGTTAGGTTATATTTTGTATGTTTTAGTATTTGCTAAATATCGTAATTTTATAGACTTTGAAAAACTCATATCAATTATATAATTTAAGTTCAAATTATTGAAGATTATGATTTTGATGACATGATGGATATAATTTTTCTCCTCCTTCAACTCCAAAATTATAAAAAAATTTAATTGATTTTTATACACCAAACTTCCAACTTTCAATTCCTTCTAGAAAAATAAATAAAAAACTACCTAATTATCCAAACCTATATAAATATTATATAATAACAAATAACAGATCACTATAATTGAACACATAAAAAAGTATTTAAAATTTGAAACTGACAGAAGTACCCAATTATAACCTTCACTCAAAGAGCTCAAATAACCCAAACAGCATTTAAGGTACAGATTCATTCCGGAGAGTTTGGAGTGCACGTACACCGTTCCGTACAAGAGTGATTGGAGCCATTCCAGGCAATTTTCTATCATATAGCGTCCAAGTCAACTTAATAAAAAAGTTGAAGCCAAGGTTCCATCGAACTTCTAAGAATTCCCATTCATGCAAAATATTATAAACTACCAGCAGCACACAGTAAAAGAAATAATCGTTTTCTTAAAGGAAGCATAAGGTTGGTATTCTTACTTTTTGAGTCTAACATATAAATTTTGCATTCATTTCATCTTTTCAGTCCTCACTGTCTGTTCTCATACTGTTAGTGTTGGTGATATCAGCTTTGCTTTCTCAGCCAAATGCTATCATTCGAGTAATGCTGTTACAAGAACTGGGCAGCTTGTCAGCCGTAAACTGTACCAGGTGAGACCGTGGACCTTTATCTTTACATTATTTTTATATATTTTTGTTGTCATGAACATCCAGATCAACCCATGGTGCTCTGTCTACTTTTCTCTTCGTGTATTTAATAATTCAGGATTAATTTTCGTGTATGTTATGTTATATGTTCACTTGTGCTTGTGGCGAGAAACCCCATAAAGAAATTCAACGACCAGTCGCGGACTGATCTTCCACAAAAATACCTTTGAATTTTGTTTAATGCGTGGTAATAACAGTAGCCTAAACTATTAGGATTGGGGTACAGGTGACTTGAATTAGAAATGAATCTGGGTAATCCAATTATGCGTTGCTACTTAAAAAAAATTTAAGTGAATGAATGAAATTGGGAATTCGTTTCTGAGGTTCAGGACAAGACGTAACAGTATGTTTTCCCTCTTTTTCTCATTTTTTCCTCTCGAACTGTGTGCCCCTGTGCTGTAATGGACATTGGGTTAAACTTTTAACGTTTTATTACATTTGGTGGTTCCTCAAAGCCTACTGTATTCTCCCTGAGTATATGCCTATTCCATTTTATGTTTATGTATCCAATCTAGATTTATGGGTTTTTGTAATTCCAATAACCTTCTCTGTTGAGAACAAACTTTTGGTTTTGGCTTTTAATTTATTTTCACGAACCAGCTAGAACTTGAACCTAAAGCCACTCATTAGCATCATGGGTGCTCTGCTACGAAGGTACCAGTTCCTTTGTGGTCCAAAGTGGGGATTGTTGTTCCAACTATTGAATGGGGTTTCATTGTACCATTGATTTTGAGAAAAGGGTTGAGTTTTGTAGGTTCTATACTCCACTTGTGACCTCATTCTGTTTTAGTGTTCCTTTGACCATGACCAAGTATAGAATGTTGTATCTATGCTAATGAATTCTGGGGCATCTGTCTTCTTGTGAAAGTTCTTACACTGAGTGACACAGAGGCTGGAAACTAGCTAGCATAACAGAGAAAAAATTTCACATTTGGAATTTATGTGTTTCGAGGCATGCTTTCTTTTTCAGATGTTGCTTTATGATAAGTTTTCCCTTTCATTTAGTGTTGTGCAATGTGAGTTCTTAATTTCATCGGCAGCATCAACTAGTAAGAGCAACTGCCATTGGACCAAGGAGTTTCAGCTTTTCAATTTGTATTTATATTGTCAAATAACAAATTATGTTTTTAAAGAATATATCTTGGTTGAGTTTTCATAATGTTTTCTTGTACATTTTCTTATTTCCTGCACTTAGCTATTTTGAATAAGTTTTGTTATAGTACCGATCATTAGTTGACAAATCAAACAGACCAGCAATCTTATTTTATTCATAATTCATGGTACTATCAGCAGATCAATCATCAAGCTTTCGTTAGAATCGCAACACTCTTTTGATAAGTTGATTATATTCAATTCTCCATTATATTATTTTATTTTGATTGGCAAAGCTAGGGTAGTATTTACGGGCCCCTGACCCAAATAAGGGCCACATCAATTCGAATAGAAAAATCATTTGTTTGCCAATACAGAATTCAACTTAACTAGGTCCCAAAACATTCTATTAATGATTTACAAAGATAGTGATAAAAAAAATGTTTTACATATTTACATGTTACAGGGGTTAAGAATGCCACTGGTCACTCCAAAACATGCTGTCTTCAGCCCACCAAAATCTAGTGTATCACACAGACCAGGAATGCCCCCACAAGCTTCCAGAATCTCACTCCCACCAGACTATGGCACAGTGCTGCAAACCAGACCAGCCATGAGCCCTTGTCCAGCCAGCCACCATTCATGTGATTTGAATGCAAGCCATAGCTTTAAGGCTCACCAGGTTCAGAGGATTGCTGGCATGCCTTTATGTTAGGTATGTCCAGCAGACTATGGCACAGTGCTGCAAACCAGACCAGCCACGAGCCCATGTCCAGCCAGCCACCATTCATGTGATTTGAATGCAGGCCATGGCTTTAGGGCTCACCAGGTTCAGAGGATTGTTGGCATGCCTCTATGTTGGCTTACAGATCTCCAATTCTCCGCGGTCTTCTTTTCCTTGCTAAATCTCACACTAGGCTTTACTTGTAGAGAAAAAGAAGTCCAATAAACTTGTGTAATAGAAGCATTTCATATACAATCTGAAACAATAAGAGAAGAAATGGAAAACAAAGACAGTACATGGTATTTTCACTTGAGCAAACCCTTTCAGGTAAAAAACCTAGCACAGTAAAAAATTTCGCTACTGCAAAAACTCAACTGTTCTCCAATACAAGAGTGAAACTCTCTTTCTTCACCCTTAGCATGTTCAAATATGAAATAGTCACGTTGAAAGCTGTTTTACACATTACATGAAATCATGCAAAAGACAATCACGAGTTCTTTAAAACATGGGCGAAAATAGAAAAAAACCCAAAATAAGATCCAAATATTTTTTCCAAAAAATGCTTTTTCCAATCGCTAGTGAGGTTGATTCCATCTCGACTATTAAACATGGAAAGTATACAACACTTATCCAACACTACCAAGCTAAATCTCATGCTAGGCTCTACCACTCTTTTCCTCTCAGCAACCTTGAAAGGTTGAAGCCATCCATCCCAATCTCAAGAATTGTTAGGACACTTGCTACCCCCAGCGCTCCATCCTGATGGACCACACACAAACTTCCCATTGTACTCTGCCAAGTCCAGACATAGCTGCTTCGTCTGTCAGACCCCATTCTCCATTATTATCAAGCCACTGCTTTCGTTTAAAAGTTCATGCAAAACCTTAATATTAATATCTTAGGTCATAATTCTTTGAATCAGTAAAAGAGGTATACTTTCATCCTCATTGTATGAACATAATAGTCTCTGAAACAAGCATCTGTCACTGGTGTTACTTTCAAAATTCAATCATAGAGCAGGCTTCACAGCTAATAGTTTCATTCTTGTGCTCATTGCTGCCTACGAAAGAAACAGTACGTGAGTTCTTTTAACTCAGGTTATGATTGCATGGACAATTATGTAAAAAATAAATAGAATCAATATGATACGTCTTTTTAAATGGGAAGAATTTCACTAGGAGGGACTTGAATCCTGTAGCTAGTAGGAAAGCCTACTTGGACTGGATGACAAAGGCAAGCAGGTTGACTTGTGAGATTGGGTAAGGGGAAATGGCAAACTAAAATAATTCTAATTCCCATGAAATTTTATGGATGTGAAAAATGAAGGTGCTATACATTTAAAACAGGGGCTTTGAAGAAGTATACAAACAGCTGAATATAAAATACTTCTCAGTATGTAATTATATGTATCGAAATGTGTCAGTACAAGTGTCAAGTTGCATCCACCAGAGGATAGTGAGAGACAGGCAAAGAACCATGTATCTCAGGGCTTGTTAAGACACGTTAGAATGCATGGTTGGGCAGGATAGGTTTCTTAAGAAAAGTATGGAAAGCAGATCATTTAGTTTGGCACCAGAAAGGTTACTTAGACAAGGCAGCAAGTAGTTGGCTGAACATTGGAAAATTGTATGGATAGGCTATTAAATTAACTTAGGAATGTTGGACAGATTGCTTCCTGCAATGTTATTAGAGACTTAGAATTTTTTTTTAGGATATGGAATTATGTGAAAAAACATGTAAACCAAAAGTATTTTTCAGATTTAACTGTGATATTCGGTGATGCTTAATACACATCAACTGGGATGTGAATGAATTGAAAAGTTTGCCCCAGGGATTATGACCATGCAAAGAGTGTAACTAAATAGCACATTCTTTTTGAATGTCAAGAATATGGGTCAGTTGGGGCTTAATTTCTGGCTTTATTCAAAGGAGATAACCTCCTTTTAAAGATCTTTCTTTCTGTGACACAGCAGGCAACCAAAATTCTGTCTTGAAGCCTGTAGACTTTAATCTAAAAGAGTTTCAAAAGAAAGAAGAATATAGCCATATCATGCAATGGAGGTTAGAAATTATTCTAGGCCCACAAATTCCTTGATATGTATTTAGACAACGATCTGAGTTGTATTCATTATATCGATGGATGGTGATGCCAAATGCCTGTTTTGTTAATTACACTTGTCAACTGTTCTTCAGTTCTTCCAAGCACCACAAGTTCTAAATTGGAACCTTTGAATCTGACGAGCAGGTCCAATAGATGTTCAGAATTTAATAAACGGGCTTGCTTTTGAGATATATTACTATTTATTTTGTAGGTAAATGGTATGGATATAAATCCAGTCGTCTGGAAATTATCTTAATATTAAGATGGTTCATATTTTTTTATCAAAGATCTGTATACTATTTTAATTAGAAATAGGGTAAAAGCTATCTTAATGAATAAGAAGAATAACAGCATAATCCATGACAGATAATTCGTAGATCTGGAAGATTTCCCGTTTGAGAAAGCATTTTCAAGTCTTATGATGGCCATAAATCTAGATGAGCAGTAAGATTCCCCCATGAAGGCCATAAAATAGGCGATAGAGATCACTGTTTTGAGCAAGTAACAGAAAACGGACAAGGTCTAAACATAGGCCACTACTTCCCACTTAGAAATTACTGCCAGCACTGTCAGGCAGATTACCATACCACATAAACTGCAAAATCAGACCAGGAGAACAACAGATTTATTTGTATTTGGATTCTCCAGCAAAAAACCTGCCAACTTCCAGCATCTCATCTCTAAACGAAGTTCTGGCAATGGAGGAGCCTCTACTACAGCTCTTTGTATTGTCCACGTGTGTTAGTAGGTTGTTTTCCAACTGCAATTAGCTTTCTTCACCTACAGTTTCTCCTTGTCGACACAATCACTCCCCCCAATCATCATCTGCTTGATTTTATTGAATATGTCAGGAATAGACTACATAGCCCAAATCATCAAAAACCAATTTCCTCCTCCAAAGTTTGCAGAGCCCATCCTTCTGTCTTCTCCCTCTCAAGGCCAATGACTAGTTTTGAGGGGTTTGGATTCTCAGCTCTTTTGCATGCGTAGTGTCTTACGAGTCAAAAATCATCTTCTCCTAGGTATCCTCTGCTCCCATTAAGACCATAAACTGGCTCATTTTAGCTAATGATTTTTAGACTATCCACTCAAGAGATATCATACGTTTTTTCCATGATAGATCTCCTAGACATCCTTCCTTATCCCAAATTTCTCTTTGGATTAACATAATAAACTAAAAAGGTTTGGCCCATGCTAACAAACTCACAAAAACTGCTAAACGCTCCCAACAGTTTTCTGAGTAGGCTAGGAGGTAAAGAGAGGTTTCTCATCTTAAGGAGGACCTACATGGCTGGGAGAAAGTTCATCCAACTTCTCGCTCAAATATTTATTAGTTCCAACAACAATGTGCTTGTTGGTTTTGTTGACGATTTTAGCTTTAGTGAAGATGCTATTTTGACCTTGGGTAGTTCCATCCTCTTTCATATCTTATTCATCCCTTTATGAGATGCCACAATTCTTGTATGAATGCTTTTAAGTTTTGCTACATTTTCAGCCATGACATGGGAAATATAGAATGCCTGTAATACCTTTCTAGAGCGAATATGTTTTCTATGTCACCATCCTCCATTAGTACCTCACTCCTTTTTGTTCCCACCATTAGAGCTTAGAAAGAAAGAAGTTATCTCTGGAATCTCAATCTTCTTGTATGATCAGTGTACAAGACTCTCCACCTTAATTAAAGGATCTTTTAGACTTCCTTCATGATCATGGCATTGATATTGTAGCAAACATGAATGTATTCTTGCCATGATCACAATAATCTAAAATGGCATTTGAAATCCCACTCTTCAAGATCCCATAGAGGAGCTTTGCCACCCTATCTAATCTTGCTTGTTAAAGGATATCCCAGTCATCCTCCAATAATGTTACCAATGATGCTACTAGACTCGGACTCACCACAAACTCAGCAGGCTGATTTATGGCTCAAATTCTGAGCTGGTTGAAAAAATTCAGCACAAATTCTTTTGTTTTGGTTTGGATAAGATCAATATTTTGGTCTTGTTGATGTTTACTTGTATGCTCACCTCCTTGCAAAAGTTCTCTAAGGCTTTTACCTTGCTCTTTAAGCCTGTGTGCAAACCTTCCAATCAAAATGAAATCATTTGTGTACAAAAGAAGCCTCACAACATGTTTTCCCAAAAGAATGTTGTCTCCTCCTTGTAAATTTAGCCACTCTTCTAGTTTGTCAATATATAAATTAATAGAGTAGAGGATAAAGGGCATCTTTTCTTAACCCCTATGTCACTTCTAAATCTTTCCTCAAGATCTGCTTGAGTTCTAATTTTTACTTGAACCTGCTCATAAAGCCTTTTAGTTGTTGTTTTTATTGTTTTGATATGTCTAGATCCTCCATTCTGGTTTGTAATTTACCTCTAGGAATCATGTCAAAAGCTTTCTTGAAGTCCATAAAACAACAATAAGCTCCCCCTTTTTGTTCCATATTTTTCACTGATATGACCAAGGTAATGCCATGATCTATTGTAGAGTATTTTGGTCTTAAACCTACTTGTCCTTTTGTCGTCTTATCTTTTTCTTCTACCCACATGTTGATTTTATGCTCAATCATGCTTCCAAACAAATTTGCAAATAAAGGATCGATCATGATGATCCAATAGTTAGAAGGGATACAACATCTCTGCTCTTGAAGATAGCTAATGCTAGGCTAGTCCAATTTTTGGGGAAGCCACGTTGAATGATGATGTTGAACATCTTCTTAATGATGGGCTAGGTTTTTTACTCCCTATTTTAGGTATTCTGCTTGTATCCCATCCATGCCACACATCTTACTTGTGTCCATCTTCTTAATACCTTCCTTGAATTTCTATAAAGTGAAAATAAGAAAATAAATGGAGTAGACATAGAAGAATCAAAAGAAAATATACTCTAGAGTGGAGAAACAAAGTATAATATAGAAGGTGAAATGAACATAAGAGACAACAAATATGGCTTAAACAATAGGCCAAAGTGTAAAGAAACATAAGAAAGGATGATAAAATTTTAGCTAAGAAATGAAAAGAGCTTCATATAAGAAGAAACAAGATAAAAATAAATAAATGATTAAAGCATTAGTATATTTAAGGCCTTATCCAATAACATTAAATGGATCATCATCCAAGTGATTATTCTCATTCCAACAAGTAGCATCACATTCCATATTCTCAAGTAAATGGCTTTCCTCATGAAAATAAGTAGTGGTCTTAGTAAAAATGCTAGCAATAGGTGTAGTTGTTGATTCGTCCTTTACCCGTTGATCTTGCTTCTTTAGAGACAAATCTATACAAAAAAATAATTTTGCTTATTCATAACACATTTCTTAGGTGCCCATGAAGAAGTAGTGCTTTTAAGATGAAATTTGGGTAGATCATCTATTTATTCCCTTATTTTTCTCTTTCTTTCTTGGTACACGAGTAATAAGTTGTATGAGGTATAGAAGGAATGGAATTAGGCATGACAAGGGTAGAATTAGTAATAGCTAATAGGGGGAAGGAGATATTACACTACTATTGGTAGTAGAAGTAGTCAAGGGAATACTAGGAATATGGGTAGTCTTGGTAATAGGGATAACATGGAAAGTAGGTGAAACATTATTGGGATGAAAATAAGATATATGAGTGGAAATATAAAGCTCAAGATGAGAGGTAGGCAGAACAACAACATCCAACACGGAAGTAGGAGGTGTAGAAAGAGGCATACCAAATGAGGAATAGAACTAGGGCATTGAAAAGAGGAAGTGGATTGGGTAGGATGGGGAGGGGCACCATTCAAAGAACTAGAAGAAGTAACCTTAGCACCATTGCCTAGAAGCACCTCTAAATCAAATGGCTTATTAGTCGACAAATCATGAAGGGCCTCAACTAAATGTGGAGGACTAAACATTAGACAAATAGCAAGGTCATGTGTAAAATTATATTAATCCAAATGTTCCTCATGATCAAAGTTCTTAACCTTAAGACTCAATGGTAGTAATAATAACAATAATACCCATGCTAATACCATCACAAATACCATTCTCAATAGATGATTCAAATGAAACTTTCTTCTTAAGAGAAAATGAGGATGTGAATGAGACCTTGGCATGGAAACAACTCACAAACCCCTAAATGATAATGGCACGGGAAGGGAATAATATCTAATAAATAATTTATAAATCAACAAGCAATCATATATATAAATAAACCAACAACTAAAACATAAGGGGCCAAAATAATGGTGGTTAGGGTGAGTAGAAAACAAGGTCACACAATGAAAAGCAAAAGTCTAAAGAAAGTATAGCAATGAAGCACAAGCAAAAGGGTAATCCAACCCTAATGTGATTTGAAAAATAAATTTTGGAATCAAATGAGGCATATTTGAAACCCTACTAAAACAATAAATAAATAAAATTATGCTTTATGATCTTGTGATGATCCTCTCATGTGAATGTTCCTCTCTTGCATGATTTGAAATGGATAAGGAATGCCCTTAAATATAAGAATATAACACACAAATTCACACATGTGCTCTAGGTTGGTTTACAATGACTAGTAAGAAAAGGATAAGTAGGTTCAATTTGAAATTTGAGTTTTAAAAATTTATGTTTAGATTTGTGTGTGAAAATGCTTTGGGTAACTCCACCCTTGGAAATCTAAACCAAGGTGGTGAATGGGAGGGCTAGGGATCATAACTTGTTCATGGGAATGAGTGATGATGGAGACAAGTTGGAATTCGACCATGAGCCTAATTTAATGTAGAAATACACCACTTGTAGACTTATTATTACTTAAAGGATAATCTCATAAGGGAAAGGAACATGGATATTTAATTTAATTTAATTTATATATTAATATCCGTGAAAGACCAAAACTGGTCCATAAGATTGAAAGAGATACAATGTCAAGGGGACAAGGGGAGTGCAAGGACACATCCTAATAAAAATACAAAACGAAAAGCAAACAATACAATAAAGGAAAGCATCAACTAAAGACTATTCCTAAGTGACTTAGGCAACCTTTCAAAAAATCAAGACCTCAAAAAAGTGTGTGATGTGTGTGAGGCCATGGGGTCATGAGGTTTGTGACAATTTGGAAGTTGGAGAGGGGTTGTCTTCGTATTGAAGTGAAAGGGTCGAAAATAAGAAGTAAGCAATGTAGTATGAGCCCCTTTAGTAGACGTGTCTTTAGAAGATCGAACATCTCCTACAAGAAGAGTGAAATACATCTCTAGTCCTCATAAGCCACGAGAGCCTAGAAAGAACCAAGTGAATGTCTAAAGAGACCAAAAAACCATTCTCTAATCTCACAATAGGAGAGCATCTAAATACAAAATGTTCCTCAATCTTCATACCAAAGAGAATATCTAGTAAATATGACACTCCTAAGGAATATGGTGGTTTGCCTCAATGTAAAGCTGGTGGAAGCAAACTCTAAGTTGTACAAGAGGAACCCTTAGGTTGCAAGGTGGTTGGATTCTAGTATATCTCTTAAGAGGGGGGGAGGGGGGAGGGGCGGGTGGCGTGAGGATAGGAGAAATGAGTCCATCACCAAACTAGAGATATAAATATGAGTAGTGATGAGGTTTTGAAGAGAGTAGCTCTCTAGGTGCAATCCATATGGATTGGAGGTATGTAGTATAAATCTCAAGACAAACACAATTGATTATCTGCCCCTTGAAGAGTTTAAGAGAATTAGTTGAAAAGCTATGTGGTGGTGGTCCAACAAATATCAAGGTTAATGAGAAATAGCAAGGAGGAAGCTTTTGCATTAATTAAAACTTACTTTAGTAAAATTAGAAAGCACAACCCCAATGAACTCTTTTATTTTTATTTTTTATAATTGAACTTTAACATGGTTATGCTCGAAACTTTGGTGCTAACACTCGTAAGAGGCAATATACAAGCTTTACAATGACATTTAATTTGACATACCTCAAAATACAATTTTAATGAATTATGTCTTTAAAGAGAGTATATTCCCATTTTTTTGAGAGAAATTTGTGACTTCAAAAAAATAAATTCCAAAGAAGCGACGCTATATATATAACACTTAACCCTATCATATTAATAAAAAACGATTGATTTGTATCAATGAACTAAGAGCCGCCATATATATATATCGTGTACTACTATGTCCCAAACTCCCACTATTATGATACATGCAAGTTCTTTATTATATTGATCAACACTAGGGAAACCGTAATCAAAGAACTTCATCCTTGTTTTAAAAATTATACTACATGCCTATACAATGTAGTCGTCCAAACTTTGTTTGGCAAAGGTAGATTAATGAATAAAATCTAGTTATCTATGAAGGTTTTGGTTATGGGAATACTTTTTCCTTAAGTCATAATAAAAAAGTCTCTAAAAGTTTATTCTAAATTTTGTTTTTCAAGAGTAATTATAAAAATAGAATATTATATTGTAGACTTCTACTCTAAAATAAAAAATAGAATATTATATTGAATTGACTTCCCATAACTTAAAATTATTTTTTTTTTGGGGAAAGAGATTCTATTGAAACGATTAAGGTCACATGATCTATGTTCCGACTTATGTGGTGTTCGTACTTGTCTATAGTAGGAATAAAGGCATCTATATAAATATTCGGTTAAGTTAATGTAAATGAGTAATAAATAGATGAATTTAGTATTATGAGTTAAAGTTAAAAATATTATATGATTATATTTATAAATAAGTGTTAATACTAATAAAGAGGATAGTTGAAAAATATTTTATTATTGATAATGTTTTGAGATTCGTTTATAGGTTTAGTAGTTTGTTGTTGATTCATTATAATTTGTTTATGACATGTTGGTTTCGTTCATTTTGATTGGTTAATAAGTTATAATAGAAAATAATAAATTATAATCGAATATTAGATTAATGTTCAAGAATGAGACAAAGATAATAATAAAAAAAATGATGTTGGGATTAGGTTGTGTTTGTGATTCGGTTCGGGGCACTTTGTTTTGCACAACACTATCTAACTATGAATTTCATCTTTGAAATGGATTGATCATGTTCTCTTATGCTTGTATTTACAAGATTCGAGAAACTAATAATGCTAAAAGGCACCTTTGGGGTCTATTAGAGACAAAGGGAAGATCATTAACTTTTGGATAATAGCCAATCTTTATGGTTGATGAAACAAGTTAAAAAAACATTTCAAATAGAGAATAATGATGTAATTGAGGCTTATCTAATACCGTGTTTATGACTAAGTACAAATGCGGATGCTTTTGTCCTAACAATTGACAATAAAAATACCTTAAGATGATGTCCATAAATATAAGTCATAGACACACAACTTGAAACTTTTAATGAATAAGTTGATGAATAACAATCATATTCCTAAAAAGTTAACTGGAAAAAATGACAAGTTTAAAATTCAAAATTAGAAAACTAAACCATAAACATAAAACTAATTATATATATAACTAAATCCTAAAAATCCAAACCTTATAAAATTGATCCACTTTATTATAATATATTCAGCATAACACAAAATATATTTTTAAAATCAAAATTAATTAATGCATAAAAATATGATAATTAAATTTAATTACCAATTTCAAAGTCTAGATGCATCATTAATACATAAAAATATGATAATAAAATTTAATTACCTAATTTCAAAGTTTAGATGTATCCATCCTTATAACCCTATGCATGTACATTTCAAAATTTTATAATGAACAAAGGACATCTAAAACGACGATGGAAAATGACAATACAAAAAGAAAGAAAAACAAATTATACTTACTATTATTAAAAGTTAGACCCTTAAGACTCAAGGACTACTACTATATTGAACTTTCTTTACACAACTCAAGCTAAATTTGTTAAGAGCAATTAGGAACAACCTAGCTTTCTATGTAATTGAGTTCTAACCCAATATAAAAAGAACTATTTAGTATAAAAGATAACGAGATCAGTTGGACTTCATAAATTTAATTAATATAAATTAATAATAAAAGTATTATAATATAAATTTTGATTGTCTTGTTATTATTCGTTATAGATTAATATTTTTTTTTTAAAGATTTTTTTTGGTTTTTTAGTTATTTATATATTAATATTTATAATTGTATCAAATGACACTCAAAATAATGAAGTCTATATTTTATATTTTTGATGTGTTATTTATTTTTTTATAAAAAATCATTTATCATTGCATTTTTCAACATTTAGTAGAGTTAAGTATAATTCAAATTAAATATACATAGTTATCATCAATTTTTAAAAAGTGAAAGTTATTCTACAAAGGTTAGAGAAAACTATCTATTAGAGAGATGAATTTAATGATGTTAGGGTTAAATTTGATGTACTATTATAAAGACTATTTATCACATAATTTAATCCATATACATATGGAAAAAAAAATCTATTATAAAAAAATCATTTATCACACAATTTAATCTATACATACATGAAAAATAAGCTACTATAAAGATCATTTTATCACACATTTCAATCCATGTATAAATGGGGAAAAAAGAGTCAATCAATTATTTCAAAAAGGTTGAGTTTTATAAAAAAATGTCTTAGAATTATTAAGAGCTTTTGAGAATAAAGTGGTCATGGTTTTTTTAGCAACAACTAATGTTATAAAATTGCACTTTTTTTAATGATACTATATTGTAAAAAAAATTTAAGTTGGTGGAAGAAATTTCTAGCCCCACACCAAAAATAACCATTGAAAATCTAACAACTAAAAAGTGGAGTCTCTTATCTTTTAGGATAACATTCCAATTTATCATGTATCTTCTTCTTTTTTCATCACTTGAACATCCTACTTCATAAAAATAGATTATAAGATTCCTTGTATGAGATTGCTCTCGAAATTGTACAATCTTTTGGATAAAGCATAATACCTCTTCTAAAACTTTTGTTGACAAAACAAATTCTTTTATTATTTTAAATATTAAAATCTCACATAATAATATAAAGATAAAATTGAAAGCAAATTATAGGATATTTTATTAAACTCAAATTCATAGTTTTGAGACAAATTTTTAATCGATATTTCATGGGTACTGGTTCACAAGAATCCATATACCATGAGATTGACTGGTTCGCTTAGCATTCATTATATCTAAGAGATATTTGTAGAAGTGAAATATCAAGACTTTCTAAATCCACTTAATTATAGTGCTTCACTTACGTAAGTGAACCATTTATTTTTATGAAAAAAGAAATCTTATAAACTACTTCATAAAATATAATGCAACAAAATTCAACTTGAATCATATAATTGAACTTTAATAATATATGATATAATTTAATATGTTAAAAGTAAAGACAAATGTTTAGTATCATGTAGACACTAATATGTTATAAAGATCTTCCTTATTAGAACACACAATAAACTTTAAAATATTTGAAAACCCAAAAACACGCAATATAAATTACTAATTTAGATATTAAAATTGCGACCCGACAGTCCGAAATTTTAATTTGGTTTTTTAAAATATTATGTTGATTTTTTCACGTAAAAGAAAAATACATCCTCTACGCTCGGACAAGCGTATCCGTGCATGGAGGAAACGCCCGTTGGTATTTTCCAATGTATTTTGTTTCTTACCTATGATTGACTGCATAACCTTTATGGTACGTGCAAAAAAGAAACCCCTACGAAACCAATTAATAAACATAGAAAAATGGCGACTTAGGTAGCATACGAAGATAATCAATGTATTTTCAAACATATTTTCACATAAAATTTAATAGGCTAAATATATGGTGTAGTGGTAATTTGTAGAATTGTAAATAAATATAATAATAAATTATTATAATTAAAATAATATTTAATTTTTTAAGAGATATAAAATAGTTTTATTTATAATTTTATTTAGTAAGATAAGATAAATGATTATAATGATGGTTAATTTTTAAGATAAAAATGTATATATATTTTATATTGTATTAAAAGGGATATAAAATTGTTCAAGAATTACAAAAAGTAATTTGTATGAATGTGACATCAAAGAACATACAACTAATCAATTTTGACTAAGGACAATAAATAAGAAGTTAATAAGATTGTTGTATGAAAACAGCAACCAAAAGCATATGTTGAAACTATTATCCAATAGCTAAAAAGTAGTTAGACTAAATAAATTAACGATTTAGTAGATAATTTGATACATGAAGGACATATTATGCCACAAATTTCTTGCTACCAAGTTGGCATCTTGGTGTCCATAGTGTCTTGTTTGATATGGTACAACTAGGTTTGCAAACTATAAAATCGTTGAGTGAGGTTTTGATATGCTTGGAATTGATTTGTCATAACATAGAGAGATTGGCAAGTTGAAGAGACAAGTTAGAGTAGAAATATTGTATTTGAATTTCATGAGTAGAGTTCAAATAACTTTCACTATAAGTTGCTTGCATGTTTAAACCGCTACACTCTAAAAAAATTAAGCCTAAGAGCGTGGTTCTCTATAACCGATTGTAAGTGAAGAGAATTGAAAGCAAGGATCAGAGGGCACCCCAATTTCTTTTTGCATTCATGCAAGTTTGGAAAACTTGTTTAGTAGACTTAGGAGCATGACAATGAATGAGTAGGGTGAATAAAATAAAGATAGGAACTAACAAAAAAATTGAGTTGGAGGAGCTTCTAGGCTATAAGTTGAGGCTAGGCATTGGCTTTGGACATCCACAAGTGAAGGCCAAGCTTTTTTCGAATGTCAATACATTCCCATTTTTCATGAAGGTAGGTGGTAAAGGAAAACTTAGGGATAATTCTTTTGTAAATTGCATTTAGAGGAAAAATATAATACTTCGAGCATGGGATCAATGTAAGACCTTTAGGAGATTACAATAAGAAAACACATTAAGCTTGAGGGTGAGAGAGTGGGGAACTAGACCTTGAATTTCAATAATATTTGGTTGGTCAACTTGTTTGAGTTTAAATCTTTGCTTGAGATCTAACCATTACTTCCACTAGAAATGAGTTGTTCCTAAAATAGTTGAACATTTAAATACCCTTCTTGAATAGTCATTTACCCAAGGGTGAGCCATTCACTTGAATAAGACAATTCCACCAAATGGAGGTTGAGGAGAAGCTTAACCCATGTTATAGGGATTGATCATACTAGATGAGTTGCTAGTAGATAGTTTACTGAGCCCTCTAAATAGTATTAAAGGGAGTAGAGCCAATAGTTTTGAAATACGAGGTTAATAGGATCTTCCTTCCAAGGATTGTTAACAATAGTAATTTGGATTCTTAGTTGAAACTAACATTGCCATGTTGCTATCACCTTTCAAGGTGTGGACGATCCATTTAGCAATGAAACAAATGCCTTGATAATGTGGGTTGATGATTCTTAAGCAACCTTTTCCCCTTGATCAAATACAATGATTCAAAGAAGTGGTGAGCATGCCCTTTTTATCACCTCACTTGGCCCAAAGGCAACTTTAGATAAGTTGAGCAAGTTGGTTATAATAGGCTTTAAATGACAACCAATACGTCAAGATATAAATATGGCTAGCCAAGAGGATTTTCTTGGCCACTTGGATTTTCCTAGTCATGGATAGAAAATGATTGCCCCAATTAAGAATTTTCGATTCATTTTTTTGATAAATTGGTCCCACATATCGTTAAGGACACTTCAAACTCAAAGGGAATTCTAAGGTGCCTAGTGATATATTTTCTTTTTAGTTTACTAATGCTTTACATTTTATATATTATAGTTGATATATTTTTCTTCACTTTTTATTTTACAAAATTGAAAATTTATGAATTTCTTTTGTAAAATTATATTTAAATTAAGGACATTATTTAAGAATAATCGAATTGGTTGATTGATTTATTCATTCTTTTTTAATTGGTTGATTGATGTATTTTTATGTATAATGTGAGTTGTATTGAGATATGATTATTTGTACTAAAGGATATCTAAAAACCGAAACAATCATTTTTCTATAATTAAAAATAAATTTGAATATATAATCATATTGTTTAAAAGATTAAGATCAAATATTTTTATTAGAAAAATTCAAATTCAAATTCCTAACTTTTAAATAATTATTCTTAATACATTAAATATTATATTACTAATAAAAAATAAATATATAACTTCTAATAATAATGCTTTCTAAATAATATGTTATTATTCTTAATACACCAGATAGTAGTAAAATTTCAAAAAACTAAATATTTAACTTCTAATACTAGTAATAAAATTTCTAAGTACTATATCACTTGACTCGATAAACTGAATTAATTGATCTCCATATAATTAGAAACTGATTCCATTTATTATTCTGATTATATAAATTAAATATTAACTCCAAGATTACTCCAGAAGAAAAGTATTTAAAACTCAAGAGTCCAGAGTAAAAAAAATGATTATTTTAAAAAAGCAAGTAAAATACAGGAATAGTAATTCACTTTACACCTGTATATACGTACAAACATAAGTCCCATGTAAGTCATTCAATAAATTCTCATGAAATGAAGCTAGTGAGGGGAGTATAAAAATTCTTTGTAAAGGAATTTTTGACTAAGGAAGCTGCAAGGATGCTCTAATATTTTCAATCACTTCTGTGGAAAATATTCAAAAAAATCAGTCTACATAATCCTTGACCTTGGTGAGCCACCATCGTCATAGCTAACGATAAAACTATTACCATACAATAGAACGAAATGTTTGCACTCTTGGCATTTTGAATATAAATTGAGACATTCACTTCATTTATTAATGCTCTCGATCTCCTTTCGGGTGTTGACGATATCAGCTTCGAGTTCTCCTCCATCTTCAGTCTTTTTCTTTTGATTGAAGGTTTGATAGATCCTGTGACAAGATTGTTTGTGGGCAATCCAAACACTATTCATCGTCATACCTATGGTACCCCAACTACGCGAGCCATGAAGGAGTAGCAGGTAAGACTTATGTATTTTTTCACTTTGTTCTTTTTCACACATTTTTGTTGTTGTGGTAGATCAATACATGGTGCTCTGGTGCGTGGTGTGTTTGTTTTGTTATAGTTGTAAGTTTTGGGTATGTTATTCGTGTTTGCGGATAGAAACCCAACGGAGGAATTCAACGTACACGGCGAACAGATCTTTCACGCATAATGTCTCTGCAGTTTATTTATCTTTGGTCATGATATTGGCATAACATCTGAGACTTTGGGTATAACTATCTTGGAGTTTTCTTTTTTCGAAACGAATCTGGAAAATCCAATTGTGGTTACACTAAATTCAACGAGTAAAAAAATTGGGAATTGGGTTCTAGTGTTCAGAGCAGGACATAACATTATATGTTCTTTGATTAGTTTTTTTAATTTTTTGAAGAGCCTGTGCCCTTTCTGCTGGACTGGCCGTGAGTGATGTTCGTGTGATGCATTTAATGTTTTATTTTATTTATGTTTGCTCAAAGTTACTGCATTTCTTCCTATGCTTTGTACGTTCCATGTGTTGTTTTTGGAGTTGACTATATCCAGCTTTAATTTGTGAGTGTCTAAAATTCCAATTCCATCCTTGTTGAGAACAAGCTTTTTGTTTTGGCTTTTGAATGGATTTTCATTTCACCCAATCATGAATTTTGAGAAAGGGGGTGGATTTGGATAAGATGGTTTACTGAATTGGGACCTCAATGTTTTTGGGTTTCTTTAGTCATGATAAAGCATATAGTGTTGTATTTGTCGAGAGCATTCTGCAGAACCTTTCTTCTTGCCACAACTTTTTCTGTGGGTTGGACAGAGCAGTTGGCAATTAGCTGGCATAACAAGGAACTTCATTTACTCAGGGAATTTATGTATCTGTGGGGAGCTTCCTGCTTCACATGTTGCTTTATATTAGGTTGTGTTACTGTTTTTCTTTATTTGGTATTCTGCAATGTGGGTTCTGAATTTCATCATCAGTACTATGCTGGTATAGGATTAATTTCGATTAAATCAATTATCCAGGATAATTGGTAATTCAGTCATCAACTGAAAAATAAAACAAATGAGAAAACCAAAAGTCAGATTTTATTCATGCTTCTGTCAGCAAATTGATTATCAAGGTTTCTATTTGAACTGCAGTAGTTTTTTAATTTGGCTGGTTGTATTCCATCATGCAGTGAAGTCAAAATATTTTAAGAGTCTTCTGGAAAAACTGGCATGGTAATTTTCTATTCCAGAAGACTCTTACATTGATGCATTGTGAACAAGGCAAGCTTAAAATGATGGTCAAAACATTGTTTTGTTTCTTAAAGAAGTTTCTGTAATGGTAATGCCAAAATCTATTCCAAAAAAAAGCTATTCCATCATTTCATTGTACAAGCACAATAGTTTCTTAAAGAGGAATCTGTCATGAGAACTTTTTCCAATTACAGGACAGGCCTCGTATGTAATCTTCCAATCTTGTACTCACTGTCGTGTGTGAAAGAAACAGGAACACAGGAGTTATTTGAATTAAATTAACTGATTACATTGAGTGTATTGTGAAAACAAATGGGCTTAAATATACAACTTTTCAAATGAGGGAAATTTCATTGTGTAAAGGAGATGATACATAGTAAACTAGATAAATGATGGCGCCCATTAAGTTATGATGATGTGAATAAACAAGTTTTTTTTATATATTATAGATCAACCAGGCAGACTTTGAAGAAGTGTAGAAACTTCGTGGTCAGTTTCACAAATAACATTCCATATTGAGAAGCCTACAAACAACAGTTTCTACACTTGCATCCATCCAGAGGCTAGTGAGGTGGAGGAAAACAATCAGCAACGTTTGGCAATACAGTTCCTTTAACAGCCTTGGAATCCAAAATTTTGTACAATGATCATAGAAAACAGCAAAATGAGCCAAGTTAGTTTTCCTAAGAGAATTATCAAAAGCAGCTGGCTTAAGTGTGAGACGAAAAAGGCTACTTGAAACATGGCACCAAGAAATTGGCTGAACTTGGGAAAACTATATGGACAGAGCGTTCAACAAGTGTTGGATACACTTCCCTGTGCTAAGTTAGTGAAGGCTTAGGAGATTATTGCCTGGGTGTGAAATTACATGAAAAGCATGGATACCAATAATATTTTACTGATTTATTTTGATGTTTGGTAATGCTTAGTACACATCAAGTTCAACTAAGATGTGAATGAGTTGAAACTGAAAAGTGTACCCATCATACTAAGAGTTGGACTGAAAATCACATTTCTAGCTGCCTATCGTATCACAGCAATGAGGATCTCTACAACAAGGTCATCTCCTCTGAATAAAGGTAGAATACAAGTCTCAATTGAATTTACTTCTTTGCATCCACAGATGGCATTGCTCCTAGCCTGGTGGGTTATGTGCTCTTTCAACTTTCTCCAAGTATTACATATTCTTTAAAACATGGGTGCCTTGTTTATGAAGAATAGGTCCAGCAGTTTTCTAGATTAATAGACCAATTTACCTTTGAGACCAGTAACTAGCTTTTATGCAGTTGCATTTGTACTGGTATAATCCAGCATGCTCAAAACTATCCTTTTAGTTTTATCTTCTAGGGCATTTCCTTTAATAAAATTTTGTATAGAAATTTCATTAGGAATGTAAAAATCATTAGAAATCCTTTTTGTAAGATTGGGCCGATTAGAAGATGTATTGACCGTATATCTTTTCTTTTATCATATTTGGAAAATCATGATTGTATTTCTTTTTATTTTACCATATATATTGTTCAAATGTTGTACACATCAGTTTTGACATCCTGACCAAGCTTGGGAGTAAACCAAAAGTTGCAAATCCACCCACAACATTAGTATGCTTGAATGGCATAGAAATCACAGTAGCATTATTTTGGAAAAAGAATATGAGTAAGAATGTTCAATCAAGGACAGGGAATTTTCCCATGCCCTTCTGACCATAGTGTTGAGCTTGGACTTGGCAAGCTGATTTTGGATTTGGATTCGGACTCAGTGGAAAAGCTTAGTCAAAACTTGGCAATTAAAAAAAAACATATAATATTAATATATGAACAGTGTTTTTAATAATTTAAAAAACAATCAAATTGATTTTTTGAGCTTTTTGGGATTGACATTTGAAACTTTGATGATATTAAGTATATGGAACTGTTTACCAATGTTTTTGTCATAGTTGTTATTTTTCATATTTAATGGCTAATGCATGTTATATGTTTGTTTTGATGTGTACGCATTACACTTGGCATGGAACATATCATTTTTTTTTATCTTTTGGGAATATTACATTGCTTCTTTAATTTTCCATGTTTTTCTCATTTTGATACACCCATCTCATTGCCATGCAAATGGAATCCTACCGTGATCGGAATTGAACTAGCACATCAATGCTTCATGCTGGTGGACAATTAGATTTAAATTTATTTGCTACAAAATGTACAAGAACGTGATACAAATCTGCTAGCAAACATGAGTGCTAATGCAATTCCTTAGCATAGAGCTACCTGGATCCTTATGGTCACCATCATTTGGTTCACTTTCTAAACCTTTTAATCCTTCTTGTTATATGCTTAATTCTCTTGGTCATCATGTATGCTGTGCACTTCCTTTTTGTTTTTGTTTAGTCATTGAGATATTCATCTTGGGGATAAAATATCCACAATGATAAAGTTCTTCACATCATTTTTGTTTCCATGAAATACACATTGCAATGCATTTGTGGAGATTATAAGTTATGTATCCAGAATTTAGGCATGCGTGTAACTCAAATATAAGTGATGTTGTAACAAAAGCTTTCAGAGGATTAAATGCAGGTTTATCGAGTGGGGTTCTCTACATTTCTGGCATCCATTATATTGCATATTTATGCTTAATTCCGTTTTAAATTTGAGGGACAAGTTTCAAATTCTTTGTTTGGCTTTATTCCAAAGTTACATTCATATGATTCATAATGTTAGTTTCTTGAGATATGTTGAGGTATGTTTTACTGAAGTTAGACTTGACAAATAATGTGGTTGAGATTGCTTATTGCCATATGGCATACACAAGTTGAATCGATAAATGTAATAAAATTTCTAGGAGAACTAACCATACCAAATGAATCCAAAGTAAAAGTACATGTTAAAACAGATCTAGATAGATTTTAGACATTGGATATTTCTCTGGATTTCAAATATGAATTGTGTTACACCAGTACAATTGTAACAATGTAAAGTGTAAAATTGACAAAATTGTAATGTTTACATATTGTAAGGTTTGACTGATCTTGTCAAATTGGATCCTCCACTGATTTTTCATAAAAGGTGTTCTTGAAAAAATGGTGGGTATCAAGGTCTATAAATATGACTAAATTCATATTGAAACTGATGATACACAAAAGCTTTTTTAGCAGGGATATATGAAAACAGGTTTGCATCTTTTGGGCTGATGATGCTGTATGTCATGTAATTGGTTATCCATTTTTCTGAGTTGATAGACAAATAATGGGATTTTTTGATTATTCTCCTTTATGGGGTATCTGAACCATTCTGCAATGCTTGCAACATTTAGATATATGCAACAATATAATTTAAGTGCTAACCTTTATAATTACCTTCAAGAATTATTTCAAGAATTAACTTACACATAGTAAGGATAAAGGATTATATCCTTTCAGTTGGCCATGTTTGAATTATATTTGACTCAGAAATTCAACCAGCATTCACAGAGTTCAGTGTCAAATGAGATGATTTCTTTCTGGAAGCACAGTTTCAATGGATCAGTAAGTACATGTGCATCTATTATGGTTCAACCAAAGAGAAGCTAGAGGGGTCAAGGGTGGATTGTAAAGACTAAACTAGATGAAGCTGTTCACAAAATGGTCCTGGCAAATTGATTTCTAGTGATACAAGTAAGATGGAGCATGAGGGGAAGAATGATCGTCTTTATGTGCAGATGGAAACAGATAGAATTTTCTTTGGAAAAATAAATAAATTCCTAACACTAAAGCTCAGCATTAATATGCATGGGTAATGAATCTTAAGTTGAGATTAGATCTTTTCGTGAATATACCACCTTACTTGCAGCCCATTTTCTAGGAGAATATGCTGTGAGAGCTATACATACTAGAAGATTAAGTTAATGAGAAATTCGTTACAAGATTAATACCACTAAAATAAAAATTTATTTTAGTACAAAATGATAATACTATCACACATGATGGAAATAGTATAATTATATGTTGAAGCTGTTCATCATTTTGCTACTATTTTAGAGGGAAATTAAATGAAATTTTCTGGTATGCAAAAATGTTGCTGAAAATTAGAATTCGAAGTTCACTTGGATTAAGAAGGAAAGCATCTCTTCTTGACATAAGGGATGGTGTAGTATGCTTTTGTTTGGTAATGCATGCCCCGGTGTGAAGAAGGGCAGTTGAAAGAATTGCAAGTTGCAAATCTGGAATTTGTACAGACATACAACTTGCAGCTTTTCTTCTAAATGTAATTGCTTTTAATATTGCTGACGTTGCCTAAATCATGAATATCAGGTTTTAAGAACATACTACTATCTTTTGAAACTTTGTTGTCTAGTTGTGGCCAAACTTTGTCACCCATCTGCTAATCAGTTGGACCAGTTGTTTCCCATGTAATCTTTACATTTGGTGGGACTTTTGTTATGTATATTTCCAAATTTACGGGGCATTTGTGAAATTAAAAAATAGATTAATGAAGGTTGTACCTTAGTGGTATTCCACTTCATTTTCTGTGACATTTCTACACAAGTAGAAGAATGAGACAGTTAAACATTAATGATGTTTTTATGAAGCATTGAATGCTTGAGAGAATCTAGGAAAGTTTGTTGTTTGACTTTAATAGGTTGTCTTACAAATGAAAAATCAGTCCAATTTGCGGTTCAAATATAATAGAGGTCTTTTCAATCTTATTAACTATAAGTTTATAAACTATTGCATAATGACTCCAAATTCTAGTGAGAGCATGAGCTACAGGACCAAGGAAGTTCTTGGCTTTGTCAGTGATTACATTTTTTCTATTTGATTAGTAAATGGAAGCACTGCATGCATAGACATTGGTGTCAGTTTCTTGTGATGATGCTACTGAATTTTTTATTGAAAGCTCAGGCATTATGGTTGATGATAAATATGGATAATCAGTTCCATAACAAGACAATATTTTTTCCAATGCTTTAGTGCTTGAACCAATACATAGATTTTTTATCATAGGTGCTGCAATCGACCTTGTCTGGACAAAATGCTTTGAAAGATGTGATATACTATGAAAGAAGAATTATTGCATTGTATGAAGCATTCATTTTCATTTTTCCTGTCATAGATTACAACCACCTATTTGAGCACAAGGTATCTTTGAGTTATTCAGAAGCTCTCCTTGCTCATGTCATCATTTGAGCAGGTGGACCAAGGAAGTTCTCTCCTTTGTCAGTGATTCCCGTTTTGTATTTGATCAATAAATGGAACTGGTGCTGTGTATGGTGTCTGTTTCATGTGATGATGCTCCTGAATTTTCAATCGAATGTTCAGGCATTACCATTGTTGATGATAAATCTGGACAATCATTTCTGTACCAAGATGATTTTTTTGCCAATGCTTTAGTGCTTGAACCATTGCATAGATTTATTTATCACAGTAGTTGACCTTGGTTGGAGAAAATGCTATGACTGATGTTGTATATCATAAAACAAATTTTGTTGCTAATTATCAATTATCAATCTTAATTTTTGTCTATTGTAGAGTATATGCACCAGTGAGCAGAAGGCATCTTTGAGTTATTGGAAGCCCTACTTTCTCATGTCCTTTTTTTGAATACATGGTTAAACCTTTGTAAGATCATAAAGGGACATTCAATTGTTGAATATGGCATATGAAGTTTCTGTAGAAGTACATACTTCTTGAAAAAACTTTTCAATTGGGTAAGTTGCAATTTCATTACTAAGCATAGGCCACTCCATTATTCCTACTTTTTCAAGATCCACATGGATTCCTTGAACATTAATTGCAATTCAGGATACACAATTTTTTGTAGGGCTGGCATTTATTTTTCTTGACCCTCAATTGATTGCATTTGAGGAAATCATGAATATTATGTGCATGGTGTTTATGATAGTTCTAGGGTGGAACTTTTTATCTTGACCCTCAATTGTGTTTGAGGAAACCAAGACTTTTATGTGCACGGTGTAAACGATCCTCCTAGGTATTACTGAAGGGAAAAATATCCTATCTAACCCAAGGATGCGTCCCCGGCCAAATTAGGGGTGTCCCTAGTAGGAAACGTTTCAGGGACACGGGAATGCCTCAGAAACGTCCCCTCGCCGTCCTCAAATTCTCAAAAATATCGGAAACATTTCTGGTATGGCGCCCAAAAAAGAGGAAACGCCAGGGGATGGCTAGCTGTCCCCAAGATGGCTAGGGGATGTCTAGACGTTCCCCAACCATCCCGGGGACAGCTAGCCATCCCCTACAACCCAGCAACTTTCCAATTCATTTTTGTTTCTTAAAAACACAAAAAGTAATAAAAAATATAAGGGTGTGGGATGCTGATTAGGGACAGCTACATATTTCTATATTTTTGTCATTTCGTAGTTGAAACTTGCAGCTTTCGGGCAATTTGATGTAATTTTTATATAATATGTATGCACATTGTCAATGAATGCAATTAAATTTTGATAAAACTTCATTTGTTTGTTGCTTTCTATGAATGAAAATTCAAAATATCAATTGAACTCTAATATTATGTGTTAAGGTTCTATGATGTATATGATGATTGCCTTATCATATGAATATTTGAAATTTCTATATTTTTAAAATTTTCCATATTTTTTTTTAAGCCGTCCCCTGCCATCCCCTAAAAATAGCCTCCCTCCCATCCCCATCCCCATCCCCGAAATGCGTCCCCCCGTCCCCTGCCATCCCCGTCCTAGAAACTTGGGGTAAATAGAAAATATCTCCACAAAAGTGATTACACATTTTCCAACACAAGGGAAAATCATCATTGAAAAGTCTAATAAAGGTAGCAGGAGCATCAGCAAAGATGACAGGAATGACGATTCATTGTAGAACTTGAATCTGGTTCTGAAGGTTATCTTGCAGTGAAATGTGAACCAGTGCGAAGGACACCAATTCCCACTCTAGAATTGCCCCACTAATTGAGGATTTGCTGTTTCATTTAGGAATCATTGCTAGAATCAAAGAAATTTGTTCCCAAGATTCCAAATTCCCAGAAACATTTTACTGTTTTGGGAAGGTTTCTAGAAACCTGAAATTTCATAACATGCAATTCCGAAATCAAGAAATGTTTTTGAACAATTATAAAAACTTATATATATATATATATATATATATAACAGAGTTCTACAGGAAATTCTAGATCTGGTTCCTCGTCTCATGAGTATGGTTATGTTTCCATTGATGTAAACGGTGTGAAATTAGATCATGGATAAGGTAGAGAGTATGATGATGAGTGGTGTTTTTTGGTTTGTGTTGCTTTTCTTAGTTCGATTGTTTTTCTTCATTTGAATCATTTGTACTTGTGCATCATTTTCATATATAATCTTGTATTCCACATTATCATTGTGTCTTGTCATTTGAAATTTTACCAAAGGGGCATTCATACTCGATGTGATTTGGAGGTAGGCCAGGCTTTTGGTTTGGTGCCTAGAATTTGATCCAATGAATATTCATTTTTGGTGGAAATTGCAGTTGTTCTTTTATTGTATTTATTGAGGAGTTTTTAATATGTAAATAGCTCCATTAACTGTCTTTGCTTAGATTTAATGGAACTGGAGGTCTGCATGGAGAAGTGTTGGTTTGGATACTTCACTCATAGATTGATTGAGCAAGTTTTTTTTTAAATTCTGCATCCCAATAATGAATGTCCTGTAAACAGAATGGTTCATTAGCTGAGATTGCAAAATTAGATTGATGGAGAAATGCCTCTGGTAGGTGGAAGGCCTATTGAATCTTAATAAACACCTTCGAATGCAACTAGAATATCTTGCATTTCTTTTATCAGTAAAGTGGAGATGGGTCTTAAATTCTTAATATTGAACTTCTTTGATGATAAAAATAGTTGACTGCTCGGTTACATTAGCAAGTTAAACATTTTTCTTTACCAAAAGGATGCATGTTACAATATCCATTATAGATTGATTTGCTATCTTGCTGATAAATCCTTCCAAGCAGAATATCATAATAGTCCATAGAACTCATGTTGCATGTTCTTGTAGTTTTATGCTACATCTTTGTATTTGCCAATACAATATCTGTGAGTGCAGTGTTTGGCATGATTTTCATAAATTGCTTACCATGATATTTAATTGTTGTTTGCTTGTATAGGGCTGCTGACACGAGAGATTAGAATTTTCAAGCCTGCCTAGACTGCAATATGCAGTCCCTAGAAAGTGGTGATGAAATAGTGCAAATGGAGGAAAAATTAGCACTTCCACCTCTAGCGTGGGACTCTGCTTGTGATGATAACTCTGATATTGTACAAGTATTTCCACGAATTGGAGATCAATACCAAGCCAAAATACCACCTTTTGATCCCTCCAGGCTTTGCTACTGGAATGATGAAAATGAAAGTAAGGATAGCAAGGTAAAGGATGATGACTATGAAGAACTGTTTGCAGAAGGACTGCCTGTGCCAATAATGCAGATAATAATCTCTTCACCCAAGATTTCTCTAGCTGAGTCTGAGAAGGATTGCAGAAATGAGCCATCCGTGGAGAGCCCAGTTGTTACAGAGGAGTTGACAAAATCAGAGGTAAAATTGGAACATGGGTTTGAGCAGGATTCATTTGAAGAAAGAGATGAAAGGTGCATCCCAGAGAACAACTTTGGTGATAACATGCACATTATCCAGGACCATGTAGATTCTTCTATGGTATATACAAACATAGAAATTCCACTAATTAAAGGAGAGCCAGATGATGTTGGTATAGAGTCTGCAGGTGCAGTTAATAGTGCACCTGATGCACTTTCCTCTGGTAAAGGGCGGCGAAGACGCAAAGGAAAAGGAGGTTGGAAGAGAGTAAAGAAGCCAAAGATTGAGTTGTCAAAATCTAGTAAACAGAAATTTGAACCTAGTGGTCATAATGATCACAGAGAAAAAAAATTGAATTCAGGAAGCTTTATAATGGTTCCTGGTAGCCCATCTGAACCTTGGACAGAGACTGAGGAGGATGTTTTTCTCCTTGCATTGTACATATTTGGCAAAAACTTCACTGCAGTGCAAAGTTTCATGGAGACAAAAAAAATGAAAGATATCCTAGTGTACTATTATAGCAAATTTTATGGAACAGAGTCCTATTGCAGGTGGGCAGAATCTAGAAAAATTAAAAGTAGAAAATGCTTTCAAGGACATCGCATTTTCTCTGGATGGCGTCAGCAGGAGTTGTCAATGCGCTTGCTTCCTCATGTACCCGAGCATTTGAAGGATAAGATACCAGATGTAAGACTGTTCTTCCAGTGGAAACTCTTTATTATAGTTGTTGCAAAAGAGTGAACCAGAACATATCAGTCCACTAACTTTTTTCAAAAACTTCTTTAAGCTTTGGATTTAAACTTATTTAACTCCAAATGCGGTAGAAAATGCAGACCTGATTAGCATGTTAGGAAGATAATCAAGCTATGTCAAAGCCAAAAGTTATAGCATTGTTTCTTTTACTAGTGTTTGTTGATTTAGCTAGTTAACTTCAATTTTTAAAGTGTCACTCAGGCTTATTTTCTTCTTTGTGAACTTACTACCATAAAATTGTAGTCTGATTTAAGGATAAATATTTTGACAACACGGAATGTGGGAATCATATGGAATGCATATTAACACCATGCCTTGGTGGTATTCATCTGGATATTACTACAGCACTCATTTTAAACTTCAATACTGGATGCTGGGCTAAATTTTTTAACATTGTGGTTAATATTGTGCTCATGGCAGGCGATGAAAGGATTCGGTGACGGGCGGATTTCTATTGAAGAATTTGTAAAAGAACTGAAAACACTGGTGGGGCTAAACACATTTGTTCAAGCGATTGGAATTGGTAAAGGAAACCATGACCTAACAGCACCTCTTATGGACCCCATGAAAACTAATCAGGTTGTTTCTGCACGTTGTGAAATCCCAATGGGCAGAGCATGCTCTTCACTTTCTACTGAAGAGATTGTCAAATTCTTGACTGGAGATTATCGTCTTAGCAAAGCACGATCCAATGACTTGTTTTGGGAAGCAGTGTGGCCTCGTCTCTTGGCAAGAGGATGGCATTCTGAGCAACCTGATGATCAGGCATTTTTAGGTTCTAAACAATCTTTAGTCTTCCTCATCCCTGGTGTACAGAAGTTTTCAAGAAGAATCTTAGTGAAAGGTGTTCATTATTTTGATTCCCTGAGTGAGGTTTTGGGTCGGGTAGCACTAGAACCAAGGTTGCTTGATCCCCCAAAGGCAGAAATGGGTGAAACGATTGGAAGCAAACTGAAGCCAGAATGTCTCTGGACTGCTGAGATTCTAGACGAACAAAGTAATCGCATGCGAGAATCCCCATGCTATCTTCAACCAAGATATCACAGAAGTGATATAGAGTCTTATGTGTTTACAATAATTGACACAAGTTTGGCCTCAGAAGGAGAGGAGACAGGTTGTGTTCGACAGAACAGAATGTTGCCCACAGAAGATCTATCGGCCTGTCTTCAATATGATTCTGGGGAAACAGAAGAACTGAATTCAGAATTACTTCTTAGTATGGAAGCTAAAGTTTGTCAACCTTCAATCCTGGATCCATTGAGTACCTGTCCAGCTGAGCCTGTACCAGCTCTTACACACAATGAGAACTCAGCAGAGCTTGATGAGGTATTCACAGCATCACCATCACATAGCAGCGCTCTTCCATCATCACAATCTGAACAGAATGATTATTGCAGCACTGGTCTAATGTTGCAAACTGGCCCTTCAGCACCCATTTCAGAAGAAGGCACAGTTTACTCATCCTTTAGTGGCAGAGGCAGAACCTGGGAACTAAATGAAGAAGGATGCAGTTATCCTAATACCCAGGATACTCATGCTGTGGTTTCGCATGATGAGCTGCCACTTTCATGTAATAATCTTACCTCTATCTCAAAACAGAGGAGATTGAACATATCCAGTTGTGGTGACTGTGAAACAACTGATTCTAGGTTGATAGGATCCAGTGCTGCCACAGAGCATCAACTCGTTTCAAATGGCCTAGCAGCGAAGTTTGAAGCCAGGAAAGAAACCCCTTCATCTGTTGTAGAAACTGGCACATCAGACAAAGGAAAATGCATAATATCTTCAACTCAACCAAATGACAAGAAAAGTGATAAAGATCTTTCAACTCTTCAAAGTGAATGTTGGTCTTCTTTCAGTAGGACTAGTAATAATGGACTATATTCTAAGCTATACACATTCAAATCTCAAAAGTCACTTGATATAGCCTCTCCGAAAGATCCCTCAGAGAGTGTGATGCTGAGTACCATCTCAGGAGTGGAAACTGCACACATGGGACCTACAAAGTCAGAAGACATTTCTTTGTCTGAACATGATACTGGGCATTCTGAAGAAAAGGCAATTGATTTACAACGACAGTCCTCAAGTCCAATGTATGAAGATGCTTGGAAATCTGAACTAAACTCTCAGTTGGAGCAAGAGTCTAGGCATTACCAAGAGCATCAAAATGGCTCACAAGCAGCATTGGGGGGCAGCCCTTTCGAGGAAGGTGTGAATTTTCAAAATTCAGAAGACATTTCTTTGTCTGAACATAATACTGGGTACTCTAAAGAAAAGGCAACTGATTTGCAACGACAGTCCGCAAGTCCAACATATGAGGATGCTTGGAAGCCTGAACTAAAGTCTCAGTTGGAGAAAGAGTATAGGCATTACCAAGAGCATCTAAATGAATTACAAGCAGCACTGGGGGGCAGCCCTTTCGAGGAAGGTGTGAATTTTCAAAATTCAGACCCTCAGAAGATTCCCATACTTCCTCATGAGCATTCCAATGACCCACGGAAAGCACAATCTCTAAGTCACATTCCAGGTGATGGACAGCCTCATGAGATTCTGGAAAATTATGCACAAGAGTCTCGAGTGGAAGGGCGCAGGCAAAGTACTAGGAATCGCCCATTGACTGCAAAGGCATTGGAAGCATATGCATCTGGTTTCTACACTGCAAGACGACGAAAAGGTGGGAAGAATACTGCCAACACAGATAATGCTCATACCAAAACCATATCTAGGAAGTGTATATATGACCCTAGCTTTTTGCCTAATGTATCTAGCCTAGATAATAATGATATCACTATAGTGGATACAAGTATGGACTCTGTAGATGGAGAAGGAAACAATGATTGTCAGGTAGGGCGTAAAGCTCGAAATGGTTACAAGAGGAGAAGAACCCATGCTGTGATGAAAGTTCCAAAGACAGGCTTTTACACAGAAATTATAGAACAGGATGGAAAGGACGATGTGGTTAGTGGAGTATTGGTTTCTGAAGTAGTGAACTAGGAGCTAAAAATATAGAAGAAACAGTAACATGATCTTTCAAAGAATGCAGAACCTTTCAAGTCAAAGTTGCAGATCTCAAGTAACTTCTGTATGTAGAAATCAGCACAGATACATTTTCTAGTTTCTATTGATGGTGTTGAAGATATGTGGAAAGGAGAAAAAAAATCTGAAATTCATTTGTTTCCTATGATTCATATTGGCTGGATAAGAATGCTACTCACCATCGGCTAGGTGTATCAAGTAATGTAGCGGCTACTGAGAGGCCACTGCTTTCTGGTTGATGTTTATGGGGGCTATAATCCTCAAAATTGAAGACCTGAAAGACACATTGTCATTGTAATCATCTTTGTCGAGCTGAATTAAAAATTACTGTGATCATAAACTTTTTAGTGAAAACTTTCAGTGTAATGAGGAGTAACTGGCTTGTCTGCTAGAATGAGGATTTACCACTTTAAACCATATTTTGAATTTTCTTTTCATTCTTGCAAAGATAAAGGTCAAAGATACTATTCGGTAAGCTTTTTCAGTTGCTAGGTTCTCTTTGATGTAGACACACCAATTATTATGTGTCCTTGAGCTTCAAATAATTTATATTTCTTGTCCTTTTCCATGTATAGTTTGATGGCGAATTGACACAGGTTGGGCTTCCAACTGGAAATAGCTTGCTAATTGGTCCACTACATATTTATTTTCCTAAAGAGGCTAAGTGATTATCTCAAAATGCCTTAGCTAGCTCAGTGTGATAATAAATTGATTTTTTTGTAGAAAAACAGTATACAAAACTGTGATTCTAAGCAGATTGAATCATATGCAGCACTGTAACTTTTCTCAGTTGATAATTTAATAGAATCATATCCTGAGGACCCTGTTTGAATTTTCTAAAAATATATATTTTAGATCCAGAATTAAATCGGGATCATACTTCTGTAGCTATGGATTTTAATGCCTCCTCCTTCTAAAGGATAACCTTGTGGCTGAATGCTAATTGGTGGCATTTGCAAGGGGTTTACTCTGGTTCAAAGCTTCCCCATAACATCAGAAGACATGCATCAAACTAATGACGTAATGATTATGGGGCACATTAAAGCCTGACCAATGTTAACAAGTTTTAAGAAAAATATCAAAATATTGAAAGAATACCAAGATGATAATTGATAGATAAATATGTGATGTCTCTCAGAAGAGGTTGTTTGTAATCCTAACCAACTCTAGCCTGGTTATAAATTTTTTCATCCTTCCACTATGTTCAAATCCATGGAGATGGAAACATTGCTTGAACTTAATAACCATGCTGGACAAGTTTGATCATAAATTTCAAAACCCTTCTGGTTAAAAGGTTAGGATGTGGGGAAAACATAAATTTGTATATATAACTGAGAAAAATTGATCATATGCAACAACTTAATTACTAAAAATAATATAAACTAGCAATCGCACCTTCGTGTGCAATAGGTATGCCGAAGATCTACGGAGATTAATATGTGATTGGCAATTAGTAAAGGAGCATTCAAATTGAAATTCTGCTTCTTTTAGATGCGAGTCATTGTTGGTTAGAAGCAAATGCATGCTAGTTTATTTGATACTTTTGTCAACAGGGAGAAGCCAACATTTCTGTATATTGTCTTCATTGATCTCCACCCTAAGTTCACTGCACCAGTTCACTGCACCAGAAATCTTCATTGACTATATAAATAAATATATAAAAGATTATTTCAATACATTGAATCCAAAACTAAAGGATATGACTTACTCAAAACAAAAAACAAAGTTTGCCCATGGGGTGCCCGATTCCTTGCTAATGGTGGTTGTATTTTTATGGTAAAGATCCTTATGCTCAGAGAAAGACAATAAGTTGAAACAAACGATGTATGGAAAATTTAAGTTCTGAAAATTTAATCCATAATAATTGAGTTAGTGTTAGTGTTGGTCAAAATTTAGAAAAATCACCATAGAAATTAGAACCAAAATAACATAATCACTTTTTTTTGGAAAATTGGGATTAAATTGCAATTATTGAAACAATTGTTGCATAGCCAAAGACGATGGACACTTCATGGAGCGTGAAGGTCAAGGATGAAGTAGGATTCCTTGCATTTGCTTTGGTGAACAGGGCTACAGATGAGGCTCTAAGGCATGGACGTGCAGAGAAAGAAAGGATTAGTATTTTTTCTTAAAGCCATTCTGTTTTATATAGTGATTAAGGAACTACAAGGGGTTTTAAGGCATGTGCTTAAATTGTTTGTACCAAGCTGAGTTAATGCATCTACGACGCAACTTGGTCGAGGGAGGATAGAGACGATTGTTTTCATCCAGTCCGTTGAATCTTTGTTGGCTTTCGCTTTTTTATTTCCCTTGTGCTCGTTATCTCCAACCCTGTTGCTAATGCTTGTAGCTTGGCCACTACGCAAGGCTCGGCCCTCTCATCCCCCACGAGATGGTTTCCACCAATTTTCTGTTGTGTTCAATCAAAAGGATGACCAAAGCTTTAGAAACTTTCAAGAAAATGTAATTGGCAGATGTAAATCCAAACTTCACAACCTTTGCTACCATTCTCCCTGCCTATGCAAAAATGGGGGCTTTGGAACAGGGTATGGACATCCATCAAAGCATAAAGGATAGAGGAATTTTTTCAGATCTTGTAGTTGCAACTGCCTGAGTAGACATGTATGCAAAATTTGGAAGCATAGACAAGGCACATGAAGTGTTTGACAAGGTGCCTCAAAGAGATTTGGTCTCAGATATGCGCAAAATGGATTTGCTGAAAAGGCTTTAGAAATTTCCAAGCAAATGCAATTGTCAGGTTTAAAGCCAAATTCTGCAACCTATGCTAGCATCCTTCCTACCCAATGCCAAAATGGGACCTTTGGAATAGTATGGACATCCATCGAAGCATAAAGGATAGAGGAAGCAATTGCCCTAGTAGACATGCATGCAAAAAATGGGACCATTAACAAGGCACGCGAACTGTTTGACAGAATACCTGAAATAGATGTCATCTCATGGATTGCAATGACTGTAGGATATGTGAAAAATGGATTTGTTGAGAAGGCTTTAGAAACTTTCAAGCATATGCAATTGGCAGGTGTAAAGCCAAATTCCACAACCTTCGCCAATTTCCTCCCTGCCTGTGCCAAAATGGGAGCTTTGGAACAAGGCATGGACGTCCATCAAGGAATTTATATTTATATTGAAGGGCTAACATGAAATTCAAACAAAGCATATTCTCTAACAATCATGAATGATTTGAAACAAAACGCATACTGAAGAAAAAGAAGAGGGACAGAGTTTTGAAAACGGGGTTTCCTCTTATCTATGCACCGCTTGGTACTCCTCGTAGCAATCTGTGCCTAGACGACACGCTCGACCCGGCGGCAGTGAATGGGAAAACCAAGTGATTGCTCCCTCTCATTCTTTCTTTCTTTGATACACTGGTTTGTATTTTATTCTCAGGGATCAAGGCCTCACTCTAGACACCCACTTGCAGCTATTTACGCCGACGCCAAGGAATTTGAAGCGATTGTAACATCACCGTACAATTTTTATTAACGCCAACCTATTTCATAGTAAATGCGAGCTACCAGTGTTGGCATAGAATGCAACTTTCATACGCTACAACCACAAACTACATCTCTACTACCCATCTACACCTTCACATACACTAGCTATTCGCAAATCGCACCAGATATTGTCATTTTTTACCATATCTTATGCTGGATTTCCAAAGTAACCCTAAAGTTGAAAATCCAATCAATAATGTTTTAAAACCACAGTGCGGCGGCATTGTCTATGCAGGTGACAATTTGCACCTGCATAAACAGCGCCATCGACGGGCATGCGATGGTTGTGCTCGTGCAAACCCCTTGCAGCCCTGCCTGCTAACTGTTTCCGTGCAGTCCATTGTCTGGTTGTCACATCACCTCCACGTTCCGACAAGTACTAATATATTCTCCAGTAATTTTCAAAAGGAGTAATAAAAAATTACTAAGTTTCTACAGTTTTTTTTTCAAATAATAAAATAATATAATATGATATAAATATCATATATTTAATATTAAGATAAATATAGTATAATATTAAATTTTGTAATAATATAATATAACATTATAACATTAGAATAATAATAAAATAATAATTTAATATTAAAATTCATAATATTTAATTAATAATATAATATTAAGGACAATGATTATTTACTAAATAAAATATTAAAAAAATCATATTAATATAAAAATATAATAATGGAAATAATTTAATAATAAGAATAATATAATATTAGAATAATTAGAATAATATAATATTAATATCAAAGTAATAATACAATATTATGAATAGTATAATAATTTAAATATTAATAATATATTAATACAATTATATAATAAAAATATATAACAATAATAATAATATAAAACTAACAATATACATTACTTATTTGATTTCAACCCTTATCTTAACAATTGATTCAAATCCAAACCCATTCAATTATCAATATGATATAATACAATATAATAATAATATAAATATAATATAATATAATATAATACATAATCCAATCATTAATATAATAATGTGACATAATCCAAACTTGTTATATTAATAAAATAATAATAATATAATAGTAAATAAATAAAAATAAAAATATAATTATATTATTATATAATAAAAATCTATAATAATAATAATAATAATATAATATTTCAATAATAATACTATAATTCTATACCTCTTTGGCATACCCATTTCACACCAAGCCGCGATTGCTAGTTATATATTATTATATTATTTATTATATTTATACTTAAATTATATAGTACATAAAAAAATTTAGAATAATATACTATATATCAATTGTTTATATGGTTCCCTCTGTCTACCCTACTTAAAGCTTTCAACCCTCTTGATCTGTTTATAACTAGACACAGTAAATTATTTAGCTCTAATATTAGTGTGGTGAATATAATAGTTAATACATTAAATTAAAAAAAATAATATAATAATAATATTATTATATAATAAAAATATAAAATAAAATTAATTATATAATAATAATAGTAATAATAATAATAATAACAATATCATTTTCTAAATGTCACATGTACTACACAAATGTATGCAAAAAAAAAACCAATTATTTTCCTAATTGATCTTCCACACCTCTTCCGCGTACCCATTGCACACCAAGGTGCGATTGCTAGTTTAATGTGCTACTCAAATAAAAATTATCTCCAACACGGTTCCAAATCAACCCCAAATTGTATTTTATAGTGTTTCAAATCCGATGAAAATAGTTTATAACTAATTTTAATATGTATTTATAGTGTTGTTAAAGAATATAATAATAAATAATAAATAATAAATAATATAGTTATATTTTTTAAAAATATTTTTATTATCCTAATATATACTTAACTATGTAGATAAACGATGCTCTAATCTTAAAAACCTAAATGTGTTCATTATTAGGATCTTGGCTGTAATTTAAAAAAAAACACGTACCATAGGAAAAAGCAATTGTAGAAAATTAAAAAATAGTTTTAAAAGAGATAGAAAATAATCCCTCCAAGCATTATCCCTCTTTAAAAAAACAGTAAAAAAATACAATTTACTAACCCAAAACCAAACGCTGATAGTCCACCATTTTAGCCCTAATTATATACTAAAATAATTAAGAAATCCAGAAGTAATTAATATTTCGAGACACTAAAGTTATCATTCACGACACTAAAGTTATCATTCACTTTATTAACGATTTTATTATAAATGATAAATGATTATATTATTTCAAAACTTAAAAAATTGGCCTTTAACTCATTCTTTCATCAAAGAAGGGCCAAAATTTAAGGTGAAAGTGAATAGTAAATAGTAGAAAATGTTCATTCGAATAAATTTCTTCGTGTATTTGCACCAAAAAATTCTCTCATCAAAGAAGGGCCAAAATTTAAGGTGAAAGTGAACACTAAATAGTAGAAAATGCTCATCCGAATAAATTTCTCCGTGTATTTGCACCAAAAAAAAAGTTTACATGCCGCGAAAAATGATGAACGGCTGATATTATTTTTTACCTTCTTACATACCCTATCCAATAATCTTCACCGTGCATGGACAAAAGTTCCTCCGCAAACTTCAAATATAATTTAATAATTACTTGCAAAGGAAAGTACGTGGAGGTGATGGGACAACCGTTAGACGACACTACTAAGAGCATACCCAATGCTTGCTTCAAACTGGACACTCTTGTCTCCCCATATTAGTCATCTAGTTGACTCCCGGATAAGTGTGCGCTGAAAGCCTTGCCTGTCCCTGGGTTAATTCCACCAGACCTCAGCCCATACCGAGGTTAATCCGATGGATGGAGAAGAGCCCGTCCCAGGTTGAATCCGGCCAAATCAGCAGTGAAAAATTGGGAAAATTTCCAAAAAGATGAATGGCTGAGATTCGTCTTGCATGTAAATCTGCACCATCCGGTATAAAAGGGGTTGAAAAAGCTGAGCGTGGGGACGCCTTCGGCGTAAAAAGAGCTATAATTTAGTTTTCATAATATTTCATGATAAAATACTCTTTAGTTTTTGGAATCGAACTTATTTTAAATCTTGTTATTCCTTTGATGAGCCTTATCTATTTGTTTCCTATAATTTTTATGTTCGTTTCTTATAGAACAGGTCTGTTGGAATATTTATTAATCTTCAGTTAGCAAATCTTCACCTGCTTCAGTTAGCAAATCTTCACCTGCCTCCCCAACATAAACTTGCAGCAGTTTGACCTGCCAAAATTTACTGTGGTAGGTATTTTTGAATTTGAATTAAGAGCTCATTTTTGAGCTTGTAGCACAAAACAAAATAGGAGCATGTAACCGTAGGTTTTTTAAGAGTTAAGTTTATGCATTTAGAAGGTGAACTTGGACAACAGAAGGAATGTTCAGCTAAGAACAAGGAGATAGTAGTATGTAGAAATGAATGTGTAGAAGTAGCAAATGAACATCATCAGCTACAACATTGTATAGTCAGCTTCAGTTTAGGTGTGTGCAGCACCAAGTATTGGACAATAGTTCAAATAGTATGTGTCAATGATAATTTTAAGAACCTCCTTTCAAAAAAAGATATAAAAAACTAGCGAATATTTATTTTTTAGGAAAAAATATTAATTTCTATTGACAAATCTTTCATTTAAAAAAAATAATTAATTTTGTTGGAGATTTTTTTACATCACTAAAATTTTGCAGAATTTTTTGGCGAATCTTGAAAAATAATAAGATAATGCATTAATCAATATGGCGAATCCATCCAATCTAAAAATAGTTCTCATGGAAAAGTAGGGTCCCAAGGGTGGAAATTATTGATGGATTTAAGGGGTAGACAATAATATTTACTTGCCACCATTATTTTAAAATATAATATAATGACCCTCATTGTATTCTACAAGGTAAAATATATCCACAAGTGTAATTCTTATGGGAATCAAAATTGTTTTTAGATCATTGATCTAATGACCCTCATTGATTTATAATGCTTATAAGACCCAAAATTGTGGGCCTCATGAGCATTAGTGATTGTGGGTACATTTTACCTCATGTAATAGAACAAAGGCCATTAGATTATATTACAAATCAATGGTAGAAACTAAAGATTAGAAATATGGTCCTAAAACAACTAATAATAATGATATACTATTGACGAATTAATATAGATTTCTACTATAATTTATAAAATTTAGGCGAATCTGATATAATAATTTATCGAATATTGTGATGAATTTTTTAGTTAATTTTTTTTATAAAATAATTTCTTTGGCAATTTACATAAGACTATAATAAATTTTGTAAAAATGTGGCAATTCAAGTCACGTTATAGCTCAAACTATTAGTCAATTTTGGATTCCCAAATTTCAACTATTAGCCAATTGGCGAATATTAGCCACTAAAAAATCACTAGTATGTGTTTTATTTTGTAATGAAAAACAAAACAAGTACTCTGTAATTTTGTAATTTCTGAATGAAAAATAATATATGAAATGAATGCATGAATATTGAATTTCTATGTATCAAGATTCTACTGCCTCTGTGCATTATTTGTTATTTCCTATTCTATCTATCATTCTGTCACAACACAATATCTGTGATTTGTATTGCTGCATCCTTGTCTGCGAACAAGTGGTATTAGAGCCCTGTTTTTTCTAGGCAGTCAATTTATTGTGGGGTGAACCCACAAAAGTGGTTTACAATTCGAGTGAGGAAGGAAAACTTCCAAAAAAATGACCCATTCAAAAAATATTCGTTTTGGGGGGTTCGAGCGAACTCTTGGTTCAAATGAACCCCAAAGAGGTTCACTCGAACCAAGGTTCAAGTGAACTCCTTTGCATGTGGGAACCTGCAATTCCCATTATGGGAAGGGGGTTTGCTCGAACCCCCCTTTTCCCACCTTCCCACCCCCCGACACAAAAATACTCCAGATTTTTGCCCTTCGAAGTTCAGGTTGAAGATGAAAATGGAGGAGAATTCACAGATCCAACTGGAAGATGGTAGTCCTCGGATTGAGCTATCCAATGAATATAATTTTAATATGTTTTGGTTTTATTATGTATGTGTTTTATTAGTTTTATTAAACATAGGCTTTTCACTGAAAATCAAGCTCTCTGTTCTGCACATGTTGAAAAATATGTTGAGGTTGGGTATTGATGTCCTTGATCCATTAATTTTTTTTTTTTGAATTTCGATACATATAGAAAAAATTATGTTGTATACAATCCGCCTATGTTTGAATTGTAATTGGTTTGACTTCGAAACTTGATTAATGAAAAAATATTTAATAAAACACTATGAAACCAAATGAAAAATGTCTTAGATATCGTAGTTACAAATCTAAATTCAAAAAAATTAGAATTTTATCCTTCATACAAAAAAAGTTATGTTGTATACGGTGAGCGTCACTCCTTAAAAATGTTTAAAAAAAAAAACCTAGTTTTCAAAGGAGATGGAAAAAGAAGTGCAATCTAATTCCAAAAAAATTGAAAAATATATTTAGAATCTATAAACAAAACATCAAAAATCACTAGTTTGCATCATTTCCAAATTCTTCATGGTTTAGCCACTGTAGGAGCCCAAAAGTGAAGATTTAGTTAAAAAAATCAGTTTAGTGTCCAGTTTGCCCAAAAATTGTAAACTAGTATTGTGGGATCACTCTGTGAGATTTTTAGAAAAGCCCTAGGTTATTTAGGCATTGATTAGTCTTCTCAAATTTGAAAAAAATGGCAGGAGGTGAAAGCAAAGGTTGGTAGCAACCACCAAATTTTGATGGACAAAATTATGATATTTGGGCTAAGAAAATGAAGACAATATTGGTTGCTAATGACCTATGGGAGTTGGTCATGAATGGCTTCACATATATTATAGACCAATCAGCCTATGCAACTCTCTCTAATGCACAAAATAATTAGTTGAAAGAAACTAGGATGAAGGATGCAAAAAACCTTAGTTTGATTGAGGTAGCCTTGACAAATACTATTTTCCCCCACATTGCAGCAACAAACTATGCAAAACAAGCTTGAAAAATACTTCAAAATAGTTACAAGGGGACTGATAAAGTGAGACTAGTAAAGTTGTAGCTGCTAAGGAGAGATTTTAAGACTCTACAAATGAAATATGGTGAGTACATTTCAGATTTTCACACTAAGGTTTCTAGTTTGATAAATCAACTTAGAATTAATGGAAAAAAATGGAGGAACAGAAGATTATTGAGAAAATCCTAAGAAGTCTGGCCTCTAGGTTTGATCCTATAGTCATTTTCATTGAAGAGACAAATGATTTATCTAAAATGACTATAGAGGAGTTGATGGGTTCACTACAAACCCATGAGCAACGGTTAAATATATATGCTCCTTCCCTAGAGCAAGCTTTCAAAGCTCAGAGCAATGGAAGAGGTTGGGGAAGAGGAAGAAACAATAGAGGCAGAAGTCAAAGAGGTAGAAGAAGAAGCAATTCTGGAAGAGGAGGCTCTAATAGCCAAGAGGAGCCAAGCAACTCACAGTCAGCCTACCGAGACAAGAAGAATAATAATCAGAGGTATGAAAAAAACAATGTGCAATGTTATAACTATCACAAATATGGATGTTGTGCTAGTGAGTGTAGAAAGAAACAACGCAACCATGGGAGTCAAAATACAAATGTAGAAAATGAGAATAAAGATGAAAATGAGAAACCGTTAAATGTTTTTATTGTTTGCAACCTTGTTGAGTGTAGTAGTGATAAAGTATGGTACTTAGACAATGGATGCAACAACCACATGAGTGGTAACAAATTTTTTTTGCCTCCATAAATAGCAACATAAAAAAAATAAAAATGGGAAACAATGAGAAGGTTCATATCATTGGAAAAAGTGTTGTCAGCATTCAAACCAAAAATGGTGAGAAGCAGAATATCCAAGATTTCTTTTATGCCCCTAGCATAAAGCATAACCTACTAAGCATTGGAAAAATGGTTCAAAATGGTTATAGAATCTTGATGGAGAATGGAGAGTGCAAGATATTTGACAAAGAAGGTAGCAAGAAAGTGATGGCAGCCGTACAGATGACAAGAAACAAAATGTTTCCTCTTAGGATGCACATAGTGTCTGTGGTGTTCATAGAAGAAGGACAACAACAACAATGCTCTCAAGCATTGACAGTAGTAGAACAACAATTAGCAGTGGAACAATAGTCTACATTCAGAATAGTCATCAAAGACCCATCCAAACTTTAGAATTTAAGGTATGGGCACTTAATCTTTTCTAGTTTAAGTTTATTGTTAAGGAAAGGAATGGTTAGAGGTCTACCATCTATTGTAGAACCCGATAGAAAATGTGAAGCATGCATTTTAGGAAAACAACACAGACATCCTTTCAATCAGGGTATTCTATGAGAGCAAGAGCATCATTAGAATTAGTGCACTCAGATTTATGTGGACCCATGAAAACCCCCACATCAGGAGGAAACACCTATTTCATGACATTCATAGATGATTACAACAAAAAATATGGGTGTATTTTTTGAAAAATAAATCGAAAGCCTTTGAAAAATTTAAGTAGTTTAAGGCTAAACAATAGGGGAATGAGTGCTTTATAACCTAGGTCATAGAACACCACTATTCTCAAATTGTCATTCAAGGATGGCCTTAGGAATCCTAATTGGATTGACTATCAACCTCACAGGGTGAGTCAATCTTCAACAAGGAAGATCTAGGAGGGGGTTCTTTAAGCTTTAATGGGTTCACCACTAAACAAAAGCTTGGAAAATACAAGTAAACATTCAACTCACAAAACCTAATTATGCAAGCTAAATGAGGGATGCAAATGATAAAATTAAGCAACTCGAAGTTATGGGGTATGTAGTTGGGAAGTCTAGAAATGTGACAAGGATTTTGAAAATGCAAAGAAGCTGTCAAAATATGCTATGGAGGACTAAGATGCCCTTACTGTCTTATTAGTCCTGCTACTATTTTTTGGGGCAAATGCAGAATCTTCAGATGCTATAACAAGATATGAAAGAATCTATGCAAAATACCCTCTGGAGGACTAAGACGCCATAGGTGTCTTATTAGTCCCGATTTGAATTTCTAAAATTTCTAAATGTGATCTTGAGGCTTGATGTTTGCACTTCCTTCTTCTCTGATCTCAGGTCTTGAAACTTTCAAATTTGGTTTGTAGGTGAGTTTTTGTGGAGATGACAACTTTGCAAATTTGCACCTCAAATTATCTTCAAGTCTTCAACCTAAAGTTGCAATCACAAACATATAAGAGGGGAAAAACTTGTTGATTGTTAGTAAATGGGGGTTTTCCTTGGTCAAACCTCTTGTTGGTAATTAAACCTTGGAATGAATTGAAATAAAGGGAAATGATAAATGAACAAAATACTATGTTGCAACTCACCAAACCCTTGTTAGGAAGTGCTGCAAATATGCTTGAAATGACAACAATGGATGTGGTTCTTGAATATTACTTGAAGGATGTTGATATTGCATGAAACACTTGCTTGAATCATAAACCCTACATCACAAATTTTAGCACAATAACAAACATGATGCAATGATATCCTTGATATGATGCTTGAATCTTGATGATGGCTCCAAATGCTTGATGAATTGCTCTTGAATGCTCTTGTGAACTCAATTATGCTATATGCAATGCTCTCACAAAAGAATTGGATTGGAATGAATGAATGAACCTTGTATTTATACTTATCTAAGCTTAATATCCCGAAATTACACCACAATAAGCTGACATAGGAATTCATTAAATAAAGGAGGCTAAATCTTGCTAGAATTTGAAATTAAATCCGGAAAATACCTTAAGGGGGACTAAAGTTAGCAAGCGACGACGGCGAGGCAGACGGTTAAGGGTATGGTTGCAGCAATACCGTGGATGGTCAACAAGTTGACCATGGTAAGGCAGTGGACAGAGGTTGCGGTTAGCCACCGGCTACCGTTACACTGCAGACAGGTAAAATGCAGACTGCGATAAGGCGATAAATGGTGGAGATAACCGTTGGTGGCAAAGACAGTCACCGCTATACCGTGGGTGGTAGAAGGGGAGACCACGGTGGAGTGGTGGGCATAGAAAAGATAGAAAAGTCAAACAACGTGGTACCGTGAGGAGGCAACGAGCAGACCACGGTAAGGCGGTTGACAGTGAGAGGTAACAGTGAAGGCCGACCATCGCAATACTACGGTTGGTCAAACGCTTGACCGCGGTAGAGTGATAGATGTAAAGGAAGTTACGTTGCAACATGTGATTTGAAAATAAAAGGCGAGAAAAGTATTTAAGGCCAAATCAAAGGAAAAATCTATGTAAAAAATATTTAATTTTTCGATAAGGAAATTCAATTAAATATTTTACCTTTTGTCAGAGGAATGCAAAATGGTTGTGGCAGGTAAAATGAAGAGTCGTGACTCTTGAAATGTATGGTATAAATTTTTGCAAAAATGAGTTAGAGAGAAGGGGAACAGGCCAAACGAAGAAGTGAGGTTTTTTTTCAGAAAGCAATAAGAGATCTGGGAATAATATAATGTAAAACAGACCTTCCTGAGACAGAGCAATGGAGAATATATTTTGGTGAAATTATTTTCTGATATTTAGTTGATGTGATAAAATAATTCATATTTTTTGCTTGGTTCTCTCCAAATTGAAATCATCTGCTCATTTGAGTCTAAATATCAAGTGTATTTTTGATTCATCAAGGTGCATTTTCACTTTGTGTGATTTTATTTATTGGTGTCTGCAAGTCAGAACTAAATTCCTTTGAGTAAGTCATAGTGTTTGTGAGATTTCTTTTGGATTGTTGAAGGAGAGCTAGGTAAGAAAACATCTCAACACTATTTATGCCAGTCATAAATTGAGGAAGTCATATGCCAGTCATTAGAACTTCATTCCTTAAAGTGTCTAGCAATTTGAACTGTGTCAAAAAGGAAAACATATATAATTAGTGATACTATCGACTACATTGCCCTTGTGGATAGAAGGCATTGATCTGCCATAACCTAGAGGATAAAATTCATAATAAATAATATATTCAAAACCTTTCTTTTGTGTAGTAGGTGTAGTTGCAGTCATTTTGTCTATCCACTCCTAATTTCCATTGTGGGTAGATTGTTTAGCAGGAAATGTATTTCAAATCTGCATATTTCACATAGGTTCACCCACATAGGTCTTGCATAACCTAAAGAGAAGAAGGTTCAATTATGTAATTGGCCTTGTACATTGGCCAAAAGTGTTGTAAGAACTTGGAAAACTCTTCTGGTTAAAACCTTCATTTTTGAGACCCAACAGTTTGGTGACTCTACTGGGGATTATTAAATTGGACCTAAGCCTTCATAATAGAGTTAGTATTTTGTAGAGGACTCCACTGGGAACAATAAATTATAGAATTTTCTCACTTTTGGAGAAAGTGAGTGGCGACTCTGAATGAACAAGTGCATTGAAACTGATAAAGTGAAATATACATCAGAAAGGAATCATCCTAGAGTTCAGACTATCACAATTGCTCACAATATGCAGGGAAGAAGGTCTTTGTACAAACATGGTGATGGTCCTAATGACGAAAATAAATGGACTCAAAAGAATGATAAGGGTAAGAAGGTGACTAATGATATGGGCCCAACAATTAAAAACAAAACATCAAAGGCACCATTAGAGACACATAATTCAGATGGTACACTGGCAAATGAAAACAATCCTTCTAGAGAACCTCGTACTCCTGAGGAACAGAGGAATCCTTTCTATCGACTAGACCCTGAGAAGGTTATGGAATTCATGGCTGAAATGGAAAGGAGACAACATGAATATGATCAGAAAATGACATTTCTTGAAGAGAATTAGGATGGACTTGGCTATGAAGCAACCTTTGAGGAGAACTATGAACATATGGCTCAAGATGAGATAAATGCAAGACTGGAACATGAGAGACAAGATGTGGAGAGAGCAAAAATAGAATATGAGCAGAGGCTCCAAGCAATTAGAGAACTTGAAGAGTTGAAATTGAGGAAAGCTCAATTCAATACTCAAATGGCTAATTTGCATAAATATGTGCCACCTCATAGGCAGGGTAACAATAATGCAGGCCCATGAAAAGCCCCACATGTCCATCAAAATCAGCCAAATAGACATCAAAATTATGCACCACAACATCAAGGTGTTCAACCACCTCCTTATCAGCAATATGTGGCAAATAATAATCCATTGTACCAGCATCAAAATTACCAAAATCCACCTCCTCCAAAATACACAACCATGATCAGGCAGTTTGATTTGGCTGGATTTCAAATATGTCCTTATCCTATAGACAACAGTTGGAGAAGTCTAGTTCCTAAGTTCACAGGAAGTAGTGCGATTACAGTTGAAGAACATTTAAGGAGCTTTAATGCTTTTATGCAAGATTTGGATATGCAATATGAAGATATACATATGAGGTTGTTTATGATGCCACTGATTGAAGATGCTAGAGATTGGTTTAATGGTTTGCCAACAACCTCTATTGATTCTATTCATGTGTTTTATGATAATTTTCTTGAGCAGTATGGAAATCGATATGCACCAAAATTTGCTTTTGCATGAATTGGTCACTATTCAGAAACATCAAAATGAGTCAGCTTATGACTTCAACCAGAGGTTTTCTAAGTTGCATAATAAGATACCTCCTGGATCCAAATTAGCTGATCCTACTGCATTGAGTATTTATTTAAAAGCTTTTGATCCTAAGACTGGATATGAGCTTAGGAACAGGTGTCCCACGAATTTAGCTGAAGCTGAAAGGATAACACTCACTATTGAAAATAATAGGAAGGCTGCAGGGATGATTGCTAAGAGGGATAAACCAAGGGTTCCCCAATATGCTCCTCCAAATAAATAGGAAAACACATAGAAATGAAAGGCCAAGATTACATGACATGCCATATAATACAAATCGGAGAAACTGAAAGCCAGTGATAGATAGGCTGAGAAATAAAGAGACACCCGATCCTTTGAAGAAGAGAGCGACATACATGGTTGATAATAGTCTTTGGTGTTTAGTTTGTGACCTATCACATTCTTCAAAGCATTGTGTTGTAGCTCAGTCAGTGTTAGGGAAAGACATCAGAAAATAATAATGAAGAAGACCATAATATCTATTTAACTTCCCATAATATTGAATTTGCAAAGCAATGGTATTCATCTTTAGAAGGAGGATATGAATATAATGTTGATCATCAACAATATAATGTTCACATGGCAGAACAACAAATTTTTTCTGACTATGAAAAAAGTGATGATGAACAAAGTCCTTCTACTACATCATATCATACTAATAGGGGAAATGTGAGGAGACCAACTGAGGAAGAAATTAAAAGATTGACTATTGCAACAGTTGAACAGGCCAAAAGCAAGTTTTGGTTGAGAAATAGAACAATGAATGAGAATGAAGGTGTTCCAAGAGGAATATTCTTGAAAAATAAAAAGATGTCCCATCAAATATCAAAAAAGATAAATGATGAACACTATGATAGAAAAGAGAAAGAGTATGTTCCCAAAGAAAAAAATGAAGAATTTCCCATGGGCAAACAAAAGATAGATCAAACATCCAAGAAGGAGAAAGAGGAGAACAAAGGAGAATCAATAGAACAAAAGAAGGCGATCATAACTGAAAGTGCATTTTTTGATTTCATGCAAGCTTTATCCCAAGTAAAAATGTCTGTCCCATTGCTTGAAATGATGAAAATTAAAGAGTATAGGGAAAGTGCTATTCAATTAATATCTAGTGGGAGGAATCAAAATATAAACTGTGAACAAAAGGGGAATCTTGGAATTGCTGATAAGAAAGGAAAGACAAAAGTTTCAGAAGTTTTCCTAAATGCTGCATTGATGTATACACCACAAGTTGATCCATTTTTTACTACCTTACTCATAAATGGTAAATTGATAAGAAATTGCATGATAGATTCAAATGCTTCTATGAATATTATGCCAGTAGGGGTAATGAAACAACTTGGTATGTGGATATATATTGAGGGTGGTAAATGTTATGCCATGGATAGTAGGCCTGTCCCAGTTGTGGGGGTTATGAAAGATATAGAAGTGAAATTAGTAGCCTACCCACAGGCAACCTATAATATTGATATAACTGTGATTGATACACCTCCTCAGTTTGGAATGCTTTTGTCAAGACAATGGACTGCAACAGTTGGAGGTAATGTGCAGTTTGACTTATCATATGCCACAATACCCGTTAATGGTGAAGAGGTAAAATTGTATAGAGAACCAAGGGTGAATCAGATAGTTGAGTGTGTTCCTCAAGAACAAATTAATTGCTTTTGTGATGTGGATTTAGGGAGTTTCAGAGTAGAATTGTCTCAGCCAGAATTAGTGAATATTGACCCAATTGATTGGCTTGTTTCTAGAAATTAGCAAGGTGTGTGGAAAATGTATTTTGATGGGTCTTGCAGCCAAGAAGGTAATGGAGCTGGAGTAGTTTTCATATCACCTGAAGGTACAATGTTTAAATATTCATTTTTGTTGGATTTTGAATGTACAAACACTGTGGCAGAGTATGAATCCTTGTTGATTGGTTTGAACATGGTTGTCAAGCATAAGATTAAGTTGTTGACTGTCTTGGGAGATTCTGAGCTAACTGTGTCACAACTTAGATCCAAGTATGCCACAAAGAACAAGAGGCTGAAACAATATAGAAATGCTGTGTGGGATATAGTGGAACTATTTGATACATTTTCAATTGATTGGATAGATAGATCTGAAAATTTGATGGTTGACTTCTTGGCTAGTGTAGCTTTAAAGAGGAATGATATCACTTTGGCAGGGATGTCCCAGGTTGAATTCAAAATGAGGCTTGCTGTCCTTGACAACATTTATAGCTGGCAGGTTTTTAATGATGATACTAACCTTTTGAAGTTTCTTCATTGTATAGAACAGTATGAAGCACAAAAGATTGATTTTAATTCCTTTGTGGAAGAAGTGGATGGAAAACATATTGTATTTGGGAAGGAAGTTTTACAACTAAAAACCAACAAGCTTCCCAAAGGGCTTGTAGCATTGGAAAGAGTGTATGATGGGAGTGATCATTCTCTCATGAAGCAGACACCTGTTAAAACAAAAGATATTGAAGAAATAAATCTGGGAACTGAATTAGCACCAAAAAGGGTCTATATTAGAAAGAAAATAAACACAACCATCAGGAGAATGTTGATTGCATTGCTGAGAAAGTACAAGCATGTGTTTGCTTGGTCCTATGAGGATTTGAAGGCATATAGAGATCTTTTTCAGCATGAGATTCCACTTAAGCCATACACAAAGCCATTCAGACAAAAGCAAAGGCCTATTAACCCAACTTTGGAACCTAAGATGCAAGAGGAGCTAGCAAAGCTTAGGGATGGAGGTATTATTAAACCTATTAGAAATTCAACATGGGCCTCAAATTTGGTTCCATTCAGGAAGAAGAATGGGGACATAAGATTGTGTGTAGATTTCAGAAATCTTAATGTTGCTTCCCTAAAAGATAATTATCCTCTCCCAAACATGGAGGCAATATTGCACAAAGTAACAAAATGTGAGCTATTGTCAATGATGGATGGATTTTCTGGATATAATCAGGTCAAAGTCAAAGAATCTGAGCAATATAAAACAACATTCACTACACCATGGGGAATGTATGTCTATGTAAGAATGCCATTTGGTCTCACAAATGCAGGAAAAACCTTTCATAGGGCTATGGATGTGGCGTTTGCAGATTTAATTAATGCTATAATGGTGGTGTATCAGGATGATCTCACTGCTTATTCCAAAAGGGCAAAGAATCATGTGGGAGATCTGGAAAATATTTTCATCAAAGCTTTGGAATATGGTATTAGTCTTAATCCTAAAAAATGTCATTTTGCTGTTACAGAGGGTAAAATTTTGGGACATATTGTATCCAAGGATGGGGTTAGGATAGACCCTGAGAGAGTAGATTCCATTGATAAAATCCTAATTCCCAAAATTGTCAAAGCAATCCAATCATGTTTTGGCCAAATTAACTTTGTTAGAAGGTTTGTGTCCAATTTTGCTGAGATTGTTAAACCTATATCTAAGATGTTGAAAAAAGGAGAGAAGTTGGATTGGATTGTTGAATCCATGGACACTTTCATATTTATAAAAAGAGTTATCAAAGAAGCCCCTATCCTAAAGTCCCCTGATTTTACTAAGCCATTTCAGATTTTTTCTTTTGCTTCATTTCATACCATAGCTGCTGTCATGTTACAAAAGAATGATGAAGGCCATGAACAAATTGTTTCCTTTTTTTAGAAAATATTTGCAGGGGTCAGAATTGAAGTATGATATTATGGAAAAACAGGCTTATGCATTGGTCAAGGCAGCAAAAGATTTTAGACCTTATCTTGTTGGAGCTAGGGTAATTTCTTATGTCCCACATGCAGCTATGAAAGATATCTTGGTATAGACAGAAGTGATAGGGAAGAGATGCAGATGGATTAATAAAATCCAAGAGTTCAATATGGAGATTCAAATTACCAAACTGGTAAGAGGGTAGGGTCTGGCAAAGCTAATGGTAGAAACGAATATTGAAGCAAACCAAATCTGCAATGTAGAAGGTAAGGAAGAGGTTGTTGCAAGTATTGAACATACTCCATGGTATACAGATGTGATGTACTATCTCAAACACATGAAGTGTCCTGAGGGTTTGAATGATAATAAAAGGAAAAATTTGAAGTTGCTAGCTTCTAAGTATGGTTTTATAGAAGGGAACTTATTCTGGAAGAATAGGTATGGTATATTGCTATTATGTTTAGATGAGTCCCAAGAAGAACATGTTTTGAGTGAAATGCATGAAGAGGTGTGTGGAGGCCATTATTATGCTAAGATCACTGCACATAAAATTCTCAGGGCTGGTTATTATTGGCCTAAGGTGTTCAATGACTCTTTTGCACATGCGAGGAAATGTGAGGCTTGTCAGAAATTTTTAGGGAAGTTGAAGTATCAAGGAGCCTTTCCACTTAGACCTTTGCAGGTTGATGCTCCATTTTACCAGTGGGGAATTGACTTCATTGGAGAAATACAAGAAAGATCAAGTGGGGGACACAAATGGATATTAGTGACCACAAATTATTTTACAAAATGGGTGGAGGCTACCCCAACTAGGCAAGCAACTAGCAAGATGGTGGTGAAGTTTCTGATGGAAAATATTATAACTAGATTTGGCACCCCGATCAGATTAATCACATATAATGGAATGTGTTTTAGATCTGAAGAGTTTAGAGACTTTTGCAAAACATATGGCATTAATGTTTCTTATTCTTCCCCATATAATCCACAAGCCAATGGCCAGACAAAATCAAGTAATAAAAGTCTTTTGAAGATAGTAAGGAAGATGCTTGATACAAATAAGAAGGCATGGGATTCAAAGTTAAGATTGGCTATATGGGTAGATAGGATTACAGTAAAGAAGGCAATTGGAAAATCTCCATTTGAACTGGTGTATGGTACACAAGCCAGGATGCCACTACAAAACCTTTTTCCAGTTTATAATTTTATTCTACAAAAAGACTTGGATATTTCTGAACCAATGGAGGAAAGAATGGAGTAGCTTGCAAAACTTGATGAAATAAGAAGAATGGCTCAGAAGCAGAATGTGAAATTGCAGTCACAGATGAAATATCTTTTTGATAAAAAGGCCAAGGAGAGAAAATTTGAAGAAAATGACCTAGGATTGATGTGGAATGCTCAGTGTCAGGTTAAGGGGAAGCATGGCAAGTTTGAAGCTTTATGGTTGGGTCCTTTTGTGATAACTTGTAAAGGAGGTGAAGATTCTTATTTCCTGCAAAACATGTCTGGAGAGGAGCAGGAGTTACCTATACATGGGTAGTTCCTAAAGCATTTCTTTTCTTGAGGAATTGTAGAGGGTTAAGGATTGCCAGTGCATGGACAATTCTTAGTAAGCTTTTTTAAACTTTCTTTTCCATGTATAGTAGTTTAGGAATTCTATTGGGTTTGGGACTTGCCAGTACATGGACAGTCTCAGAAGTGCCCTTATTGAAAACATTGTTTTCTTTCCATGTACAGTAGGGTAGGGTCATCTTCCACTCATCATTCTCCATTTTTTTCATTTCCCACCCCCCTCATCTTCCATTCTCCATTTTCCATCTTCCATTGCTCTCATTTTCTAGTCCGTTCATGTCTTGGTCTACTCTCCCAATTGCATTCTGGATTCTTGCAGTGATTGCACAATCACTCATCCCCAACAGGAGCCACTATTAGAACTAGAATTTTATATGAAAATCCTAAAGGTATTTTTACCATTTGGACCCATTCATTTGCTATATTTTCCATTAAAAAATCATTTTTCCATTCACATATACCTTGCACCGTATACCGCTAACTTAACATTCATTAAAATCTCACTCATCGCTTTACCGTGACCTCCCACAATGGGCTCGCAGTATGACAGTAGTGGCTAAGGAATGAGCATAAAACACTTACTGCGCCACCGTGTGCGGTCAAAACATTGACCGCAGTAGCGCGGTGGGTAGTTAGCAATCGGCGAGGAAGCAGTTTGAAGAGTTACCGCGGTACCATTGGCAGTCAAGCCAGTGACCGTGGTAGCATAGTGAATAGTTAACAAATGATGATGGTGAGGTAGATGGTTAAGGGTATGGTTGCCGCAATACTATGGATGGTCGACAAGTTGACCACGGTAAGGTGGTGGACAAAGGTGGCGGTTAGCCAGCGGCTACCGCTACACCGCGGACAGGTAAAATGCAGACCGCGGTAAGACGATAAACGATGGAGATAACCGTTGGCGGAAAAGACGGACACCGCTATATCATGGGTGGTAGAAGGGGAGACTACGGTGGAGCAGTGGGGGTAGAAAAGACATAAAATTCAAACACCGTGGTACCGTGAGGAGGCAATGAGCATACCACGGTAAGGCAGTTGACAGTGAGAGGTAACAGTGAAGGTCGGCCACCGCGATACCGCGGTCGGTCAAATGCTTGACCATGGTAGAGCGGTAAATGTAAAGGAAGTTATGGTGCAACATCTGATTTGAAAAATAAAAGGAAAAATCAATTGCAAAATCTATGTAAAAAATATTTAATTTGCCAATAAGGCAATTCAATTAAATATTTTACCTTCTATCAGAGGAATGCAAAACGATTGTGGCGAGTAAAATGAAGAGTTGTGACTCTTGAAATCTATGGTATAAATTTTTGCAAAAATGAGTTAGAGAGAGGGGGAACAGGCAGAACGAAGAAGTGAGGTTTCTTTTCAGAAATCAATAAGAGAACTGGGAATAATATAATGTAAATAGACCTTCCTGAGATAGAGCAATGGAGAATATATTTTGGTGAAATTATTTTTTGATATTTAGTTGATGTAATAAAATAATTCATATTTTTTGCTTGGTTCTCTCCAAATTAAAATCGTCTGATCATTTGAGTCCAAATATCAAGTGTATTTTTGATTCATCAAGGTGCATTTTCACTTTGTGTGATTTTATTTACTGGTATCTGCAAGTTAGAACTAAATTCCTTTGAGTAAGTCATAGTGTTTGTGAGATTTCTTTTGGATTGTTGAAGGAGAGCTAGGTAAGAAAACATCTCAACACTATTTATGCCAGTCATAAATTGAGGAAGTCATATGCCAGTCATTATAACTTCATTCCTTAAAGTGTCTAACAACTTGAATTGTGTCAGAAAGGAAAACATATATAATTAGTGTTACTATTGACTCCATTGCCCCCATGGATAGAAGGCACTGATTTGCCATAACCCAGAGGATAAAATTAATAATAAATAATATATTCAAAACCTTTCTTTTGTGTAGTAGGTGTAGTTGCAATCATTTTGTCTATCCACTCCTAATTTCCATTGTGGGTAGATTGTTTAGCAGGAAATATATTTCAAATCTGCATATTTCACATAGGTTCACCCACCTAGGTCTTGCAGAACCTAAAGAGCAGAAGGTTCAATTCTGTAATTGGCCTTGTACGTTGGCCAAAAGTGTTGTAATAACTTGGCAAACTCTTTTGGTTAAAACCTACATTTTTGAGACCCAACATATCCATTGATGTTTGTCAAGATTAGCCAGAAAAAGATGTAGTTTATTAGGCTTGTGGATGCAAAATAGGACCAATTAAGACATAAAGAGGAATAAATAAAGAAAGATAGGCCCAAACAAGTGTGAAAATACAAGGATATTCATTTTACTACACTACATTTAGCCCCCACTTTAGTGATAGGATAAATTTGTTTCAAACTCACACTAAAGTAGCCAACCACGCAATCAAGAGGGGTTCAAATATACAAATGTTAGTAAGATAGGATGACAATGAACAAGAGGGTGGTGAAGCCCCTAGGATCAAGATCCTATGGAAAAGCAACATAAGAACAAAGGAACACACTTGTGGATGATATAGGAAGCCATAACTAGATCGCAAGCATACACCATCAAAGATAGGAAAAATTAAAAAGGAAAAAGAAAAATGCAACAAATCAAGCTTTGAATGGTTGTCCAATGCGTTGTGGATTGGGTCTATGCTATTTGATCAAAAAAGGTATACAAGTCGAATACGTTGTCCACTATGAAAATAAAATGCATGCTTACAAGGGCTAGTGAAACTAGTTGTTCACTAGGTGAGCCCCAAGAGGTCCATATCAATGTCATATCCCCATGACTATGATAAGGACAAAAAGAAAATGCATGCTCACAAGGGCTAGTGAAGCTAGTTATTCACTAGGTGAGCCCCAAGGGACCATATCAAAGCCATACCTCCATGAATTTAATAAGGTACAAAGGAAAATGCAACAAGAAAGAGTGATGTTCGAAGGGATTTTGCTTAGTCTGTGTGAGGTCTCAATCTTAGGGGAAATTATTATTAATGTCTTCGAAAGAGGATAAATACAAGGTATCATCCTAGGGAACATTGTACTTAATGTTTCCAAGAGAGTACAAGTGCAAAGGTCTCATCTTGGGGAACATTGTATGTAATTTTTCCAAGAGAGGACAAGGAAATATCACTCTCTCAAAGGAAGTCAAATCCAATGACACCACCAAGAGGACACATCACAAGAAGAAAGAAAATCGCATAAGGAACATGAAAACAAATGCAAATAAAATCATGCCAAAATGATGTCAATGTATGCCCCCACTTTAAAGCGGTTGCTAACACCATTACTGTGAGCAATTGCTTTAAAATAGAAGAATACATGAGAGCCTATTCGGAAAGCCTTATGCCAAGTCATATGTTTTCGAATTGAACTACATCATGAATAAGTATGTCACATATGAGCCAACTTAAGGCATTTCTTCCACATACCAAGCTTGCTCTTACATATACATGGAAGGAGGTGAACTAGCCAAAAGAGACAATGACAAGTGACATACAAGGAGAATGCTACCTAACCTCTTGCCCCCACTTAGTGCAGGACAAGGGTGAGCCTAAATGATAAGAGGAACTAGGTGCTTCAACCCAAGGCAGAGTACCACAGTCCTTAAGATATTGAATTTTGTTTGTCAAAGCCTTACATTCATTAGTAGAATGACCATGAACTCTATGATATGCACAAAATGAAGTCTTGTAGTACAATTTATTTCATGTTTTTGGAGGGAAGGATATCAAATGATCTCAGAGTAGTCTCAACAACATACTCTCTTGATCAAAAGTAGTGGATATATTTTGTTTAGGAGACGATGTCATACTAAAAAAGACTCCTTAGATTGCGAGATTTTGTTCTCTTCTTTAAAGGAAGATGTAAAATCCATCGAATTCGAATCATTAGTGTTTTGCGTGATGCCATTAATGTTAAGAGAGGAATTCTCTATTTCTTTCAAATGATGACAATCAAGATCACTAGTGTCTATTAATTCAGGATGCACTATTGTTAAAGTCGGCTTAGAGGAATCTTTTGTAAGAGTGTTGATGTTAAGTGAAGGCTTGTTTATTTCTATCAAATGACAATAACCAAGACCACTAGTCTTTTCTTGCGTTTGAGGCTCTATAGGGACACATATACCTTGTTCTCTAGCACCACATCCTTTTCCACTATATCCAAGTTTTTTCATAAGCTCATAACCTTTTCCATAAAGTTTTTTCATTTCTTTTGGATTTGGAGGTTGTTGATAGTCCATCTCATGAAAGTTTGTTGTGTAATTGTTGTCTTTTGTTCTAGAGTGGTTGAGGTGGATGATTTTGAAGGGTCTTCCAAATTTTGTGTTGACATTACTGCTTTTTGTTTTCCCTTATTTGAATCTTTTTTTATGATCTTGTATTCTCTCATGAATGTCGGTTCAAAGTCTAAGGAACCCCAATCATCTTCTAATAGCTTTGTGACTTCCTCAATATGTTTTTCTTTGCCTTTCTATTGCATGTGTTCCACTTGTGTAGTTGGTTTCAATGTTTTCAAAGGATTTGATTTATGTTTTTCAAGTTGTAAAACACTGTAAGGCTCATTATCAAGATCCAATGTGTGCACTTTGTTATTGTAAATATACTTCATTTTATGATGAAGTGTAGAAGGCACCCCATTCATTGCATGAATCCACGGTCTTCCTAAAAGGAGGTTGTATAAAATATCATGATCCATAACATGAATTAGTGTTTCTAATGTGGCCTTTCCAACTGTAATAGGAAAAGTGATCACACCAAGTGGTTGATTTCCTACATTGTCAAATCACTTAATGGATAAAGAATCGGGCTGAATTTTTAATTTATCAACACCAAGTTTATCCAAAAGGTTTGTACTACACACATTTAAGGCTGAGCCATTGTCAACAAGGGTTCATTTTATCCCTGTGGTATTGTATTGAGCTATGATCATAAAAGCATGATATTATTTTTGCACTTCCAAAGGAGGGAGCTCACTTTGGTGGAAAACAATATCCACATTTAGTCCTTGAATCATGGCTTATATGTCATTTAGTTGTGCATTAGAAGGGATGGGAACTTGTTGTAGGGAACTTTGAAGCATAGTGTGATATTTAGGTGAATTTTGAATCAAGTCCCAGAGGGATACCTTTGTGGGAGTATTCTTAAGTTGTTCAACAAGATCATACTCCTTTCCACTTTGTGAAGGAAAATGAGGGGGACCTAGTAAGATAGGATTAGGCAATGGCAGGGATGTTGAAGGTGTTTTTCTTGGTTATAGATTGTTCCTAGTGTTGTATGTATGAGCAATGGTATTGTAACTCAGTTGCTGCGAAACATTGTTCTTAGGTGGTTCAAGGATAAGGATGAGTTTGTTTTGAACTTGTGATTTTTGAGAGGGTGGATAAATGATAGGTTTAGGCTTAGGAGAGTACTCTAAGGGGTATCTAATATGCATAACCTTAGAAGACATCATTATTTTCATGATCTCTTAGTGAAGAGGAGTCTAATGTTACCTTATCATCTTCATCTAAGGAATTAATATTTGTCAATTTTCTCATTTTCTTCCACCATTATATCTTCCCTAGTAGGAGAGTTTTTAGGAGAACTACAAACCAAATGTTCTTGATATTCTCATAAGATGACTTCATCACATATAAGGGAGTTATTGATGGTTGAATTGTCTTGTTCATCAATGATGTTGTCTTGTTCCATAATGTTTTCCCTTAGGGAGGAGAGACACATAAGAGTCTCATGACCTTCATCTATTGTATTTTCTAACATCAAAGTATCCTCTTCACAACTAGGAGAGATACTAGTAGAAGAGAAAATGTGACTGTCAAGATTGTCTAAATTTTCACTCCTTTTTCCTATAATGTTCTCCAAAGTAAGGGAAGGAACATAAAGAGGGTTGTCATAAATCTTAAAGGTTTGATTATTAACACCAACATATCCTCATCATTATCACAAGAGGAGAAGATGTTGGGAGATGAATGTGGGTAGGTTTCAATGGTCTCTTTTTTTCTTATGTTATCATCATGATTACTTATTGTTATGTCCTCTTGGTTAGTAATGTCTTGCCTAATAGGGGAGGTAAGAGGACATAAACAATTCGAGTTCTCAAAACTCTCATCGATTAGTTCTTCTAACACTACAATATCTTCTTCACAAGTAGGAGATATAGTAGGAAAAGAAAAATGTGATTGTTATGATTACCCAATGTTTCTTTCACTAGACTAACTTCTCTCTTAGAAGGGATACTAGGAGAGGGATCAACGATGAACAAAAAGAGAGGGGAAAGGACCTCATATTCATATGCACTTAACAAAAATTTCTTACAACACTCAACAAGATCTAAAAAAAGAACATGAAGTATGATAACTATAGAATTTTGCAATGAAAACATGATGTAATGATTGTTCTACAAGCTTGAAATGAAACAATGATGGAGAAAACATGCAAAAGGATAATGAAATTTTCAGATTTCAAACAAGGTAAATTGTTGATTATACTATTCAATGATCTGAAAATGAAATGTTGCAAATGAAAAATTGGAATTAAGAAATGCATGAAATGAACCAATTGAAGCTAGATTTAGTAAAATGCATGAAACATAAAGTCAACCCATTGAAATAGATAACCAATGGCAGCAAACAAAAGCACAAAAGAGAAATTTCAAACCCTGAAAACTGGAAAGTAAAATTCAAAAGGGACTAAGATGCCAGTAAGGGTGTCTTGGTCCTACTGGTGAAATTATGAGGTTCCAGGGACTGGAATGGACAACATACAATAAAGATAGGATTATGAGCCAAAAACCCTGAAAGGGACTAAGATGCTAGGAAGGGCGTTTTAGTCCTAGCAGAGGTTTTTGTTAGAAAAATAATAGAATCTAGACTGTTTACAGTGTTCAAAGGTTGCCTATTCAAGGAGATGATGTTTACAAACAAAAAAATGTGCAAATGAAGGCAAGAAAAAGTGACTAGTGACAAGCAATTGAATGCAATAACAATGTTCCTAAATGCAATTAGGATGATTGACAATGCACTTTTTAGTTTTTCAATGAGATGAGATGATGCAAGAAAGAAAAAATGCAACCTATATGCACTTTCACTAATGTAAATATGAGAAACCCTAGATGCACTTTCACTAATGCAAGATGCAATGCAAGAATGAATGCAACCTAGATCTAGGATTTTAATGGACTCCAAATTAGAAAATGAATGCTCTAAAACGTTGGGTTCACCAAAATGAAGAATAGGGGAATGGGTGCTTTATAACCTAGGTCATAAAACACCACTATTCTCCAATTGTCATTCAATGATGGTCCTAGGTACCCTAATTGGATTGACTATCAACCTCACAAGGTGAGTCAATCTTCAATAAGGAAGACCTAGGAGGGGGTTCTTTAAACTTTAAGGGGTTCACCACCAAATAAAATCTTGGAAAAGATAAGTAAACATTCAACTCACAAAACCTAATTATGCAAGCTAAATGAGGGATGCTAATGCTGAAATTAAGCAACTAGAAGTTATGGGGTATGTACCTGGGAAGTCTGGAAATGTGACAAGGATTCTGGAAATGCAAAGAAGCTGTCAAAATATGTTATGGAGGACTAATATGACCTTATTGTCTTATTAGTCCCATTGCTATTTTTTGGGGCAAATGTGGAATCTTCAAATGTCAGAACAAGATCTGAAAGAATCTCTGCAAAATACCCTCAGGAGGACTAAGATGCCCTAGGTGTCTTATTAGTCTTGATCTGAATGTTTTGAATTTATGAATGTGATCCTGAGGCTTGATGTCTACACTTGCTTCTTCTCTGATCTCAAGTCCTAAAACTTCTAGATTTGGTTTGTAGGTGCGTTTCTGTGGAGATGACAACTTTGCAATGCAACTTTGCAAATTTGAACCTCAAATGATCTTCAAGTCTTCAACCTAAATCTACAATCACAAACACACAAGAGGGGAAAAAATTGTTGATTGTTAGTAAATGGGAGTTTTCCTTGGTCAAACCCCTTGTTGGTAATTAAACCTTGGAATGAAATGAAATAAAGGGAAATGATGAATGAAAAAATACTATGTTGCACCTCACCAAATCCTTATTAGGAAGTGCTGCAAATATGCTTGAAATGGATGCAATGGATGTGGTTCTTGAATCTTTCTTGAAGGATTTTGATCTTGCATGAAACACTTGCTTGAATCATAAACCCTACATCACAAATGTTAGCACAATAACAAACATGATGCAATAATATCCTTGATATGATGCTTGAATCTTGAAAATGGCTCCAAATTCTTGATGATTTTCTCTTGAATGCTCTTGTGAACTCAATTATGCTATATGAAATTCTCTCACAAAAGAACTGGATTGGAATGAATGAATGGACCTTGTATTTATACTTATCTGAGCTTAATATCCCAAAATTACACCACAACAAGCCAACATAGGAATTCATTAAATAAAGAAGGCTAAATCTTGCCAAAATTTGAAATTAAATCCTAAAAATACCTTAAGGGGGACTAAGATGCCCTAGGTGGTGTCTTAGTCCCAAGGCATGCAACTTGGGGCACATAATCTAAAAAGGGGTCCATTTAAGGTGCCATAAAATCAAGGTCCCAAAACCTTTGGGGGACAAAGATGCCCTAGGTGGCGTCTTAGTCTTGACCTTAAAATCAAGGACACTCAGACATAATCATTAAATTATCATTTATCCATTGATGTTTGTCGAGATTATCCAAAAAAAGATGTATTTAATTAGGCTTGTGGATGCAAAATAAGAGCAATTAAGACATAAATAGGGATAAATAAAGCAATGCGGTCTCAAAAAAGTGTGAAAATGCAAGGGTATGCATTTTCCTACACTACAAAGGAATCAACTGAAAAGGAGAGAAACCACTATATCAAAGCCCTTAGAACAGATAGAGGGGGACAATACAACTCCAAAGAATTTCTAAATTTTTGTAGGAGTGAGGGAATTCATAAACAATTTATAACTAGATATACCCCACAACAAAACGAAGTGGCTGAAAAGAAAAATAGAACCATTCAAGACATGGAGGAAAGTATGTTGAAAGAAAAAGAGCTATCACACATATTTTGGGGTGAAGTTGTAGAAAAAATTGTTTACATATTGGATAGGTGCCCTACAAAGGCTGGCCATGATAGGATTACACAAGAGGCTTGGACAAATATCAAATGGAGTGCTTAGCAATAAGAATCTTTTGGTGTGTGATATGCATTCATTCCAAAAGAGAACATGCAAAGAATTGATGATAAGGGTGAAAATACATTTTCATAGGCTATAGTGAAGAGTCAAAAGCCTACAAGTTGTACAATCCCATCACCAAGAAGGTAGTGATCAACAAGGATGTTGCATTCATTGATAATGGAGCATGGGATAGAATGGTGGACAACACCATAGGTATTTCAGTCACAATACCCCTTGATGATTAAGAAACTCTGGAAGACAAAAATCTTGAAGGACCTTCATAAAATAATATTTCAAGGAGAAACTACCGAAGAGCTTTGGAAAATAACAACTTTGGCGGTACTAAAAAAAGTAGTAACTTTGAAAATGTTCAACATAACAACATCTCTAGATAGAGACAAAAGAGTAACAACTCTAGAGTATAGCAGAGCAGTAGCTCAAATAGTCAACAATATAGTAGCTTTGAAGGTCAAAGTAGCAACAAATTGGAAGGTAATTTAGACCCTACACTCGCATCATTGATGCCATGGAAGACAAGGAGTGTAAGGGATATTTATGACAACACAAGGCATGCTGATTTTGATGAGAATTTGGATTTTTCACTATTCTCTTATAGTGATCCAACACACTTTGAGGAAGCAGTAAAAGAAGAGAAGTGGTGTAAGGCCATGGATGAAGAGTTGGATGTTATAGAGAGGAATCAAATATGCGAGCTAACCAATTTACCCAAGGGTAAACAAGTGATTGGAATCAAGTGGGTCTACAAGACCAAGTGTACAATTGAAGGTAAAATTGAAAGGCATAAGGAAAGGCTAGTTGTCAAAGGTTACAAACAACCTAGAATAGATTATGATGAGACATATGCACTAGTTGCAAGGTTGGAAACAAGTCAGACGGTCATAGCAATTGCATCCAAACATCAGTGGAAGGTGTTTCTAATGGATGTGAAGTCTTCCTTCTTGAATGGAGTGCTGAAAGAGGAAGTGTATGTGGAGCAACCACTTGGCTATGAAGTTCCAAGGCAAGACGAAAAAGTGTATAGGCTCCGAAAAGCTCTTTATGGGTTGAAACAAGTACCTCATGCATGGTATAATAGAATAGACTCCTATTTGTTGATAAATGGATTTAGCAAAAGAAAAAGTGAGTCCACACTCTACATCAAAGTAGTTGAAGGTAATATTTTAATTTTTGTTTTACATGTAGACGATCTATTTTTTACTGGGAACAATGATGGATTCATTGTTGATTTCAAAGAGGTGATGAAGAATTAGTTTGAGATGAAATATTTAGGTTTGTTGAAGTATTTTCTTAGTATTGAAGTTTAGGAAACAAAGCATGACATATTCATTTTGAAAACTAACTATGCCAAACAGATTTTGAGGAGGTTTAAAATGTAGAATATCAAACCTACACCAACACCAATAGCAACGAGTCTGAAATTGCACAAAGAGGATAGTAGACCCAACTCTCTAGAAGAGAATGGTTGTAAGTTTGATGCATTTGAAATCCACTAGGCCTAATTTTATGTATGTAGTAAGCCTAATTTATACGTTCACAGAGAAAGCTAAGGAGACACATTGGCAAGAAGGAAAGAGGATCTTGTGGTATGTGAATGGAACAAGTTATGGAATTTTGTATGTTGCATCTAATGAGTTTAAGCTGGCTAGTTTCATGGATAAAGATTGGGAAGAAAATGTAAATGATAGAAATAACACATCGGGATATGTGTTCCACATGGGATTGGGTGCAATCTCATGGGCATCCACGAAGCAGCCCATTGTCTCTCTCAACACAACAAAGGTTGAGTATATTGCTTCAAATGCAACAACATGTCAGACTATTTGGTTGAGAATGATACTTGGAGATTTGAAGGAATAAAAAGAAGATGCTATAATCATACATTGTGACAATGTGTCCTCAATAGCCCTGACAAAGAATCTAGTCTTTCATGGACATAGCAATCACATCTAGATCTGATATCACTTCATAAGGGAGTTGGTAGAACAAGGTGAGATTGAATTTCAATATTGTAGATCTAAGTAGCAGCTCGCTGATATCTTCACCAAGGAAAATTGCCAAAAGATAGTTTTGAACACCTAAGAGATAGGCTTGGCATTGTAGACAACTTCAAAGATCATCTCTGAAAGGAAACTACAAAATGATACCCGACTTCAGATTAAAGGGGAGTGTTGGAATATTTATTGTTCTTTAGCCAACAAATCTTCACCTACCCCCCAACGTAAACTTGTAGCAGTTTGACCTGCCAAAATTTATTGTGATAGGTATTTTTGAATTTGAATTAAGCATTCATTTTTGAGCTTCTAGCACAAGACAAAATAGGAGTATGCAACCATAGGTTTTTTAGGAGTTAAGTTTTTGCATTGAGAAGGTGAACCTGCAACAACAAAAGGAATATTCAGCTAAGAACAAGGAGACAACATCAGGCAAAAAAAATGTGTAGAAGCAACAAATGAACATCATCAACTACAACACCGGATAATCGACTTCAGTTTAGGTGTGTGCAACACCATGTATTGCACAGTAGTTCAAATAGTATGTGTTTTATTTTGTAATGAAAAATAGAGCAAGTACTTTGTAATTTTGTAATTTTGGAATGAAAAGGAATATATAAAATGAATGCACAAGTATTAAATTTTTGTGTATCAATATTTTGTTGTCTCTGTGCATTATTTGTTATTTCCTATTTTTTCCATCATTCTGTAATAGCATAGCATATGTGATTTGTATTGCTGCACCCCCACCTACCAATAAGGTCTTGTTCTTTGACTTGATTTTTTTAGATTGTGATAAGCTTGAGAATAGTCAAACTTTCAGCCATTATTGAACTTGCCTTATTTAATGTTTTTAAGAATTATAAACCTAGAAAGCTTAGAAGCCCAAGAGTTCAAATGAAAGGAGTTTGACCTCTAAAAAAATGTAAGGTTTATTGGGTTGACTATAAAATATGGAGTTATTTCTTGGGAGACGATTTTGTTTGTCATGTTTATTTTGATGTGTGATGAATTTTATGAAAAAAATAATAATTTAAATCTTGTAAACCAATTTATTGTTAATTTGGTCATTTTTAATTGTAACAATAAAAAATATATATTTATGTTCTTTTTTTATGTTATGGACTCACAACAATTATGTTATCTTTAATGTGGTGAATTGCATGTAAGATGGTCCGAATTGCATGTAAGATGCTTCAAATTGTATAGAAGTTAGAAAATAATACTGCTTGTTCTTGAATCTCATTATCACATATCCTTAGATTTTTCTCCATTCCATAAATAATTTATTCTCATCTTAAGGTCAAATATGTTAGTGCAAAATTGATCTGGATCAAGTTTTCTATTGCAAAGTTAACCCTCAAATTCCAAAATAAAGAATTCAAAGTCAATTTTTTCTCACTCCTTTCACTAGTCACAATGAGTTGAGTAAATCACAAATTGTGACAAATTATTGACTAGGGTAACATTTTTAAAGACTAGTCCTAATTGGAATGTATCATACGAGACATCATAGGACATTATTACAATTTTTTTTTGAAGTCTAATATTTTGGAGGATAAAAGAAATCTAGTAGCTATTACTTCATAACACATCATCCTAGGTCTATTGTACACTTCTTTGTTGTCTAGAATATTCACTCAAATTAAAATCTAGCCCATTGGAGGTTTAACTAAGGATAATATGACCCTTACAATCTAACAAATTCTCTAATGTGTTTGTAAATTCTATTAGTCATTAGAAGCATTCACCCATCAAGAAAGTGAGGTGAACATGTAGAAAATTGTGGATTCCTAAATCATTTTCACGAGTCACAAGGTCACTTCCATGTAGTAGATAAGCTCTATGTGTGCAAGGATCACCTTTGCAATAAAAAATTTGATCCCAAACAATAGTAGGGGAGACAGGCTACCAGTGGCATAGGGCCACATAGTGGGGATGAAAGTAGTGAATCATGGGCCCCATAGTGAACTGCTATAATATCCAATTGTAAAATAGTTTCTATCCATAAGTCAATAAAAGTAGACGAATCACTATACCGTCAAAAATTATATTATAATCGGTTTATATTTGTCCCAAACACAAATAATTATTCATATTCTTCCATGTCAGAGAATATTCAAAGCAATCTTACAAGCCAATTTACTTGTTAATGGCCCATAGCTTTAAAAAGTGCAACCAAAATATAAAATTACTATAACCCACACTCCCCTTAAATTTTACCACTTGCATTGCATCACGACCAATATTTTCATAGATCCGATGCCACGAGAACAACTACGAGCCAAGACTATCCCATCACCAAATCTAATCGAACCCATCCCCTATCCAACTTGCCTAACAACACAACACTCAAAGGAAAATCAATCATTCACTTGCATCCCATCTGTCAAATCCCAATGCACGACTATTGGTGAATTATCCTATTTTGCCACCTACAACCACCAAAATAATGGTGTTAAAGCCACCAAAATTACTTGAGAAGAAAAAAAGGATTGCACACTATAAATACATACGAACTCTGCAATTAAGGGCAATGAATCAAGTTTTCAAATTTAAAGAAGGAAAAAAATTAAAGACTCCATACCAAACCAACATTAAACATATAAAGAGATTTTCAAATTCAAAGATGCATTACTCAATCTTTTCCAATTTCCATTTAGCACGTCTCACTTTCATTTTCAATTCTACATTTTCCTAGAGGTAGATGAAGGAAGACCAGAGGGAGTAGCAACAACACACTACCAAGTTATAGGTATACTACTGCTACTAATTCTTTATGCCTACAAATGCTAATATGTTGTATGCTATGTATATGTGTTTCAAAAAATTGTAAATATCTAGGGTTTCACCTTGATGTTATTTACATTGTGTTTTTCATTTATATTCTTTATGCCTCGAGATGAAAATATGTTGTATGTGATATCAATGTTTTTTGCAATAACCTGTAACTCAACATCCGGGGTTTCAACTTACACTATTTATGAATGCCAAGTAATTTCAGTTCAATTTCAGGGTTTTTTTTTATATTATGTATGCCTAGAAATATAGATTAGCTATATGGACTGTAAATGTTTGTCATCCACTACCTTGTAACTCAATATTTAGGGTTTCAACTTATGCTATTTATGGATGTCAACTTACCTTGTTTATGGGTTTCAACTTACCCTATTCCTTACAATGTTATTGTTACACCCTATCTTCTCTAAGTGCACAAGACCATGTCATTTCATTTCAAGTCTTAATTCCTAGCAATGCCTATCTATTATTAATACCTAGCAATGCCTATATTTTCTTAATGCCTAGCACTGTGTTTGTTTTGGAGTCTTCATTTGGTTAGGCACCCATACATGTTTGGCTCCACATAATTCATTGTTTGGATCTGCACTCAATAAAGATCCCTTTGTCTTTCAGGTGAGGTTTTCTACCCCACTAGGAATGTACCATTGTCTTTCATTTCGACAATTTTTAACACATATTTACTCATGTTAGTAATACTATTTGTGCAATATATATGTACATATACATGTATATATATACATACATAAGTATATATATTTTTAATATGTTGTTATTTTCATGAATGTGTGTGTGTGCATGTGTGCGTGTGCGTGTGCGTGTGTGTGTGTGTGTGTGATGCAAAGAAAAAATAACAACTCACCCAATTCCACACAAAACTCAGATTACACAAACTCCATGACAATTAAATTCAAAATCAACAATTACTTGTGTTGATTTTAATTGAATTACAATGGCACCCATTACACATTCAAATTACAAACAAATCAAACACTCCTTTATTTTTTAGATTTCAGGAAAAAAACATTACAAACATGCAAAAAAAACTTTGTTGCTCCTTTGATCTTCCAACTCTTCAGATCCCTCTGATCACCACACAAATCATCCTCTGATCTTTCCTTGCACTTTCAATGCATGACCTCCTCATTCTATCCTCCATATATCTACATTTCTTTGTGTTGCGACAAATTTTACTCTCCATTCAATTATTTCCCTTCCTCCTTATCTGTGCACAACCTCTTCTCACATAGCCACACAAGATCTTATTCTCTCGCGATGTTCTCCTTACTCACACAGTCTCTCAACACCAACACAACCTCTACACATAATTTTCTTTGATCTTTAATTGGTTGAACACCTACCTTAATATCTTTATGGCCTGTTAAAAATAAAATTACACCTTTTTTCTCTCATGCCTTTGTTTTCTTCACCCTACCCACTCATCCCCAACATTTTCTATGCAATCTCTTTCAACCTTTCTATTTCCCATTGCCACTCCAAACCTTTGGAAAATTTATTTGTTTCGATTTGAGAAGCCATGAATATGGCATAGCCCCTTGTCAATCTTCCTCATGGTCTTCCTTAGTTCACACAATCTTTCTCTTTATCCTGCACGCTTCCCTATATCTTAATATGATTTAACTTTGATTTGTTTTCTATGCAAGAATTTTACTCCATCTAGCCTTCCCTTCTTATGCAACTCCTCTAATCTGAATACTAACCTGTAATCATTTCATTCTCAATATCCTCTACATGGTATTCATTAGCTTCTCCTTATTCCCTTTATTAGATCTACCACCCTCTCTTGCAGACACGTTTGAAATTCTTTTTCCTGCTATAAAACTTGGCTTATTCCATGTGCTCTTCCACTACTCACACAATGCGGTATGGTATTATTGTCTGTGGGAAACCCATCTTGAAAAGGCTTACCTTTTAATTGAATACATCAAACTAATATTCTTGCACCCTTAATTCATACACTTCTTTCGTTGTGCGGGCAAGGAGGAATTCCCTCTGTTTTCTCCTTTGTTCCTCCCTCCTTCCTGCCAACAACTTCAATCTGCCACATTTCTCCCTTTTAATGCATTCACGATCTCTCGTGTCCCTTCGGTTTCTCTTCACACATTGCATAAATTATTCTATCCCTTCACATTCCTATCTTCTCTATTTTCATCATTCCACCCATTCAAAAATGGAAGAGGCCGAAATAGATTGGTCAATAGAAATTTACCTCATACAATGTTTAATTTTTTATCGATTCACTTAACAGATACCTAATCATCAGTCTTTTTAAATTCTCAATACCAATGTGGCAACTTTGGGCAAGTCATCACACACTTAATCTTGCAGAACTTTAATAATGAAATTGGAGTTGAAAATTAAAACCAAAATAAATTAAAACTAGAAAATTTTATTTGCCAATGTTGATTGCACTGAATTCGGATGCTTCCGCATCATACTCCTGGGGAATAAAATATTCAAGCTCCACTTGAATGGAAGGTAGCAACAAAAGAGACATGTTTAAAATATTTTTTTGGATGTCTTTAAGTCTCTACACATTGTATTCTAAAGAACAGTCCCATGTTGCAATCGAACCTCGACTCTCCCAAAGATTCCATTTTATTTGCTATAATCTGCCTTCACACAATAGTTTCTCTCTCGCATAATTGTCCCCAACAAAGATTCTGGAAGATGCTTCCTCTACCCACCTTGTCTCTGTGGAGGAACTCTACACCTTCTACCCAACTTTATCTTTGCTGGAGGATAACAGTTACAAAGTCTCTTTCATGCTTGCAACAAACCTTCTCTCACAACTCTCTTGTCCTGGTGCATACCTTGCACTCTCAGGATCTTCTAGCTCTTATACCAATTTGATGCCGAGCAAAAATAACAACTCACCCAATTCCACACAAAACTCAAATTACACAAACTCCATGATGATTAAATTCGAAATCAACAATTACTTGTGTTTATTTTAATCGAATTACAATGAAACCCATTACACATTCAAATTACAAACAAATCAAACACTCCTTTATTTTTTAGATTTCAAGAAAAACACATTACAAACAGGCAGGCAACTTAGTTGCTCCTTTGATCTTCCAACCCTTTAGCTCCCTTTGATCATCACACAACTCATCCTCTAATCTTTCCTTGCACATTTAATGCATGACCTCCTCATTCTATCCTCCATATATCTACATTTCTTTGTGTTGTGATAGATTTCACTCTCCTCCATTCAATTCTTTCCCTTCCTCCTTATCTGTGCACAACCTCTTCTCACATAGCCACACAAGATCTTATTCTCCCACAATGTTCTCCTTAATCACCCGGTCTCTCAACACCAACACAACCTCTACACATAATTTTCTTTGATCTTTAATTGGTTGAACATCTACCTTAATATCTTTATGGCCCGATAAAAATAAAATTACGCCTTTATTCTCTCGTGCCTTTCTTTTCTTCACCCTACCCACTCATCCCCAACATTTTCTACACAGTCTCTTTCAACCTTTCTATTTCCCATTGCCACTCCAAACCTTTAGCAAATTTCTTTGTTTCGATTTGAGAAGCCATGAATATAGAATAGCCCCTTGTCAATCTTCCTCGTGGTCTTTTTTAGTTCACACAATATTTCTCTTTATCCTGCATGCTTCCCTATATCTTAATATGTTTTTAACTCTGATTTGTTTTCTATGCAAGAATTTTACTCCATCTATCCTTCCCTTCTTACACAACTCCTCTAATATGAATACTAACCTGCAATCATTTCATTGTCAATATCCTCTACATGGTCTTCATTAGGTGCTCCTTACGCCCTTTAATAGATCTACCACCCTATCTTTTAGGCACGTTTAAAATTATTTTGTCCACCATAGAACTTGGCTTATTCCACATGCTCTTCTACTACTCACACATGGTGTGGTTTGGTATTATTGTTTGTGGGAAATCCATCTTGCAAAGGTTTACCTTTTAATTGAATACATCAAACTAATATTCCTGCACCCTTAATTCATACGCTTATTTTGTGGTGGGGCAAGGAGGAATTCCCTTTGTTTTCTCCCTTATTCCTTCCTCCTTCTTGCCAGCAACTTCAATCTGCCACATTTCTCCCTTTTAACGCATTCATGATTGATGAGGTAAAAATAACCTCATCATAATAAAATAATAAAACCATTCCTCGTATATACAAAACACTTATTCTCTTCCAATTAATTAAACTTTAGGCATAATAATTTCTTATCTTTTTAGAAAATTAGTATAAACTTTATTTCTTGTGATTTATTGAAGTAACCTGCCAATGCAGATTTAATGGGTAGTTTTAAGTGTTCTGTAGGATAATAATCGGTCATTGTATAGAAGTCAAAGACATTCAACCAACACAATCTCCATAACAGGTTAAATACATGCGTTGGGAACATGCTCCTGAACTTGAGGATGATGGACCGAAATCATAGTTTCTTCTAAGTTGAATTTTTGTTATTCTTTAAAGTTTAAAAGACTTCATGGCTCAACTCGAGCCTCATTAATATCTATGTAATGGGTATTTAAAGACATAAAGTTAGTTTAAAATCCGTTATAGACTTTTTCAATAGTAATCTAAAGACCATATGAAATATAGGATTTAGTTAGAGGTTTTTTTTTATATAAATATATATAATCTCCATAAGTAAAAGGACACACAAAATAGTACTGTTATGCTATCAACATGCTTTTGAGTATATATGAATAAAAAAATTATTTCATATCAATCTCCGAGTTGTTGAAATTATGGATGAAGATTATCATTAATGGAGAGGCTTTCGATTACATTGTGCATGCGACCTCAGAACATAGGAACCCACGAGCTGGCCACTCAAGGGGTGATAGCTTAAATAGATGAGTACTTTCCTTTAAAGAATTTTGTATTTTTTATTGCATAAATAATAATTAAGTTTGTCATCATAAGAGTTTGAAGCTCCAGAGCACCTATTGTCTTTCAATTACGTAGTTAATTTCTGTTAATGATTACAACTGTTACTAGTATTACTTAGATGTTTCATAGATGGTTTACGAGTATTACTACTTCTATAATTTACATGCTCCTTAGTTTAGTTATTTCTATGTTTTCTAGTTTAGTTATCATGTTTTCTAGATTAATTGTCTTATGATTCCTAGTTTAAATACTTTTCAGAGTTTTAGCTAATTTAGTTTTTGGTTAACTAGTTAAATGGCCTTAGGATAAAATTAAGTTCAATTGCTCTAAAAAATACAAAAAATCTAAAAGAGATAATCAAGTCACCTTTTACAAATAGCCTTGGACACTGCCCGATCGACATATTGAAGTTTTATCTTCTAAAGTAATGGGTCCTAAAGACAACCTATCACTTTTTGGTGCCATTGCCAGGGACAACTTTCTTTCTTGAGTGTTAATAGGAGATATCTTGAATACCCTTTTAGGCCCAAAATACCCCTTTTTCTTTCTTTTCTGCATGGTCAGGAAAAGAGGGCCTCACAGAAGATATATACCAAAGACCCCCCTAAAATATGTTCCAATCATACATACAGAGGACCAAGGCTCAAAAGATCACTCTGTTGAAGAATTACTTGAGCCTAGTCCACCAAAGACTTTCCACTATTTCCCTGAAGATCATCCAGAAGAACAAACTGTCATCGAGGAAATTATCCAGGAGGAACACATTCCTCTGGACATCATGGGTGATCGTAGGGCCGAAGCTAACCAGAATAATGCTAACTGTAACAACAATGACCATCTGGTACCATGAACATTCACTTATCCTATTACTCTGGATGCAGATGATGATACTACAAAGAAAAACATCTCTCTAGCTTTCCTGCCAACTTTTCGAGGTTTGTCCTTGGAAGATCCAAACTAGTTTCTTTTTGAATTTAAGGTCCTCTTTCAAACTTATGACTACAAAAATGATAACCAAAAATTGAAGTTGTTCCCTTCTACTTTGAAGGATACAACCATGCGTTGGTTTATGGGATTAGTTGCCGGGTCTATTACGTCTTGAGATGACATGGAGAATGCTTTCCTACAAAAATACTAGAGCTATTGTAGGGTGAGTGATCATAAGGAGGATCTATTTAAACTTAGGAAAAATGAGGATGAGAGTCTAGAGGACTACCTAGACATGTTTCTTTTCTTGTCTAAACGATGTGGAGAAGAGACCATTAGTATTGAGATTCTCAAGACTATATTTCTTAAGGGATTTGATGAGGATGCAAGAAGAAGCCTTGATCTAATGGGACAAGGAGACGTTTCTCTGTTGGGCCTTGATGAAATATGTAAGTTGTATCAGAATTTCTCACATACTCATGGATGAATCCACAAAACTACTCTTTTTAGAGGGTCCAACGAAATAGGCAAGCTCCGAGAAGAAATAGCGAACCTTAAAATGGATATACTAGTTCAGTTGAACAATACACTAGATGGTATACAAGATAAGACTCACAATCCTAAGACTTTGTCCATCTACTGTCCTCGATATAGAAATAAACATCTTCTGAGAGAATGTCTACTAGACAAGGCTCCTGTTTGTCAACTTTGCGAGCAGAATCATCCTACAAACCAATGTGATCTTCTTACAAACCTCAAGAATTCCAAGAAAAGGATCACATAGGTTGAAGAAGAAATTAATATGGTCAATCATCGCCAAGGAGGGAATTTTTCTTATGGGTAAAATTCCAATCCCTCTTGAAGACCTCAAAACAACTAGCTCAATAATCAATGGACCTTAGCTTGGCCTCAAGCACCACCTCAACAACCTAATTGGGGAGCTCCCTATTGGGGATCCCTTGAATGGGTGAACCAATCATGGGGAACTCAGCAGTGGCCAAACCAAACTCAACAACAGTGGTATCCATAACATACTGCTCGTCAATGGAACCAAGGATATAATCAATTCTATATCGGCCCTCAGAGAAATCAACAACAAAATTTCTTTTCGCCATCCCAGAATCCTCCATAGAGTGAGAAAATAAATCAACCTCAACTTCTAGCGCAACCACTTTCCTATCCTAAGAAAAATCGACAAAATATTGTGGTATACGCCACTGAACAAGATAATGTTACTGGACTAAATGCAATACATTGTGGAAATGTTCAGTTGTGCTCTGGTAGAAAAATTCAACCACCAACCATTGAAGAAATTGTGGATGAACCTCTTGAAAAGGGCACTCCACCTCTAAACACCATTCTACCACCATTGTTAGTAGGAGCTTCCGACTTACCTCAGGAGGAGGGAGGCCAATCTCCAACTGATCTTAGGAAGGATACTACTCCAAAAGAGAAAACTCAAACACCGTTTCTAGAACGTCTGAAACTGACCATTCTGAAGGATACTCCGGAAGTGCCTTTGACCTCTAAAACTGCATTAATACATGAAATTAAACAATTGCAAATAGAGGTTCCCTTGCTGCAAGCAATAAAGGATATTTTGAAGTTGAACCAACTGATCAAGCAACTGTGCATTAAAACTCTGGGGAGGAAACCAAAGAGAATACATATTGTGCATATCGATGGTTATTTAGTTGACTTTTTATCTAGAAATACCACTGCTCCAAAATATGATGATCTCGGTAGTCCAATGATAACTGTCACGATTAATGGGGTAGCAATACCTAATGCATTAGTGGATTTAGGAGCAGCCATTAACGTAATGGAAAAATTAGGTCTCAGTAATTTACATCCCACAAGTACAGTATTGCATATGGCAAACCAGTCCATAGCCATTCCCAAGGGTATTATTGAAAATTTTCTTGTCAAAGTTGATGGATGGGAATATCCAGTAGATTTTCAGGTAATTCAATTGCTTACACCCAAAGATAGCTATCTAATAATTCTCGCAAGACCATGGTTGGCCACTGCCACAGCTAAAATCGACTGTAGAGAGGGAGGAATGACCATTTCACATGGTCTAGATAGTAAATGTTTATTCTTGTACCCTCCTGCTAAACCCACTGAATGTAACAAAATCTGGGTTGATGAATTAGAAGAGTCTAATGGTCAAAACAGTTTGGCCTCATTAGCCGTGGTAGTGATTAAACAACTTGGAGAAGAATTGTAGGATGAGTTAGTAAATGATATAACACACCTTGCTATAAGTCTAGGTGATGAGGAAATGGTGGATGCACTAGAAATATTGGGACAACCAATCGATGTACATGGGATTGAACAAGAATATACTACTATGGGAATGCCTTGTCCTTTGGCCAATATGATTCCCAAGACTAATCATTTTTTTGAGGACATTGCTAGATTTCACCAAACAATACCTCATAGTTGTCCTCTCAATACCTTGTTATGACCAATACATACAGTCACTTCCATCCACCCAAGAAGAAAAATGATTATGTTACTGCCGGGAGAAACCCTAAACATCAGTAGTTGGCTAACCGAATCAGAAGAGGATAGGTTATTTAATGTTTTGGTAAAAAGGTCTAAAGCTTTTGCTTGAGAATGTACAAACATGAGTGGAATTCACCCAAGTGTTTGTACGCATCACATTTATACTGATCCTAATATAAGGCCAGTATGTTAGCCACAAAGGAGACTCAATCCTGCATTAAAAGATATTGTCAAAATTGAAACTGAGAAATTCCTTTGAGCAAGATTTATTTATCCCATTTTTGAAAGTAAGTGGGTTTCACCTATGGTTGTTGTGCCAAAGAAAAATGGGAAGTGGAGAATATGTGTAGATTAAAAAGAACTTAACAAAGCCACTCATCGAGATTATTTTTCCCTACCATTTGTTGACCAGGTTCTGGACATTTTGGCTGGGAGGAAATATTTCTCCTTTTTAGACAGATTTAGTGGTTACAACCAGATTTAGGTAGCACCCAAAGATTAGGATAAGAAGACGTTTACTTGTCCATGGGGAACATTTGCATATCGTGTTCTTCCCTTTGGAATTTGTAACACCCCTGCAACTTTTCAAAGAGCCATTTTGGCTATATTTGCTGTGCTTGTTAATGACCATGTCAAAGTCTACATGGATGAATTCACTGTCTATGGGTCAACCTATGATGAAGCCCTTCAAAACTTGGACAGGGTTTTAGACACATGTGAGGATCACCGACTATACTTAGCCACAGAAAGTGTTTAATAATGGTGGAACAAGGAATATTCTTAGGTCATCATATCTCTTGTGAAGGAATTAAAGTGGATCCCAAGAAAATTGAAGTTATTCAACAACTGACTACTCCTCAAATGCAAACAAATGTTAGAAGTTTTCTTGAGCATGCTGGATACTATCGAAGGTTTATTGAAAGATTCAGTAAGATAGCGAGCCCTATGTTTTTTCTTCTCGAGAAAGATGTGGAGTTTAACTAGACACCTAAGTGTCAACTATCATTTGAAACAATAAAGGGAAACTTATCTCTGCTCTCGTACTACGTGGGCCAAATTGGAATATCCCATTCCAATATATGGCGATGCTTCAAATGACGTAATTGGTGTAGTATTGGGACAAGAAGATGAGAATGGGGGTAAATACGCCATATATTTCATTCTCAAAAACTTGACATCTGCTAAGAGAAAGTACACAACAATAGAAAAATAATTCTTGGTTGTGGTATATGCCATTAAAAAGTTTCACCATTATATTATAGGGTATAAAGTTACTATTTATATAGACCATTTGGTTTTTAAATATCTGATGAATAAACCTGTAGTAAATGGATGAATAATTAGGTGGTTACTACTCCTTCAGGAGTTCAATATAACAATAGTTGACAAGCCAGGGAAATTTAACGTAGTAGCAGACTTTTTGTCTCAAATTAAACAAGAAGATGGGGACTGCGTACCTGTACAAGATGAGTTTCTAGATGAAAAATTGTTTTCTATTTCGATAAAGACCCCTTGGTTCACGAATATTGCCAACTATTTAGCTACTTCAGAAGTACCGCCAAGTTTTACGTCAAAACAAAGGAAGCGCCTTGTTAGATAAAGTTCCTCATTTAAATGGATTAATGGGATACTATTTCAGTGTGGCCCTGACATGGTCTTGAGACGATGTGTCAGGGCAGATGAAACATATAGTATCCTTAGAGCCTATTACGATGATACTTTTGGAGCTCATTATTCTGCAAAGAGAACTTCTCGTAAAATCTTGGGCGTAGGGTATTATTGGCCTTCAATGCATAAAGATTTCAAGAAGTATGTTCATCATTGTGATGAATGTCAAAGGAGTGGAAGACCAACAAATTTTGTTGAAATGCCTTTCCAGCCACAAATAGTCCTTGAACCATTCGAGAAATGGGGATTGGATTTTATTGGCCCCATAGATCCTTCCTCTCAAGGGAAAGAATACATACTAGTTTGCAATGATTACTTGACTAAATGGGTAGAAGTTCAGGCCCTACAAGGTGCTAGAGAGGAACAAGTTGCTGACTTCCTCTATAATAAGATTTTTCTCAGGTTTGGAGCTCCTAGAACCATAGTTACAGACCAAGGACCCCAATTCATGTCCAAAGTTATCTTGGCATTCACAAACCACTTTCAGACGAGTCATAAGAGCTCATCTCCTTATCACCTTTAGGAAAATGTTCAAGTAGAGGTGACTAATAGGGAGCTAGAGAACATATTGATGAAAATGGTCTCTTCAGAGAGAAAATATTGGGATAGGAATTTGTCTAAAGCCGTTTGGTTGTACAATACAACATGGAAATCTACAACTGGGTTTAGCCCCTATGAGCTTATTTTTGGGAAGAAACCTCTCTTTCCCATTGAGTTTGAACTCCAAACTCTAAGGACAACTATGGAGTTGGGCCTAGATCTGAAACGAGCCCAAATAGAGCGATTTCTATAGCTAAGTGAGTTGGATGAGCTTTGCTTGGATGCTGTCCATCAAAATGAGTTGGTTCGACAACAACGAAAAAAGTGTGGCATGAAAAGCACATTAAAGAAGGAGAGTTCCATAATGGTGATTGGATCTTGCTGTTTGATTCCAGATATAAAGATCACCAAGGAAAACTCAGTACTCATTGGCTATCTCCATATGAAATTTCTGAAGTGTTTTTGAATGACACAGTTCAGCTAAAACCTATTGATGGTGATACACGAACTCTCTTGGTAAATGGCCATCGCCTATGTATCTACCAAAAACCTGTCAATAAGGAGGAATTTACAAAGTTGGTAGAAATGCAAGGTGAGATCCAATGTATCGAATTTTCCCTGGCAGAGTCAATATAAACCTTGCATATTGCATATAAAAAAAAAAGTGTATAAATATATGAGAAATTGTAATAAAAAGGCATTTGTAAAAAAATTGTTTCAAAGGATTCTTCATGAATTCTTCTTTTCATTGGACTTGGCTAATTTTTTTTTTCATTTTGTAGGACTTTAGTATAAATCAAAAACAACTTTTGGAGCATCTTGCTACGATACTTCAGAACTTGTTAGTTCGGGTGCCTCAATTCTCCAAAACTCACCTTCGGTTAGGACGGTGCTCCAGAACTTGTGAGCTTTGATATACAGATGCTTTGAAATTTTCATTTCAACTCATTGCATCATGCATTTCATTCTTGTAGAATGATGATTGGTCAAAAAATGCTCCAAAAGTTTAGGTTCATTCATACATTCATTTTCTTCTTTTTGGCTGCATCTTTCAACGATGCTCTGAAACCCTAGCTTCAGTTGTTTCTCCAACTGAATCTTTTGACGATGCTCTGGAACCTTGTCTTCAGTCGCTACACTGGCTGCATCTTTTGACGACACTCCATGTAATACCCCTCCGTTTTGCCTTGTGTGTTTGCTTTATGTTATGTTTGTGATGCAACTACTATTAAACTGGACACACCTTATTGTTTGTGTTTTGATCGCTACTATTGAGCGACATTGATTATTGTGTGATGTGGGTTATCTAACTATTGTTTCACATGCATTATGTATTATTGATGTTAGTAGAGTTAGCTTGAGATATTGTATTACATGATTTCTGATTATGATGTAATGTCAGTCTTTGATGAGTGTATTGGAGAAGAGGACGGTTTCGCATCACTCGCTTGCGAGCGCCCTGCAAATCCGTGATTTATTTTTCACGATGTGTATTATATACTGGATATACTGTATTATGTTGTTTACTTGGTTTCAGGTTGCAGGTACATGACATCGACTCCACCTGGTTTCACAGGTTTGAGCGTGTCGATCCAACGATTAAGTTGAAAGGGAGATAGTAACTAGGTAACATGTGTCAGGTCTACGCCCTAGCCTTAGTGTGTAATCAGTCCTCATTATTGAGTCTTGTTTTACTTTATTAATGTTATTTGATTATGTTGGATGCTTTATTATTTAATCAATATTTTAGAATTATTGTATTGTTGAAAGTAGAGTTTATTTTAATATTAAGTGAAATTTATGCTTAGATGAAATATTTATGTTGTGTATGAAATTGTATTTAATTAAATTAATCTTGAAAAAGGTTGAATTTAATTATTAAATAATTAAAATTAATTAATTGAGTTTATTGAAATAAATAAAATAAAATAAAATTAAAGAATTGAAAGAAAAGTGAATTTTTTTTTGAAAATCAATTTGGGGTTTTCAAAAATGGAAAAAGGAAATAAATATCTATTTTCAATTTGCATGCGTTTGAAAATTAGGTTTGTGTAAGATATTTTTGGATATATGTGAATTGCATGCATTTGATAAAAAAGAAGGATTGGAGAGAGTTCATGTAGAGGAAAAAGAGAATTTTTGGAAAAACTTGCAAAGAGAAGGATTCGAATCAATTTTTGGATTTTTAGAATTTATTTGGAGAATAATCTATTTGCAATTATCGAAGTGTTGGATCGGAATCGTTGCACATTCAAAGAAAATTCAGAAAACCTTGGAGGAGAATTGTACCAGAAAGTTCATCTTCTTCTGTAGCCTTGGATTCCAGGTTTTGTCTTGTTTGATTCATTTCATATTATATTGTTTGCAAATTTGTTGTTATTATCATTTGTGAATTGGAAATTGTTTGTTGAATCTAGATTTAATCCATTCAAATTTGGGGAAGAATGTTTAAATTTACTGTAGCTTTTAATTCCATAAATGGGGGAAATTGAGGAAACATAGTTTAAATTAAACCTCGAATTGTGTGTTCAACATTTAGGTTTTAGTATGAATATATTACCCTGGTAAATTAGTCAGATCTGTTCTTCAAAAGAAAATTAAACCCTTGTAGAAAACCTTCAGTAAAAGAACAAGATTTGTTTGATTTTCTATATTTAATTGTTTTTTTGTAAAATTCAATGAATAGGGTTAAAAGAAATTTAATTTACACCTTTCTGAATTTAGAACGAAATTTTGGAAAATTCATCAATTTCATGATACTGGTTTTTATTTAATTATTTTCCCTATTTTACTAGTTATAATATTCTGTAAAAATATATATATTTATATATTTAATATGTATTATATTTGGATAAATATAAATACATAAAACATATAAATATATCTATTATTTTTAATTGTTTAAAAGTTCAATTTTGGCATGTTTTAGAAAAAGTCGTCGTCAGCACAAATCTCTAAAATTCTTGTTAATGGCAAAATTTTTCTATACCTGTGTATTTTGCAAAATCGGAAATTATTTGAGAAAAGTTAAAAAAAAAAATTGGTTCATTGGTGGGGGAGGTCAAACCACCCACCTTTTTCTTTTGTTGGGGGACGCACCGCCCATGGGGCAGTGTGCCCACCACTTGGGGGACGCACTTCCCATGGGAGGTGCGGCCTCCCCATTTTCGTCGATGATAGTGATGGTACCGGCGATACCGTCCATGGGACGACGTACCATCAGGTCCCATCACTGTCATTGTTTTTTTTTTTTGTTTTTGTTTTTATTTATTTTTTATTATTTGTTTTATTTTATTAATTTAATTTTATTTTTAATGATTTTTAATGCGAATTTGTATAATACAATTTAGTGTGTAAATCGACCTTATAGAAAAGTAAAATTTATTTTGAATCATAATGAAATATATTTATATTAACGGCATTGGTTTTATTAAATTAATAATTATATCTCCATTAATAATATTAATATAGCATATATGCATAAAAATATTTGCAAGAATATGGAGTTGAGTTAATTATTTTGTATTTTTTTTTTTTTGAACAGAATTTGGTCTAATTAAATGGGGTTGTGATTATTAGCAATATTAAACAAATATATATATATATATAATATTCAGTTATATATATATATATATATATATATATATATATATATATTTAAATATGTGCATGTTCAAGTGTTTGTAATTACTATTTAAATTGTGAATTGGAAAGATTTTATATGAGTTAGTTAAGAGTTTTAAAAGAAACATTTCTTGGATGAGTATATTTGGTTTAAATGCAAATTTGATAGCTTGTATTGTTTAAATTGAATTTATTCTTTCCTTGTAAGAGTAGAGGTAATAATTCAGTTTATTAATTATTTTATTGAAGCATTGGTTTGTAACTGAAAGGTATCAGATAAGAATATGGATTTAATATATCCAAATTTAGCATGTTTCCTTGCTTGTGTTCTTTCGTTAATTAAATTCCCTTGTTATTGATTGCTTGAGAAAGGGTGAATTGTGTAATTATTGTAAAGTCTTCCAGTGTATGTGGGTCATTCCCATGTTAGCTAATGTTCGATTTTCCTTGGGTAGATTTATTTGAGTTGTTTTCCTCCAAGCGTTGGAGTGAAATCCTTTATTTGTGCCTCCCAGATTAGGAGAGATTGAGTTTTTAGTTCTATAACACTTGAGTCACCCTTGGAGTCTAGATTTAAGTAGTGAGTTATCCATTAGAAGAGTGGCTTTTGTTAGGGGCCAGAGCCCAAAGAGGTAAACCGGGTAACCTTCGAAAGTGATTTTAAGAAGTGATAATTAAAGTAAAGTACTTAGATTACTAGGATGCATTCACATTAACCAAGATAAAATTAACCTCACTCGCAGACACAAGGGCTTGTTTAGACTTGGGGTGAGTGAGAAGGCCTGGAAAGGCAAGGTCAACTAGCTTGTCCATATGAAAGGTAGTTGATTCCGCTTGAGTGAGTATGAGGGCTAGGATTCGGTTGAGGTCACCAGGATTACCGGAGCCTATAAAGGATGCCCAGAGGAGATCTCATGACACACCTTGCGATGCCACTCTATCTAGGATAACCTTGATTATATGTTGTGTTTATGGTTTCTTTAGCACACTTGATTTTATTATGTCTGGAAGCAATGTAACCATGTTAGTGTTAGATTTATATTGTGCATATGTATGGTTGAGTCAGTTTGTTCTGTTAGTCAACCTTTGGTTAGAGGTAGTAGATTTCTTGTCCATGTTGCATTTTTACTATCTCCTAGCATGGGGGGTGGTCCTTCGGGTACCACTAGGTTGGGTGGAACATGCACCAATACCGTTGGGTCCCCCTTTGTTCTTTAGTTCGTGGAAGCGAGACATCCAATTAGACAGCTTGCGGATATTGTCACTCTCTTCTTGTACTATTGTAGTTCTTCTTGTATCAGTTGTATTTACCCCTCTTGTTGTTATGAGGTGGATCTTGTAATTATTATACTCTTATATATTTTGACTCATTCTTGGAATGAGGATTGTAATCTTGTAACGGTTTAGATAATGGAATTATGTGATGGTTAATCTATTCATATCTTGTATTTACTTATGCTAGATGATGTATGTTAATGGGAATTAAGTATTTACTTATGCTAGATGATGTATGTTAATGGGAATTAAGTAATCTTAGTTACGTAGCCTTAGGGGAGGTTGTCAATTATAGGTGAACATGTAAATTTTATTCATTTAAAAAAAAAATAGTACGTATTTGTAGTAGATTGAAACTTCCTCCAGGGTTGCATGGCGGGGCATTACACATGGTATCAAAGCCAAGGTTTAAACACTGGGTGCTCTAGGATTATGATGTACCCATTAAGCTTAGTTGTGTAGGTTTTTAAGTGTACCTTGTCTAATACCCTTTTGTGTTTGTGTAGGAGTACGCCTCCTAGACGTGGACGAGGGAGAGGACATGGACGTGGCAAGGTAGATGGTCGAGGGGAGAGTCAGCATGACTCGCCACCTCATGTGTCACGTATACCAGAGCAGGAGGAGCATCATGCTTCACAGAATGATCCAGGAGGTGGTGGTAGACAGTTAGATCCTATTAGGGTCGAAGCTGCATGTAGAGCCTTCGAGGAGGCTATGGCATTATTAGGACCATGAAAGGAGGTACCAGTAGGTAACCCTGTGGTTGGGACAGTTACAACTCAGTCTGATATGTTAGCAGTGAATTATATGAGGGACTTGATTCGATCACAGCCGCCTCGATTTGATGAAGTGGGTACCGGTCTTGAGGCCGAAACCTGGTTGATAGGTCTTGACCGATGTTTCTCCATGCACCCGTTTGATAGTAACACCAAAATGCGGTGCACTGTTATTCATCTCTGAGGTTTTGCAGCCACTTGGTGGAAGCTAGAGGAGCAGAAGCTCCATATAGACATGAGTAAAGTATCTTGGGAGATTTTTCTTAAGAGATTCAGAGCCCACTTTCTCTCTAATCATTGGCATCAACATAGAGGCAACGAGTTTCATGCCATATGTCAGCTAGCCATGACAGTTGATCAGTATGAGAGGTGATTCTACGAACTTAAACAGTTCGCAGGAATAGGGGACGATGAGGGAATGCTAGTGTAAAATTTCATCAGGGGCTTAAACGCCCATATCAGTGGAGGTGTTTGGGTCTTTGAACCCAAGTTGATGGAGGTAGCTGTGGAGAAGGCACGGCTGGTGGAGGAGAACCTAACTATGGCACTGGGAGGTCATATAGGTGTTAGTATTGGTGGTGGTATAGGAGCTGGGACTAGTGCTCGAGGGGAACAGACATAGGGGGCTGTGCCTCCTAAGACTCAGCAGGTATCATTACAGGGTAGTTAGCAGTAGTCATTTCAGGGGAAACAGAAAGGTTTCCAGCAGGGACAGGGTAATAGGAATTAGAGGCACATGAAGCATTTCAATGCTGAGCAACCCGCTCAGAGTGCCCAGTCTACTTTTGGAGGCAGTGTATAGTAGTCTAGTGCACCAACAGGAGGTAGAGGTTATGGTAGAGGTACAGGTTGCTTCTCTTGTGGTCAGCAGGGCCATATTGCTAGGATGTGTCCCAATAAGGGCACATTGGGATTTACACAGAGACCAGCGGCGTTAAAGCCAATAGTGGGAGATACTGACAGAGGACATCGTGTGTTCGTAGCGATTGATAACCGCCAGGCAGAGCACCAGGGTATTGTAGTAGAGACCTATGGTATGTTACTGGGTAACCCTGTTACTATTCTTTTCGATTCAGGAGCATCGGATTCTTTCATTTCATCATCGATCGTGTCATGTTGTAGACTGGGTGCCGTAAGGCAAGCTGATAGGTGGCAGGTAGAGTTAGCATTTGGTGCGAAGGTTGCATCACATTCTGTAGTACCTGACTGTAGGTTGGAGATTGGACCACTTTCCACTACCTTAGATCTTCGAGTTATACCATTGGGTTCCTACGATGTTATAGGTATGGATTGGTTAGAGGCTCACCGAGCAATTATTCATTATCGACGTAAGTCGATTCGGTGCATTAATGCATCAGGTGGAGAGGTGGATATTGTAGGAGTACAAAGACTGATATCTTTGAGGATCATCTCAGCTATGCAGTTGAGGAGATGTGTTCATCGTGGATGTCAGTTGTTTGCTGTTACAGTTGAGGATTTGGGATTAGGAGATGGAGAGGAGAAGGTAACTCTTGATAGTCATCCTGTTCTTCAGGAGTTCACAAATGTCTTTCCTGATGACATTCCAGGGATGCCACCTAGGAGAGATATAGATTTTAAGATTGATTTAGTACCTGGATCAGAGCCTATTTCACGAGCACCTTACCGTATGACTACTCAGGAGCTGAAAGAGCTTCGGTTGTAGTTGGAGGAGTTATTAGAGAAGGGATTTATTCATCCTAGTGTTTTACCTTGGGGAGCACCTATCATCTTCGTGAAGAAGAAGGACGGTTCACTTCAGTTGTGCATTGATTACCGGCAGTTGAACAAGGTAATGATCAAGAATCGTTATCCAATTCCCAGGATAGATGACTTGTTTGACCAAATCAAAGGTGCTACCATCTTTTCAAAGATAGACCTTAAGTCGGGATACCATCAGCTTTGTATTTTTGATGCAGATATACATAAGACAGCATTTCAGACACGGTATGGTCACTACGAGTTCACTGTGGTACCATTCGGGTTGACGAATGCGCCATCTGTGTTCATGAGTTTGATGAATGGAGTATTTCACACGTACCTTGATAGGTTTGTTCTTGTGTTTCTTGATGATATATTGATATATTCTAGGACAGTAGAGGAACATGAGGAGCATTTGCGATAGGTTTTGCAGTGTTTGTGAGAAAATCAACTTTACGCCAACTTGTCGAAATGTGAGTTCTTTAAGTCTGAGATCAAGTATCTTGGTCATGTGATCTCAGGAGAGGGAATATCTGTGGACCCTTCGAAGATTCAAGCTATTCTTGATTGGCCTGTGCCCGCGAATGTGGCAGAGATCCATAGTTTTATGGGGCTTGCAGGATATTACAGGAGGTTTGTGCAGAGTTTTTCTAGGGTAGGTCATCCTATCACTTCTCTTCAGAGGAAAGGGAAGAGGTTTGAATGGTCAAAGCAGTGTGAGTAAGTTTTTCAGGTTCTTAAGGATAAGCTGACTAGTGCACCGATTTTAGCGATACCTGATCCCACTTGAGATTTTGTGGTTTGTACAGACGCATCTTTAGAGGGCTTAGGTGCAGTCCTGATGCAGGAGGGACGAGTGATAGCTTATGAGTCACGTAAACTTAAAGATCATGAACTTAATTATCCCACACATGACCTTGAGTTAGCAACAGTAGTCAATGCATTGACTAGATGGAGACACTTCTTACTTGGGCACAAGTTTGAGTTACACAGTGATCATAGGAGTCTGTAGTATATTTTCACTCAGCCGAATCTTAACGCTAGACAAAGGCGTTGGATGGAGTTCCTTTGTGAGTATGATTTCGAGGTGAAGTATATTCAGGGGAAAGAGAACATTATAGCTGATGCACTCAGCAGACGTAGGCATGATATTTCTGAGTTGACTCTTATGGTAGATTTACGGAGTCGGATTCTCGCTACACTTCCAGTAGATAGTTGGTACCAGGATGTGAGAGTAGAGATTGAGGCAGGTAGACCTCTTGAGGGCAGATTTATAGGATATTCACTTGAGTCAGATGGGTTACTTAGGTATTCTGAGTGTATTTACGTTCCTTCAGTAGGTGACCTTCGATCTTTGGTATTGATCGAGGCTCATCGTGCGCCTTATTCAGCCCATCCTGGGGTGAAGAAGATGCACGCAGATCTACGCCAGTTGTATTTCTGGCCAGGGATGAAGAGGGATATTGTAGATTTTGTAGTGTGATGTTTGGAATGTCAGCGGGTGAAGGCTTAACACCAACATCCAGTAGGGATTCTTTAGCCACACCTTGTACCTGAGTGGAAGTGGGATATTATCTCACTGGACTTCATTGTTGGTTTTCCCAACTCCTCGTGATAACATGATGCCATTATGGTGACGGTCGGTAGGTTGACGAAGGTGGCGCACTTCTCGCTTATGCATGCTTCCTATAATGCATGATCAGTTGCTCGAGTGTTCATGGAGGATATTGTGAGGTTGCACAAAATTCCGCATTGGATTATTTCTGATAGGGATCCAGTGTTTACTTCAGCTTTGTGGACATCATTATAGCATGCTATGGGGACACAGTTGAACTTTAGTTCAAAATATCACCTGGAGACAGATGGATAGACAGAGAGGGTTAATCAAATACTCGAAGATATATTACACATGTATGTCATGGATCAGCAGACACGGTGGGAGGATTATCTTTATCTAGTGGAGTTTGCTTATAATAATAGCTACAAGAGTTCCATAGGCATGGCACCTTTTCAGGCCTTGTATGGACGTTCTTGTCGTACTCCTCTTAGTTGGGATCGATTGGAGGATAGAGTGTTATTAGGACCTGAGATGTTACAGGATATGGAGCAGTAGGTGGATCGGATTAGGGAGCACTTGGTGGCAGCACAAGATAGGCAGAAGAAGTATGCAGATGTGCATAGGGTGGATCATCAGTTTTCTGTTGGCGACAGAGTATTTTTGCGGGTGTGTCCTCAAAAGAGTCCTATCCGATATGGAAAGGGTTCTAAGTTGGCGCCTCGCTTTTTTGGACCCTTCGAGATACTTGAAAAGATTGGTCCAGTTGCTTATCGACTTGCTTTGCCGCCCAGTCTTGCACGTACACGTGACGTTTTCCATGTTTCAATTCTTTGACCTTATCATCTAGATGTTACTCATGTCCTTGATTGGGATTCTTTACAGGTAGAGGATGGGCAACTGGCTTTGGAGCCTGTGGCCGTAATGGAGCGCAAAATGCTCGCTCTTCGAGGGTGAGATATTGAGCAGGTCAGAGGACAGTGGGATCCCAGGGATGATACTTCATCCACCTGGGAGGATGTAGTTAGGATGAGGGAGTTATATCCCTACTTGTTTGCAAGCTTCCAGGAGTAAGCCTGGTCTTTGGGGGGGAGAATGTAATACCCCTCCGTTTTGCCTTGTGTGTTTGCTTTATGTTATGTTTGTGATGCAGCTACTATCATACTGGACACAACTTATTGTTTGTGTTTTGATCGCTACTATTGAGTGACATTGATTATTGTGTGATGTGGGTTATCTGACTATTGTTTCACATGCATTATGGATTATTGATGTTAGTAGAGTTAGCTTGAGATATTGTATTACATGATTTCTGATTATGATGTAATGTTAGTCTTTGATGAGTGTATTGGTGAAGAGGACGGTTTCACATCACTCGCTTGTGAGTGCCCTGCGAATCCGTGATTTCTTCTTCATGGTGTGTATTATATATTGGATATACTGTATTATGTTGTTTACTTGGTTTCAGGTTGCAGGTACATGACATCGACTCCACCTGGTTTCACAGGTTTGAGCGTGTCGATCCAACGGTTAAGTTGAAAGGGAGATAGTAACTAGGTAACATGTGTTAGGTCTACGCCCTAGCCTTAGTGTGTCGTTAGTCTTGATTGTTGAGTCATGTTTTACCTTATTAATGTTATTTGATTATGTTGGATGCTTTATTATTTAATCAATATTTTAGAATTATTGCATTGTTGAAAGTAGAGGTTATTTTAATATTAAGTAAAATTTATGCTTAGATGAAATATTTATGTTGATGATGAAATTGTATTTAACTAATTAAATTAATCTTGGAAAAGGTTGAATTTAATTATTAAATAATTAAAATTAATTAATTGAGCTTATTGAAATAAATTAAATTAAATTAAATTAAAAGAATTGAAAGAAAAGTGAAATTGCATTTTAAAATCAATTTGGGGTTTTCGAAAATGGGAAAAGGAAATAAATATCTATTTTCACTTTGCATGCAAAAGGAAATTAGGGTTAGATTAGATATTGGAGTTTTAATGTGAATGCATGTTTCAATTTTTTTTAGAGAGAGGTTTTTTGGAAGGATTGATATTTTTCAAAGGAATTTGAGAATTTTTGAAGAACTTGCACAAAGAAGTATTGGAAGCAATTTTGGATTGTAGAGTTTGTTTAGAGAATTATATGTTTGCAATTATTGAAGTTCTTGGATTGGATCCATTGCACGTTTGAAGAAATTGTAGAAATTCTTGGGAGGAAGCTTGCATCAAATTTTCATCTTCATCTATAGCTTTGGATTCCAGGTTTTGTCTTGTTTGATTCATTTCATATTATATTGTTTGCAAATTTGTTGTTATTATCATTTGTGAATTGGAAATTGTTTGTTGAATCTAGATTTAATCCATTAAAAATTTGGGGAAGAATGTTTAAATTTATTGTAGCTTTTAATTCCATAAATGGGGGAAATTGAAGAAACATGGGTTAAATTAAACCTCGAATTGTGTGTTCAACACTTAGGTTATGGAATGAAGTTCTTACCTTTTTAATTGTTCAGATCTGTTCTTCAAAAGAATATCAAACCCTTGTAGAAAACCTTCAGTAAGAGAACAAGATTTGATTGATTTTCTATATTTAATTGTTCTTTGTAAAAAAATTCATTGAATAGTGTTAAAAGAAATTTAATTTACACCTTTTGGAATTTAGAACGAAATTCTAGAAAATTTATCAATTTCATGATACTGGTTTTTTTTTTAAATTATTTTCCCTATTTTACCAGTAATAATATTTTGTGAAAATATATATATATTTATATATTTAATATGTATTATATTTGGATAAATATAAATACATAAAACATATAAATATATCTATTGTTTTAATTGGTTAAGAGTTAAATTATTGTCATGTTTTTTTTTAAAAAAAAAGGTCGCCACCGGCACAAATTTCCAAAAATCACGTTAATGAGGAAATTATGTCTGTACCTATGTATTTTGCAAAATCCGAATTTATTTGGAAAAAGTTGAAAAAAATAAAATATTTAAAAAAAATAAAATTGTTTTATTGGTGAGGGAGGTCAAAACCCCCACCTTTTTCTTTGGTTGGGGCACGCGCCGCCCATGGTGCAGTGCACCCAACACTTGGGGGACGCACTTCCCATGGGAGGTGCAGCCTCCCCACTATCGCAGGAGACAGTAATGGTACCGGCGGTACCGTCCATCAAATGGCATACCATCCGGTCCCATCACTGTCACAACTTGTCTTTACTTTTTATTTTATTTTGTTTTTATTTATATTTTTTTTTATTACCTTTTTTTTTTAATGCGAATTTTATTTACTATGTTCAATTTAGTCTGTAAATTCGAATTTAAAGAAAAATAAAATTTATTATTGAATATATATACTGGAAATATATATTTAAATACTGTGTTTTTGGTTTATTAATTAATAATTATATTCTGTATGAATATAATATAAATATAAATATATAGTAGGTATATATAAATATATTTTATATGAATATGAAATTGAGTATTTATCTTAGTATTCTGTTTTTCTTTTCCAGAATTATAGAATTTGGTTTAATTAAATGGGGTTGGGATTATTAGTTGTATTAAACAAACATATATATATAATATTCAGTTTTATATATATATTTAAATATGTGCATGTTCAAGTGTTTGTAATTATTATTTAAATTGTGAATTGGAAAGATTTAGATGAGTTAGTTAAGAGTTTTAAAAGAAATATTTCTTGGATGAGTATATTTGGTTTAAATGCAAATTTGATATCTTGTATTGTTTAAATTGAATTTATTCTTTCCTTGTAAGAGTAGAGGTAATAATTCAGTTTATTATTTATTTTATTGAAGCATTGGTTTGTAACTGAAAAGTATTAGTTAGAATATGGATTTAATATATCCAAATATAGCATGTTTCCTTGCTTATGTTCTTTCATTAATTAAATTCCCTTGTTATGGATTGCTTGAGAAAGGGTGAATTGTGTAATTATTGTAAAGTCTTCCAGTGTATGTGGGTCATTCCCATGTTAGTTAATGTTCGATTTTCCTTGGGTAGATTTATTTGAGTTGTTTTCCTCCAAGTGTTGGAGTGAGATTCTTTATTTGTCGCTCCTAGATTAGGAGAGATTGAGTTATTTAGTTCTATAACACTTGAGTCACCCTTGGAGTCTAGATTTGAGTAGTGAGTTATCCATTAGAGGAGTGGCTTTTGTTAGGGGCCGGAGCCCAAAGAGGTAAACCGGGTAACCTTCGAAAGTGATTTTAAGAAGTGATAATTAAAGTAAAGTACTTAGATTACTAGGATGCATTCACATTAACCAAGATAAAATTAACCTCACTTGCAGACACAAGGGCTTGTTTAGACTTGGGGTGAGTGAGAAGGCCTGGAATGGCAAGGTCAACTAGCTTGTCCATACGAAAGGTAGTTGATTCCACTTGAGTGAGTATGAGGACCGGGATTCAGTTGAGGTCACCAGGATTACCAGAGCCTATGAAGGATGCCCAGAGGAGATCTCATGACACACCTTGCGATGACACTCTATCTAGGATAACCTTGATTATATGTTGTGTGTATGGTTTCTTTAGCACACTTGATTTTATTATGTCTGGAAGCAATGTAACCATGTTAGTGTTAGATTTATATTGTGCATATGTATGGTTGAGTCAGTTTGTTCTGTTAGTCAACCTTTGGTTAGAGGTAGTAGATTTCTTGTCCATGTTGCATTTTTACTATCTCCTGGCATGGGGGGTAGGCTTTTAGGTACCACTAGGTTGGGTGGAACATGCACCAATACCGTTGGGTCCCCCTTTGTTCTTCAGTTCATGGAAGCGAAACATCTAGTTGGAAAACTTGCGGATATTGTCACTCTCTTCTTGTACTATTGTAATTCTTCTTGTATCAGTTGTATTTATCCCTCTTGTTGTTATGAGGTGGATCTTGTAATTATTATACTCTTATATATTTTGACTCATTCTGGGAATGAGGATTGTAATCTTGTAACGGTTTAGATAATGGAATTATGTGATGGTTAATCTATTCATATCTTTTATTTACTTATTTTAGATGATGTATGTTAATGGGAATTAAGTAATCTCAATTACATAGCCTTAAGGGAGGTTTTCAATTATAGGTGAACGTGTAAGTTTTATTCATTTTTAAAAAACAATTAGTACCTATTTGTAGTAGATTGAAACTTCCTCTAGGGTTGCGTGGCTGGGCATTACACTTCCGACTTATCCACCTTCGTTTCGAGTGTATGCCTCAAGTGTGCTCCAAATCTTATTCACTTGTTTTGAGCACGTGCTCATAAGTGTGCTTCAGATCTTATCCATTTCCTTTCCACCCACCTCTTCTCATAAAATTTAAATTTATTTCTAATGCTTTGATTTTTCAAACGCATGTCCACATGCCTCCTTTTAAATTTGTCACTTCAATACCCACGCTTAGTATAATTATTCCAAAATGTCGTCATTTTACCATCATAAATAAAAGCCATTATGATAGCCTATCCTCAATTATGACTACGTCATTCAAAATCTACCTCACTCATATCAGAATAAATATGCCATCACCTCAACCAATACCATTCCGTCTTCCTATTAAATTAGAAAAGGTACATAATCTTCAAGCGATCACATAATGTAAGTACAATTTTTCACTTAAATAAGTAGTTATTTTTGAATAAGGTGTAATTAATTAGCACAAGTTTCTCTCCTAATTTAGAAACTTGAACCACTAAGTGATTGAGTGGTAGTACAAAACTCTTTTCGCACTCCTCCATGCAAATTATCATCATTGCACAATAAGGTTTCAAACAAAGATCAATAAATAATCATTCCTCGATTATATCTTCAAAAAAATTGTGCACAAGCTTCTTGCATGATAATATTGTCAATAGAATTGGAGGAGTGGAGACATAAAATGGGAGGTACGAAGAAGAAATCAGAGCCAGCCTCAACAAATAAGTTACTAGGATTATACCATATTTCCAGTTTGTTTTAGGAAGTGGGATGGTTCGATTTTATCAAAAAGTTTGAAGGATATAATGAGTAGTTGGTGAATGCTTTTGCAGAAAATTATTCCAATGGCTAGGTGATACTACATGGGAAGAATTTTATGGTGAGTCCAAAAATCATTTCTCACCTCTCTGGTTTAGATAATTTTGGTATTAAATTATTTGAAACTTACCAAATTACATATCAAAAGTTTTCAAAATTATTTCTTAGAGAGGGAGATCCTCAACCCATGATAGTTATTAGTACTAGAGGACAAAACAAAGGGTTCCAAAGAATGTCCATATTAGAACACTGGGTAACAAATGTTGCATGGATCATAAAATATTTTACTTGTGAGGGCCAACTTACTACTATGGTAGGACCTACATTTCAAATGCTTATACATTTGCATCATGGAAAAGAAAATCTTGCTCTTAGGGTCAATTTGCCTAACTTTTTGAGTGAATTTGTCATTTCCTCCATAGAAAGATATAAAGTTCATTCAGGTCCATTGAAACACCATGGGTTAATTCAATTAATTTTTAAATATCATTTTTGAAAGAAACCTAAAAGTAAGTGGGATAAATTTCTTTGAAAATTTGAAAAATCTATGCCTAAAAGAAAATTAGGGGAAGGGGAATCCTCCAAACAAATTGCTTCACCTTCTAGAGGAACTTCTCCTGAGGCCTCAAAAGCTCTTGAAGCTCAAATTCCCACAACCCCCAGTGATGAAGCATCGGAACCTCTGGCCAATGAATTGAAGACCCCATACCAGTCAAGGGATGTTGAAATTATTCATGCAAATGTAGAAAGAGTTCCCTCTAGGAAAAGGAAGAAAAGATCAACTGTTACTTTTCAGAGCATTCCTCCCTTAAGAAGAAGAAAGAGATTGTCTTCTAAGTCTATAGAGCGCCCAATTCAAGACATAGGAAGTACTTCAAAGGAAAGAAGCCAATAAAATAGGAAAAGTCAATATAAATTGAGGAACCTACTGATAATATTGAAATAATGGGATTAGGGGATCAATATTGTCAGTCTTCAGGGATAGAAGGAGAAGAGATACCTTCCCACATAGGACAAAAGGAAAAGTCCCCTGATGAAGAAATACCTTCCCACATAGGACAAGAGGAAAAGACCCCTGATGAAGAAATACAAAAAGAAGAGAGGGAGCAATCTCCACCTTTTATGGAGATTGAAGATAATGTTTTAGAAAATTTATCTCCCATTGTAAATAAGGTTATTGAAACAACTGAAAATGACAGTGTTAATGAAGATATAGAAAAATTTAAATTGGAAATTGATGAATTAAGAAATCAATTGTAGAAAAATGAAGAACATGTTGTACATCAACAAGAAGAAATAGCAGTACACATTGCTATAATAGGAAAAAGAGATAAGGAAATTCAAAACTTGACACTATAGATAGAAGAGAAGGATACATCTATTAATGAATTGCAGAAAAAAATTTAGAGATTGAATCAAGAGAATAATACATAGAATGATAATCTTTCTGATAAGCACAAACGAATTGAAAGTTTGAAAAACAATTTTATACAATTTTTTCAAGCTTTTGAAGAGGAAAAGAACAAACAAAATGAAGAATTAAATATTTCTCTCAATAAGATTGTGGAACTAGAACAAGATTTGCAAGAAAGCATCAATAAACCAATAATGGAATCAAAGGGAACTAAAACTAAACCAACTGTAACTGAATGGTTCCAAGTTTGAATTCCCCCATTATTGATGAAGTGGATGGAAATATGCTATTTTTTGAAGAATGCTAGGGTTGAGAATATCAAGTTGAAAAAGGAATTGGTACTCTTGAAAGAGTCATTTGATAGGGTCTATAGGGCAAAACAAGATGCATGCCAAATAGGAGAATTTCTACTAACATGCAAGAGACCATCAAGGCTATATTCTATGTTTCTAAATGAACAACTGTTAAGATGGAAAATGCTAAGAATTTATCATGACCAACCATATGAACCTGATGACCATGAATTTGTTAAATTATTTTTAGAGTCAACTCCTGAGAAAAAAGATATGTTATGTGAATTCTTTGTTCACAATTTACTGATGGAAACACATACTGATTTCTTTGTTAACCTTTTTTTTGGAGAAGTGCAATTGAGATATTTGTTATCTACCATGCGTAATCAAGTTCATTGGAAAGAACGCACTAGAGAATAATCTCAAGCAGAGAAGAATGTGGGTCTTCAGATGAGATCCCCCAACAAGAAACCTGTAGCTTTCAAAGCACAATTTTTGACTATTAAAACAAAATCAACTATGAATCAAAGATATAATGATAACCTCTGACTATTTTACAATCACCTCATGGAACAGGGACCAAAATTGATTGGGAAGGCTTGGCATGCCTGTGAAGAAAGATACACCCCACTACTAGTATATTTGAAGAAAAGAGAAGTGATCTTTCCTCTTAACATCAAATGGTCCTACAGAAGAGTAGATACCTTGGCCAAAATCCTGAAAGACCTTAGAACAAATTGGATGGGGATGAGGTACATACCTCCCCTGTTGCTCTTTCCACCACCTAATTTTTATATTAATACAAATCAGGATGACAAAGGCTTCAACATGTGGAGAAGAGAGGTTACTAATCATCAAGGCTTCCTACACACACCTGAAGAGTTTAATAAGGAAAAAAATGATCTGTATGATATCAGTACTATGTAACATCCCTCTGTTTCTCTCTTATGTTTAGATTATGATGCTTTGTTATTTATGATCACTATTTATAGAGCAACGTGGAGTATATGTGTGATGTGATGTAATCTCTATGATGTTATTATGTGACATGTCCTTGATTAGTATAATGATGGTTTGTTATAACATGGTTATTGCATATGAGTATTTTATTTATGTTGGAATTATCAGTTGATGAAAAGTGTATTGGTGAAGGGGACAAAATTGCATCACTTGCTTGCAAGCGCCTTGTAATTCCGTGACTTCCTCTTCACAATGTGTTTTATGATTTTGTTTATATACATGTGCTATTGATGCCTCGTTTACAGGTTTGCAAGTACATGATATCGACTCCACTTGGCTTCACAGGTTTGAGCGTGTCGACCCAATGATTAAGTTGATTGGGAGATAGTAGCTAGGTTACTTGTGTCAAGTCTACACCCTAGCCTCAGTGTGTTGTCAGGTTTAGTCAGTTGTGCTTGTATAAATGTGTTTATTATTGCTTTGTATTATCATGGTAAAATGATTTAAAAGAGGAATTAGTGAATTTAATTATTAAAATTTGAATATTAGATTATTCTTATTTTAAATGTTAGATGTTTTTGAATTAATAAATAAATAAATTTAATTTAATTGATAAAAAGATTAATCCTTGGATTATTTTATTTATTGATTAATTAAATTAGTTAAATAGTTTATATTTGAAAGGGAAATGTTTTAATTATTAAAATATTTAATTTTAAATATTAGAGGATTTTATGCCAAGAGGGTTGTTGAAGATATTTAGAAAATGCTAGCAAGTGTTAGAAAAATTTAATGAATTTGTTGGGGAAAATTAATTCCCTGGAGATAATCTTGGCTTTGGGTGAGGAAGTGGAAAGCTTCTTCATGGCAAGGCATGAGATATTTGCATGTTGGGAATTTGGGGAAAAAAAGGATTTTTCTTGCTGTGATCTGGAGATTTTTGGAAGAAAATTTGGTTGTAGAAATTGTTTTGTAATTCTTGCATTTTTAGAAGATTGGTTTGGGGAAATTCTTGTTGTGTTGGGATTGCTTTTGTGATCAAGAAATCATACTAATTTGAAGGAAGCTTTGGTAAAATAGGAATCTAGAGGTGAAGCTTTTCATCAAACATCACTTCCTCAGGCTTTCAGATGCAGGTTCCTTTAATTATTTTTATTGTTTTGCAATTTAGAAAGATTACATGTACAAAAAGAATTTATAAATTGTGTAGAAGCTTTTAAATTAATTTTTAAATTTGTAAGGCTTCTGTGTTTGAAATTTTTTCATGAATATTTTAGTTCTTATGTAGAAGATTTTATAGTGAAATTAGAGAGCCTCTGTAGAAAATTTTCATTAACCTCTAGAAGTTTTGTGAATACTCCTGTAGAAAATTATCTTATTTTGATTCCAATTGATTCTAAATGGCTGGGAAATTTTAAATCCTCTGTAGAAATTAGCTTATCCGAAGATTTGGGTAAAAAATTTCTTGTACAAAATTTACTATGGGATTTGGTAGAAGAATTACAATACATCTTCTTATATCTTGGTATTGGAAAAAGGAAACTGGGAAAAAACCTCTGTGATTTTGTAGAAATTTATTATCCTCCTCTTTTAAATTTATTTAATTTACTTAAAATAGAAAAATTTAAAAGAGGAGGATAATAAATTTCTATAGAAGCACAAAGGTTTTTTCCCAATTTCCTTTTTCCAATACCAAGCTATAGGAAGATGTACCGTAATTCTTCTATCAAATACCATAGTAAATTCTGTACAGGAAATTTTTTACCCAAATCTTCGGATAAGCTAATTTCTACAGAGGATTTACAATTTCCCAGCCATTCAGAATCAATTGGAAACAAAATAAGACAATTTTCTATAGGAGTATTCACAAAACTTCCAAAGGTTAATAAAAATTTTCTATAGAGGCTCTCTAATTTCACTATAAAATCTTCTACAGAAGCACTAAAATATTCACAGAAAATTTTCAAACACATAAGCCTTACAAATTTACAAAATAATTTAAAAGCTTCTACACAAATTATAAATTATTTTTGTACAAGTAATCTTTCTAAATTGGAAAACAATAAAAATAATTAAAGGAACCTATATCTAGAAGCCTAAGGAAGTGATGTTTGATGAAAATATTCGCCTCTAGATTCCTATTTCATCAAGGATTCCTTCAAAGTAGTATGATTTCGCGATCACAAAAGCAATCCCAACACAACAAGAATTTCCCCAAACCAATCTTCTAAAAATGCAAGAATTACAAAACAATTTCTACAGCCAAATTCATTTCCAAAAATCTCCAGATCACAACAACAAAAATCCTTTTTTCCCCCAGATTCCCAACATGCAAAATATCTTGTGCATTTCCATGAAGAATCTTTCCACTTCCTCCCCCAAGGCCAAGATTATCTCTTGAGAATTAATTTTCCCCAACAAATTCATTAATTTTTTCTAACACTTGCTGGCATTTTCTAAATATCTTCAACAACCCTCTTGGCATAAAATCCTGTAATATTTAAAATTAAATATTTTAATAATTAAAACATTTCCCTTTCAAATATAAACTATTTAACTAATTTAATTAATCAATAAATAAAATAATCCAAGGATTAATCTTTTTATCAATTAAATTAATTAATTCAAAAGTATCTAACATTTAAAATAAGAATAATCTAATATTCAACTTTTAATAATTAAATTCACTAATTCCTCTTTTAAAGCATTTTACCATGATAATACAAAGCAATAATAAGCACATTTATACAAGCACAACTGACTAAACCCAACGACACATTGAGGCTAGGGTGTTGACTTGACATAAGTAACCTAACTACTATCTCCCAATCAACTTAAATATTGGGTCGATACACTCAAACCTGTGAAGCCAGGTGGAGTCGATGTCATGTACCTACAAACCTATAAATGAGGCATCAATAGAACATGTATATAAACAACATCATAAAACACACCATGAAGAGGAAGTCACACAGCCGCAGGGCACTCGTAAGTGAGTGATGCAATTCCGTCCCCTTCACCAATACAATTTTCATGAACTGACAATTCCAACATAAATAAAATACTCATGTGCAATAACCATGTTATAAAAAACCATCATTATACTAATCAAGGACATGTCACATAATAACATCATAGATAGTACATCACATTGCACACATAGTCCACATCACTCTATAAATAGCAATAAAAAATATTAAAGAATCATAATCTAAACATAAGAGAAAAAAAGAGGGGTGTTACATTCTCCCCCCTAGGGTTAGGCTTACTCTTGGAAGCCTGCAAATACCCCTAGTACAAACTCCATAAAATCATACACAATCAATGGTTCCAAAATTGAACTACTCCATACCTCAACATAATCAACACAACCAAGTACACTATCAATCCATACAAACCAACTTGGTGAAGCAACCACCAACCAAGTATCCAAAACACATATCCATGATTTAACATACATTCTTCACATACACACCAATACACATCACTGGGAATCATCAGAACACAAGGCCACATATGGGTCCATCTGGACACTGAAAAATAATATACTAATCCATGATACAAAATTCCATGAACCAAGAACCAAAGTCCATCTCAAATAACCCATACATCACAATCAATGGCTTGATGGTGTTAGGTCACACATAAGGTGAGACCATCCAAACAAGACCACAATGACCTTTCTCTTGTTGTATAAGGTGATTAGCCTCCAAGAGATAGTCATCACACATAGGTGAGTAGTGGATCCTAGCTGCATAACAACCTCACATACCCCCATCCTCAATGTTCCCTGTGTCTACTTCCTCATATACACTCACCAAGTCCACCTCATACGTCCTTGGAGAGGATTCACATTACAACACATTGCTAACATTAAAACAATAAAGATAACTAGCTTCGCCACCAAAGTCATAAAGAAGAGCAAATTAAAGTTCCATTTCAACAATAAGGCAATAAATATGCATAATTTCAACACTGAATCAAATATATAACCACTAGGGTTATAAGAAAATAAGATCACAAGTCATGGCTAAACCTTCACAATCAAATATAAACAAAGTGTCAGCCTTCACAATCAACTAAAAAATCATCAATAACCAAAAAAGAATGTTCACAATATTTAAAATTGCACTATACAACACTGTGTGACTACATACTAGCCACCTAACGAGGAAGGAGGGAACAACAGCTGGCTATAGTAATAGCCTTCATGTGATGGAGAGTGATAACACCATCCAAATGACCTAGGGTGTATCCACGACTATCATGTCATCACTTGAAATGGTCATACACCAACTGAAGAAGGCACGTATTGGTCATATGCCACGTGGTAATGTGTCTGTGGGTCCACATAAGTAGGCACACACAAAACACACCCCACATCATGATACCTTTTGGAGAAGACACATGCAGGAAATCATTGTAGCCAGAGGTATATATGGCTAGGATCTTCTCATATGCGACCCGACCAACACTGTCAAAGCAGCCATGAGTATCCCTCTACAAGTGTTTGAGGCCCCATAACGCTCATCACACAAGTAGGCTAACAAATTTAATCTCATAATGTTCCTTCATGTGTCTATGCATGTGGCATCTTGTAACATGACATTATCACCATCACTATATCGGAACATCAATGGGGTGTGGCATCATATTGCATCATATCAAAACACGTGCAAATACATCATATCACAACATCATCACCAAGACTATGTTGAAACATCAGTGAGGTGTGGCATCATATCTATTACTTCATGTTAGAACATGTGTAGATACACTAAATATATAATGTAATATGGGGCTATTGAGCTTCACCTCTCATATATATGAGGTTTACTCGCTAATGCCAGATCAACACCTCTACGGACGTCCAGGCATAACTAACGAACCTATGTTGTTGCACTTAAATGTGTGGGGATTAGGTTAACACATATGGATCAAGTATCTTGATCCATCATAAGGGAAAGTAGTGGGTACATTTCCTCGAGATTGGTTGAGCTGAGATGCTCTGCACCACAATATGCGTACACTACACACTCCACCCAAGGAACTTTGTGGCTGCTACTATCCCTTCACGGATTGAGGGGATAGAGAACCAAAAGGAAGAATTCCATGAAACTAAATTTTGGTTACTCTTATATATGAGTTTCAACCTCACATGGGTTGGCCCTCAATCAGGTAACACACATGCAAACACACATTTTGGTATGGTAAATCCCACATCAAAATGCAACGTTTCCCCATGGATGGCTACCAAGTAACACCATTCCATGGATACACAAAGAAAGTATGGTGTATTCACAACACTCAAACAAGATACAGTTACTGGTTCCTTACATTTAGGGGGGGTACAACTACATACATAATCCCATATGAACATCTAATTCCGTAACCCATGGGATACATATCAGTACTTTCCATCCTTAACCTTTTATCAGGTTTCTTTCACGCTACTATTTTCGACATAGTACATCATGCTAACGTAAAAGCCATGAACACGTGATCACTTAACAATTCCACTAACAGATTCACAAGGACAACATAGTGGACTCAAATGTACCCAGAGTACCCAGTGTATGAACTTGGGGCTCTGATACCATGTGTAATGCCCCGCCATGAAACCCTAGAGGAAGTTGCACCACTACGAAAGCGTTCAATTTTTTTTCTTTAAAGGTGCATTATTAAAAAGGAAGATGCACTACAATATTGCAACAACCTCTAAGGCACATGACAAATATTACATATTATGGTCTTGTCTTTTGTAGTTCCCTTGGGTAGTGTGTTTTTCGTTTCCATTGAGTCACCTGGTCTCCACGAACGGGGATGATTTACCTCCTTTGCATGGAGTGGTTTTGGTTATTTGTTTCCTCCTTTGCATGGAGTGGATTGGTTATTTTTTTCTTCCTTAGTTTGGAGTGGTTGTGTTCCACTTGTTGATAGTAGGAGAGTGATTTTGGATGGGCCCCCAGTTCTGGGAAGATCTGTCGGGTAACTCATGCACCTTTGTGGTGAAACTTCTCCTAGGTTAACAATATGTATGGTTCACTGGTGTATCTAGTTATTTAACTCTAATATTATTATATACTATGAGTTAGTGTTGTACTTGTGTCTGTTAAGTTTAGTTGGTGTTAGCCTGTGTCTAGAGGTAGTAGGTTTGGCCATGTATTCTTGTTACTATCTCCTAGCATGGGGGGTGGGCCTACGGGTACCACTTGGTTGGGAGGAACTTGCACCCTACATCATTGGGTCCCTTATTGTTTTCAGTCATGATGGCGAGGTTTTCTAGTGGAGAGCTCATGGATGCTAGTTGTTTCATTCTGTTCTCTTGATGTATTATATTTTAGTTGACAGTTGTATTTAAGTTACTCCTCAATTGTATTCAAGGAGGAATCTTGTAATTTGTAATAGTTAGGTATGATCTACCTCATTTGAAGAATGAGCATTGTAAACCTTAATTTTAAATTAATGTGATCTATGTTCTTGATATATTCTATTCTATATGATGTATCTTTAATGCTTTGAATGTATGTATTTTAAATTCATGTTTAGTAATTAATTAAATTCTTTATATGTGAGTAATGTGTATGTTATGGATTTATATGTAATCTTTGTCATGTGCCTTAGAGGTTGTTGCAAGAGTGTAGCGCATCTTCCTTGTTAATAATGCACCTTTAAAGAAAAAAAATTGTACGCTTCCGTAGTGGTGCAACTTCCTCTAGGGCTTCTTGGCAGGGCATTACATGCTAAAAATGAAGAATTGAACAGAGAAGGACGGTAGTGGCCACATCAGAGGGTAGGACGACCTGCCAAAAATTAGGAAGAGGAGGAAGTGATGAGGTAAAAATAACCCCATCATAATAAAATAATAAAACCATTCCTCATATATGCAAAATACTTATTCTGTGCCAATTAATTAAACTTTAGGCATAATAATTGCTTATCTTTTGAGAAAAATAGTATAAACTTTATTTCTTGTGATTTATTGAAGTAACTTTCCAATGCAGATTTAATGGGTACTTTTAAGTGTTTTGTAGGATAATAATTGGTCATTTTATAGCAATCAAAGGCGTTCAACTAGCACGAGCTCCAGAACAGGTCAAAGAGATGCGCTGGGAACATGCTCTTGAACTTGAGGATGATGGACCAAAATCATAGTTTCTTCTAAGTTGAATTCTTGTTATGCTTTAAAGTTTAAAAGACTTCATGGCTCAACTCGAGCCTCATTAATATTTATGTAATGGGAATTTAAAGACATAAAGATAGTTTAGAATCTGTTACATAATTTTTCAATGGTAATCTAAAGACCATATGAAATATAGGATTTGGTTAGAGGTTTTTTTTGTATAAATATATGTAATCTCCAGAAGTAAAAGGACACAAAATAGTACTGTTATGCTGTTGACATGCTTTTGGGTATATATGAATAAAGAAATGATTGCATATCAATCTCTGAGTTGTTGAAATTATGGATGAAGATTATCATTAATGGAGAAGCTTTCGATTACATTGTGCATGTGACCTGAGAATGTAGGAACCCGCGAGCTGGCCACTCAAGGGGTGATAGCTTAAATAGATGAGTACTTTCCTTTAAATAATTCTATCATTTTTATTGCATGGATAATAATTAAGTTTGTCATCATAAGAGTTTGAAGCTTCGAAGCACCTATTGTCTTTCAATTCTGTAGTTAATTTATGTTAATGATTAAAACTGTTACTAGTATTACTTAGATGTTTCATAGATGATTTACGAGTTTTATTACTTTTGTAATTTCCATGCTCCTTAGTTTAGTTATTTCTATGTTTTCTAGTTTAGCTATCATGTTTTCTAGTTTAGTTATCATGTTTTCTAGATTAATTGTCGTATGCTTCCTAGTTTAAATACTTTCCATTTTTTTAGATAATTTACTTTCCGGTTAACTAGTTAAATGGCCTTAGGATAAAATTAAGTTCAGTTGCCTTAAAAAATACAGAAAATCTAAAAGAGATAGTCAAGTCACCTTCTATTGCAAATAGCCTCCTTGGACATTGCCTAGTTGACATATTGGAGTTTTATCTTCTAAAGTAATGAGACCTAACAACAACCTATCAACGATCTCTTGTGTCCCTTCGGTTTCTCTTCAAACATTGCATAAATTATTCCATCGCTTCACATTCCTATCTTCTCTATTTTCATCATTCCACCCATTCAAAAATGGAAGAGACAGAAATAGACCGGTTAACAGAAATTTGCCTCATACAATGTTTAATTTGTTATCGATTTACTTAAAAGATACCTACTCACTAGTCTTTTGAACTTCTCAATGCCAATTTCACAATTTTGGGCAAGTCATCATGCACTTAAACTTGTAGATCTTTAATAATGAAATTGGAGTTGAAAATTAAAACCAAAATAAATTCAAACCGGAACATTTTCTTTGCCGATGGTGATTGCACTGAACTTGGATGCTTTAACATCAATGTATATATACATATATATACATATCTACATATATATACACATATATATATATATATACACGTACGTATACACACACACACACACACACACACACACATATATATATATTCATGAAAAGAACAACATATTAAAACTAACTGAGTTATTTAGTTATTCCAATTAGCAATATATCTATATGTGCCAACATATGTACCAACTATGCACTTCTAAGAATCTGTTGTAGTTATAGTCAATGGGATTTCATTTATATTCTATATGCCTGAGAATGTCAATTACTTGTATGGACTAAAACCATGTCGATGCATTCTATTAAATAGAATGTGATTGTTACACCTAATATGATGTAATTGATTTCACTTCCATTCTTAATGGCTACTGCTTATGGAAGTCAATGCACTCGTGTTCCATACATTGTGATTGTTACACCTAATCTACTTAAGATATTACACTTCAATTCTTAATATATTATTTATGGATGTCAATGTATTTCGGTTTCATTGAATGTGATTGTTACACCTAATCTACTATAAGTAATTTCACTTCAATTCTTAAATTAAACTGCTACCAACACTTGCATTACAAACTGTCAACATGCACATTAAAGAAAAACAAACTGTTCATGCATCACTGTGACTTCGATAGTGTTCATTGATTATTTTTATCATTTCTTCAAAAAAAATTATAATAACTGTAGGTGAAATCTAAAGCTCAAATGAGCTCCAATGTAACATCTCATCTCTTTGCTACCAAGTTACTTTTACCTTCATGAGTAAATAGGATGATGATTATAAATAATGATTTTGATATGTTTGATAAATGAATGAAATACTAGAATAGGTATTAAGATGTTCCAACTTTGAAGGAGCAATTATGTTTATATTGATGAAGTACAATGAAAGCATATGTATTGCAATGTGAATATTCTAATTCTTTGTCGATGCAAATGTTCTATGATGCAAGTGGATTTAATGTGAACATCTAACTACTGTTGCAAATGTGCTAAGTTGGATGTAGGTATAGGTCTACGCCTCTGGAAGGGAGGGGAAGTATCACTTAGGAGAAGAGTTTGGTCCGACAACCCTTAATGAGACTAACCGAGCTATCACACACACTAACATCCTAATTTGGTCAACTTGAGTTGGGTAAGTGCCTTCAGTCATAGTTTTGGGATGATTTATGGTTTTGGTTTTTGGTCTTTGATTTCCTTTGGGTTGATAGGGTTATTGCTATGATCCCTTCTGATAGTTTTATCCATTAGGGATTATAGTATTGAAATGTACTTTTCATAAAGTTGGGTTTATTCTTGAGAACTTATATATAAGAGTGAATGAATATTAAATATACCTGTATATATGACTTATCAATGACACACATATAAGGTATTTATGCGAGTAATTGATCATCATATATGTATATATTTAATATAAGTGTATATGAATACATCGATACATAGATGTGTCGATATATATATATATCGTAGTTAATGTATTTAATATTGAACCATGACTATATGAATGCAATACTTTTATATGGTAAAAATAATGTAGTTATTTGTAATATATGTATATATATATGTGTATATATATACATGCGATATTGTTTATAAAAAATAATAGTATGAGTTCATACATTCAAATATCAAATGATTCCTTTGATAAACTTATGGGTTGATGAAAATATATATACATATATACATGATATATTGTATATATATGTATATATATTATATATAATATAATTTAAAACATGATAGCATGGGTTACTATTAAAAATCGCATAAGAATCCATGTAAGAGGCACACTAAAATAAATGAATAAGTGCATGATTATAGAATAACCTTTGATATTAACATTTCATGAAGCTTTCAAATGGTTAAAGTTATATCTTGACATCGCACAAAATAAGGATTGAGGCACAACAAATCAAGGCAATGCATAAGTATTAACATATAGTGTAAAATACATTCAACACTAGGAAGAACACATGGAAATGATTTGCAAGACATAGTCTAATGTTTTGAAGGAAATCTGAAATGCATTAACAACTTTGACTTGGCCTTTGAACTGTACCACCAAAATAACATGCATGAGGTTTATGTGGCGCCAAGTTATGAATACTCTCTTTCCTTTAGAAGTCTATTTTGAGAGCTCTATCCAACGACGAAGACCAAATTTAAATGGGAGAATTAGTCAAATAGAATCTGGAATAGAAAGAGTCAACGTGTGAGTTTGATTACCTTGCATATCTAAATGATTTTATTGTTGTCTTCAATTGAAGGGATTCATTGTACAGTATTGTTGAGTCTTTGTTTGTATATTTTCCACCTTTTCTTTACCATGTTGAGTTGAATCAATTAAACTGGGAAGTTTCAATTCTATTATCCTATTTATAGACTTTAAATGATGATTTTATGTATAAATAGAGGCATTTTTTACCTCAAAGGGACACATCTGCATTCTACTGAAATTTTATGAATATTTCTCTATCCTTCTAACTTTAGTGAGATATTTAGAGAGAGATTTTGCAAGAGTTTTAGTAAGAGAATTTTGGAGAGAAATAGTGATAGTTGCTAAAGTTGCAAGATGATTGTGGAAGAGGGATATGCTAGGAACCCAATTTGACCAATTGGAGCTTTGCATAAACATGTATGCTAGTTTCTATACCTTTGTCTTTTATATCAAAAAGGTTAAATAGATTTGAATACTATGTTGGAAAGGAATGGTATGAGTAAGTTGTGATACTTGATTATGTATGAATGTTCTTGGATATTACTTGCTTTGATGGAACCTATCTATTAGGTTAAAGCTTCTATATATCATATATGGGATTTTATATGATGTGTTTCTATTTAGACTTTACATAGTTAGTCTATACTATACGTAGATTAAAATGAGAGAAATGGATTACATCAATATCTTAGGGGGAATAACTTGAATTTGTTAGCTTATAATGCTAGGAAAACCTTGGGAATAATAAGGCTAGAAACATAACAACAGTAATGGTATGAAAGGTGTGTCGTCGTTGATAGGATGTGACTTCATGCCAACAATATTGTTAGTCTATACTAAAATGATCATTTGGTCATTGCTTCACTTGAATATTGATTGAAACCCTAGGTTGAGAATAACCTTCTTGGTTGGTTTGTTTATTTGATCTTTGCTTAAAGCACATAAGTTGAGATTTATCTACATGATCGGACTGATCATTGATTATTAATATTATCTTGGGATTAGGGTAATACTAGGGATGAGATTAACCTATGTGATTAAGTTGATCACTTGAATTTGTGAATTACTATTTGATTGGAGCCATAGGTGGTATTTCCCTACCAATTTGGTTGTCTTATAATCTTGGCATGAAGTCATTTTATTTACGTGAATCTACTTTTTGAATAGCCTTTTTTTTATGAGGTTGTGCTCTTGAATAAGAGTCCTTTATTATTGAGACTATACTTGTGAATGAGTCATTTATTGATAAGATTATTCTTTTGAATGAGGCCATTTATTGTTGAGGTCATACCTTTGAACTAAGGTCATTTATTATCAAGAATATACTTTTGATTGGAATTATTTATTGTTGTGATATATTCTTGAATGGATTCATCTATTGATGAGTGTTTATTCTATGATAAGATGAAGCTTATGTAGCTATACTTCAGATTATGAAGTTATTTGTTACGTAGATATTCATGAGTTAGAGCCATGAGGAGATCATAGGTTAATCTTCGGGTTAGGATAACCCAGTGAAGGGTATAGCTTATGCATAGAATGCATAGAAATTACCTAGTAGAAATGCCAGGTTAAATAAAAGTGAGAGAATAGGTTATTCCTAGAGCTAGTACAACCCAATGAAGGGGATAGCCTTTGCATAGAATATAATGGTCATTAAAAATCAAGTAAGAATGGTGGGTGAGCATGTGACATCCATTCCAAATTAGGGGTGATGAACACTTTGGCCAATGTGGTGTAATTTTCCATTGGTTACATTGTCAGTTCATTGTGTTACTTTTTAGCATGCTAGTCCAGGATTGTCATATAAGTAGGTTGTAGCCACTGTATGGTAAAGTTCTAGTAATGTAGGACACAACACTAGCTTGGAATTGGCTAGTATTTTGAGGTTTCTGAACCAAACTCTTTATCGAAGGGTAGGGCCATTTTACCATATGTGGTATATGTGTGGGTGACTGCAGTAAGTCTTTGGATGACAGAAAATCACTTGAGTGATGCTTCTCATCTTTAGTTGGTGAGACAATATTTGATGGGGGATTTCTTGGAATATATTTCTAGTGCCAGTGGACGTCAGATGAGATAGGTATGTATCTTGTATCTATTTCTATGAAAAGATGGAAAATGTATTTTATATCTTATTTATGAAATCATTTCTTTGGAAAGATTGTAACATTTCGTTGAGTGAAATGAGAAAGGTGAAAGAATTGTTATATCACAATGTAATGCAATAGAAGTTTACAATAGTGTTTATTTCAAATGTGCATGATATATTTATTTTAAAGAGAAATTTTATTTCTATGTGATGTCATCATGAATTATTTCACTCGTGGTTAAAACATAGAAAAACTTTGGAGTATAACAATGGGCATGTTACACACGGTATAAGAGCTACCAGGTTCAACTATGGAACCTATGAACTCATTATGCAAGTGATGTGTAAACCTTATTGAAAGATAATGGTTGAAAAGTTCTTATGCCAAGATGGCAAGAGGAAAAGAACAAAAGTGGAAACAAAAAGGAAAGTTATGATTCCTAAAAACTGTAGTAACCCTCCTGATGAAATTTATGTTTATCTTGTTTTGAGATACTATTAGTAGTTAGATGTTTGAGATTATGTCACTTTGATGCTTTATGTCATGGTTTACATGACCAATTATGAAACTCAGTAGATGATACACTTTACCTTATGATGTGATGTTTATTTTCATGAGATGATATTATTATGATGACCTATGTTTCTTTGTAATGTTCATGTTCATTCTATGATGTAGTTGATGTTAAATGCTATGTTTTAGGTCAGTTCGGTGAAGAAGACGGTTTAGCAGTTTTCACCCATGAGTGCCTTTCTACATTGCGATTCTTCTTCACGTGTGTCTTCATATGTATACATGTTCATTTGACTGTGCAGTGTGATGCAACTTTCAGGTACAGGGATTGACTACTTGCTTTTCAAGTTTGAGCATGCCATGGCCCAATGGAATTGTTGAAGGGATATAAACTTGTCCTCTGTCCTGAACCATCGTTCTAAAAATAACGAGTATCAGTTTGTCACCCTTATGTTGTGTTGTTGTTCGTAGTTGTCGCCTCATGTTATGATTAGATTATTTAATGATTAATTGAAATGTTTAAATTTGGAAAAGTTATTTTTAGTTTAATGTGGAATTAAATTGAAATATTCAATTATATAGTTTGTGAAAAGTTAATTATTTGTAATTGATTAAATTGTGCAAGTTGATGTTTTCAAAATTAATCAGTCAGTTGTGATTTAGTTGCAAAATATCTTTCTTGATGATTGTTTTCGAAAAGTTAACTGATGGGATATGCATGCAAAACGAAGAGTTAAAGTATTGTTTACATTGTGAATTGGAAAAAGAGATATAAGAAAGGACAAATCAATCAATTTTGGGGGACGACAATTGGTTTTGGAGAAAAATTTATGCTTTCACGATAAAATTTTGGCTGGGAGAATTTTCTCTTTTGATAGTTTTTTGAGTTTTGGATTAAAAGTGGGAAGATTGTAAATTTGGAGGCTTTGCTTGAACTGTGAACGTTCACGGTTTGAAACTATCGTTTTGACGTCATCGATCTTCAAATTCCAAAAGGGATACCAGGTTATTTTCTTTTAAATTTTCTCTTCGTTCTTAAATACAGACTTGCTGAGAATAATTGTTGTTTATATTTGATGAGATGTCACTTCCTATTTATACCAAATGTTTTTCGCCGTGCTCTTTGTGTTTTATTTGTTTCTTTAATGGGTATCATCGATTTGTATCTACCATCGGTGTATTTGCATGAAACTATTGTGTCCATGCCTGATTTTTCATCGCATGCCTGAAATCTATATTCCTCTTTGTCTATAGTCTTCGTTTGTGGATCCGTAATTTGATGAAAACTGTGGGTTTGGAACGTGTACATCCTCAACTCCGATGCCTTATATATTGCAGGTGTGTTGGTTTATTAAATAGTGTAACCTACACGCAAACCAAATATAGTCATGCACCTGTTGCCAAACTAGAATGTTATCGCTGAATCCACCATGTTCTTCTTTAGTCTTAACCTCTACCTACAAAATCCTCTTTTTGGTTAAGAGTGGTTAAGAGTATTGGCTCTGCATCGAACCAACGAACCTTGGAGTCAATGCTGATGTCATGTGCGTTAATTTCTCTTTGTTAAATCGGTATAAGTATATACTGTTATGCTATCTTGCTATGCTGATTCCTTTCCACCCGCGCGCATGGTTATGCTAAACGATTTGTGATAGGTGTTATGTCACTAGTCGCTAATATTGTGTTGGTATACGGTATCCATTCTTTTCATATCGTTCTCCTGATCATCTACATCATATTTCTTTTCCATCGTTACCAACTTAATCAAACGTAAGTTATAGTCAGTTTATTCGACAACATGGTAGATGTTGTATCTCCGAGTCTGGTTGGCGGTGACACTTCCGCTATTCATAGTTGTTAATGAATTGAATCTTCTTTTATCCTGTTATGCTCATGGATGAACATCTACGTGTATATAATCTACATGCAAGGCATTCTTATTTTTACTTAAAACAGTTGCCTTTTTGTAGTCAAGTGTCGATAGATGATCTGAATCTCTATTTTCCGTATGATGGAGTATGTACACCCATAATTTTCCCCTCCACTTGCGCATGAGTTTACTATTTTTTTTCTACTCTGTCATTATCCTGTTCATGTTAATGTATGGCTGACGGTGTCTGGTTCGTATGTATATTTTTGACTGTTTTCAAACCAATTGTTTATTTAGATGAAAGGATCCCATTGTTACAGTAGTTTTGGCATGTGATGAGAGCATTTCATAATTATTATCACCGTCATGATCTTGTTGTTGGTACAAATGTTGGTTGGCATTTTCCTTTAATTCGCTGAGTTTTTTGTTTGTCATTTCAACCACTGCCAGATTCTTATATGAACTGTCTTTCTTTTGTTCTTATCTTGTTACTGTATATTTTATTGCATGGTCTGTGTACTTCATTTGCATGGAAACTTGTTAAGTCGAAGTTATGGTGGCTGAGTATCTTACTCGGTTGAGAGAAATGGTTTTGTAATGCTGTGTTATGGGATATGTATGCATGTGTGTAGTCGCATGCATTAACAATCAACCAAATTTATCTTCTCTGGGTTGTATGATGTGGGGTAGTTATCTGATCCATCGATGTTCTTTCTTTTCTTGGCTATCTATCCATTGTCGACTTCGACTCCTATGAGTTAGAATCGATATATATAAAGATTTATTAATAGAAATTTTATTTATAGACTCTAAAACAGATAAGTAGATTTTTGTCCAATTAAAATAAATTTTTGTTTAGGTTCGCTGTTACTTGAAACATGGAGTATTAGTATTAGTCACCGAATGTATAGCTAATAGAGTTCGTGATATGTCTATATTCAAGGTTTATGTTTATTCGAATTTGAACTATAGTCCATCGAATCCATGAGTATGATTAGTAATAGTTATCAATTATAATTATTACCTATTATTGTTTAGTACTTTATCATTTTAAATAATGACACACATGCATTCTTGTGTTAATTAATTTCTAGCCTTTTCTTAACTTAAGAAATGCTTTTGTAATACTTTGTTTTCATACATATGTTTCGTTAAGAATAGATTCATAAATTATTTTAATAAGTTGTATTGGATAAATTTAAGTATATTGGATAATAGAAATTTGAATGCTTAAAATCATTCTTTGTGTGATTGTGCATTTTGAAACATCATCCCATGGAAATACCTATTGTATGTTCTTGTAAGGAAATTAAATGCATAGTTAAGTAAGAAATGAACTACCTTATTAGATGCATTGTAATTATATGTTAGGATACTATGGATTATTAGCTTAAATATGAATGCTTTGATTATGGTTAAACAAAATAATTGTCTTTAATTGTTTATTTGTAATGAGTTTTATATACTTGAGTAATAGGGTTTTATTTCTTAATTATATTGTAGAGGAAGTTGAGAATTCAAAATATCCTTTATCGTTGAAACTATTGTCCACTTGTTCGATAAATTTGAATATAGCACGCATGATATGTATATCGAAAAATATTGAATACATGTTGTTAATGATGTTTAAATAGTATTCCTACTTCTTGTATTGAATTATGGCATCTAGTTAATTGTGTCCTAGAGGTGTTTAATGTTAGTATTTTATGGAAACATGGTTAGAATTTTATGGTTGTTTTCATTTTGTGATAAATGGGAAAACATGAGTCATGCACGTTTTATGTTCTTGAGAAGTTAGTCTTGTCTTTCTTGATTCCAATGAACGGAGTCTTGTTTGCTCATTCATTTTAAGCCATGGATGTTGGTAGTTCATCTTGAGATTTTTAATGTCCTTTTTTAGTCCTGATGACTTAAATCTTTATATAAAGAGGTTTTCTTTTGCATGCATGTTGCCTTATAGTTTTATGAGAAGTTGTACCTTAGGAGGAGTGGCTTCCGTTAGGGGCCAGACCTAGAAGAGGTTGCATGGGTAACCTATCGAAAGTTTATAACCAAGTGATCACCTTAATAAATCTTAGGGGTTTGGGTAGTTAAATTTAACCATACGGATAATATTGCCTCGCCTTGGACTTTAACACTTGTTTAGGTTAAAGAAGGTTGAGAAGGCCTGCAATTGCAGCTTTAACACTTCATCTTCTCAAGAAGTGATTCGAGGCCACATAGTTCGTATAGGGGCCGAAAGTCGTAAGAGGTTGAAAAGGTAACTTTGGGAGAGGGCTGGTAACCTAGGAAGGCTATCCAGGGTAATCTATTATGTTTATGTGATGACACTCTTATCTTAGTACACTTGAATGCTTAATTGTATTGTGAGTCGTCTCTGGGAGTATGTGAGTTGTTTTGTTATTGTGATGTCTTGTGTGTCGACCATGTAGTGGGTGGTGTTCTTCTTGATGTAAGTTTGACTTGAGGACCTATTCTATCTCCTTGAGCAGGGGGTTGGATTTCGAGTTCCACACGATTGGGAGGAACGTGCCACATCTTCCATTGGGTCCCCTACAGGTGATTTTGTTTGTGACATGTTTGTTCTTGGCAAGATTCTAATCACACATCGTTCACAGAGTTTTACATTGGGCGAGTTCGTGGACGTGGTCATCTTCTATTCTTGATCTTATTCTTCATTGTACACACTCATGATGTTGCACGAGGTTTCTTTGTAATGATACTTGTATTGTTTTGCGATTTGTCACAATCTCACTTATTGTTATGTAACTCTTGATGTAATGTATTTGGACATGACTATTATCATGAGTTGATTTATATATAGTTCTTGTGGTAATATAATGTTTATTAATTTAGTAGCGTAGTTGTGGAAACCTATTTTTTTTTATGTTAGATTGTTATCACATGTTGTTGTAAAATGATTTAAAAAAAATTTATTCAGATGTTTAGAGTATTTGACATAACGTTTCCTGGGTTCCACGACGGGGCGTTACAAAAACTTGTTTAAGTTTGGGACTAGGAAATAATCGTCTCTTGAGTTGAAAAATCCTAAACCATCAACTCATTAAGATACACCATTAGATTGCAGAAGGTTATGCAACCAAGTTTGTTAGTAAGTATTTGGAGGATTACCAATGAATACCTTCACCCTATGAAATTGTTTAAATGAATTTAAGGGATAGGAAGAATTGAAATAGCCCCTTTATTGATAGAAACCAATAGTTGCAAAGAGTCAAGGATTTTGGATTTAGTAAGGATACTATAAATCTATGAGTATGCTTTGTTGGAAAATTCTATTGAAGTAGGAAGTCAACATTTTGTGAATAAAAGAAACTAGAGAGGTAACAAGAGTTTGGATAAACCCTTGGCAAACCTAATTCAATACAAGGTTAAAATCTTGCAATGATAATTGGAGTCAAGAGAGAAAGTTGATACTTTTGAATGAAGGTTAGAGACTAGAATGAATAGCAAAAGAAGCAACTTACGGAGAATAAAATCCAACATGATTTCACCAATCAGAATTGACAAGGTAAATTAGAAGTTGTGATTGGAAAAAAAATGGACAATTCGAACAAATGGTTAAGTTAGAGCATAGATTGGTTGAAGTGCGAATAAAACTTACCAACTTGTCAATGAAAGTAAATTTATGTTAGATCTTTAAATGATCATTTGAAGATGTTACAATGAGAAATTGAATATGGTTAAAAGGATATTCATATACATGGAGAAAAGAATTGGAATGAAACACTAGAGTACCTCTTAGCGTGTAAAGTTGTTGATTATTCATTAGATCTCATTACTAGGGATCCAACTATTGATTCTAAGAGATTAGAAGGTGATGATAAAACCTGTTTGGAAACAAAAAGTATGTACAAGGTATACCTAGTAAGGGTAAGAAGGTGGATAAAAACCGGTCAACTATGAAGAGCCAACAACATAGAATGTTAAATCAATTAAACTAATTTGAAGAGAATGAATGATTTTTATGAGCTCAACTATTAGGATGATCTAATATCGTGGAAACACTAAGGGGGGAAGAGGGAGAGTAGATTGACTTAGATAAAGTACCCCACACGAAAAAAAAAATGATGTATTTTCAAGAACTTTTGACTTCTTCGTAAGCCATGAACCAACCAAATTCTTGTCCTCAATAACCACAACAAGGTTGGTAAAGTCAAGAGATTAAGGTAATGAAATTTTTAGAGAAACATAGTGGAAAGATCAAGGTTTATGACCAATGAGAAATAAATATTTACGACACAACTCTATATGTAATTGAGTTGGAAGATCAATTGTTATTATTGTTGATGCCTTAGAAAAGGATAGGCAATATGCTTGATCATGAAGACAAAAAATATTATCTATGAAATAGGGAAGGGAAGATTCATGTACTCATGATTTTGAGTTATTGAGAAATTTTCATGTTTGAAAATTTGGTATGCAACAATTGTTGACATCTTTTGGAAGATAACAAAAAACCAACATGATGAAATGAGGATTGGTACTCAATTAATATGATGCTCATTAAGAAGATAGATTGAGTTGGGAAAAAAACTAGGATTTTGAAAATGTTTTGAGAGTGAAAGAAATCCAGGGTATGGATGATCTAGGATGAAGGATTTTTATCTCTGCAAAAGTATCTAATCGTTATATTTTGAGAACCGAATATGGAACAAGTCCATAAAATAGGTTTCACTTAGTTGGGATGGACTATTATGAACCAAAAAAGGAACCTATATACCCCAAATTTTGGGAGATGAAAGAATTAATGAGGTAAATTGAAGTCATATTTAGGTACACAAGGAAATGATTTTTTTTTTCAAATGAGGAATGACTATAATCTAGAAGGGGATGAAGTATAATGCTGCTAGGTATGTAGCAAGTTGATGTACAAAATGATAGAGGATGAAGAAAGGATGTCAACATCAATAGGATTTGTATACTCCCAAGGAATTCTAGAGGGAAAGTGGTAGATCACAAGAATAGTTTGATCTTTCTATGTCGATAGAACTGACATAATATTATGGTGGAAAAACTCACCAAGATAACCATTTTTGATTGGGAAATTTGATTGATAGGATAGAAGTCCTAAACATCAAATTATAAAACAATAGTTGTTTAATGTTCTTGAGAAGGTTATCTCAGAATGGGACACAAGTGACATTAGGTTTTTTGTAAACCATGATCATCCTATGAGAATTCAATTGAATGAATGCTCAATTTATTACTTTAAGTTAGCCAGTTAGGCAAAAGGGAAAAATCAAATCTAGGAGGATTGTGAGATACTTATATTACAATAAACCTTCTATCATTGAAATTTGGTTCATGATATGAGAAAAGGGGTTGAATCTCTATTAAGCTAGAATAAGCTAGGAATAGGATTAACCTTAGGCCGGAAAGGTTGTAAAAATGGAACAAAAGATAAAAATGATCAAAGAAAATTTGTTGATACAAAGCTTGAAATAAGAAGCAATATCATTATGCTTGGAATTGACAATAGTCAAGAAGTAATATTATTATGCTTAAGGTAAATGGATGTGTCAGTGATGGACGGTCTTAACTTCTGAGTTGTCTGATGGTGTAAATACCAAAGAGAAGGATGGGATCCATGGTGTAGTGCACAAGACATCAACATTCTTTTTCTACGTGCATTACACTAAGGATAATTATATTAACCAATGAGAATGTGTTTTTCCAATTCATGTGGTATAGGTGTCATATAGGAAACAATTATTATTGTACTTATGATGTACATATGAGTTAATCTAAATACGATATGTATATATATATATATATATATTTAAAGGAAGGTATGCATGAAGCACACAAGTTCTCCACATATGTGAGCAAGGTCACTTCATGCAAGGTCCATGAAGGAAAATATTGCAATGGGTCATGCTATGAGGGAAGGTTGGAAAGGAATATACTTATTTCCTGCTTGATTTGGAAAAATGGAAAGTAGAATCATTATTTGAATTTATCAGTAGTTAAATTATTTTAATTTACTGGGGACAATTATTCTCAAGGGGGAAGTATGCTACACCCCATCTCTTTGCTACGAAGTTACTTTTACCTTCATGGGTAAATAGGATGATGATTATAAATCATGATTTTGATATGTTTGATAAATGAATGAAATAATGGAATAGGTATTAAGATGTTATATTTTTGAAGGAGTAATTATGTTTATATTGATGAAGCACAATGAAAGAATATGTATTGGAATGTAAATATTCTAATTATTTTTCAATGCAAATGTCTTATGATGCAAGTGGATTTCATGTGAACATCTAACTACTATTACAAATGTGCTAAGTTGGATGCAGGTACAGGTCCATGCCTTCGAAAGGGAGGGGAAGTATCACTCAGGAGAAGAGTTTGGTTTGGTAACCCTTAATGAGCCTAACTGAGTTATCACACACACTCACATCCTAATTTGGTCAGCTTGAGTTAGGTTAGTTCCTAAATTAGGTAAGTGCCTTCGTTCATAGTTTTGGGATGATTTATGGTTTTGATTTTTGGTCTTTGATTTCCTTTGGGCTAATAGGGTTATTGCTATGATCCCCTTGTGATAGTTTTATCCATTAGGGATTATGGTATTGAAATGTAATTTCGATAAAGTTGGTTTTATGTTTGAAAACGTATATATAAGTGTGAAAAAATATTAAATATATGTGTATATATGACTTATCAATGACACACAAATAAGCTATTTATGTGAGTAATTGATCATGATATATATGTATAAATTTAATATAAGTATAAGTGTATATGAATATTCCAATACATAGACATGTTGACATATTTGCATGTATATATATATTATAGTTAATGTATTTAATATTGAACCATGAATATATGAATGAAATAATTTTATATGGCAAAAAAAGAAGTAGTTATTCATAATATGTGTGTGTGTATGCGATATTATTTATGAAAAAATTATAATATGAGTTGATACATTCGAATATCAAATGATGCTTTTGATAAACTTATGGGTTGATGAAAGTATATATATATACATATATATATGTACGCGATATATTGTATATATATACATATATATATGTACATGATATATTATATATAATATAAAATAAAATATGATAGTGCGGGTTATTATGAACATGTGCATAAATCCATGTAAGTGGTGTGCAAAAATAAAAGAATAAGTGCATGATTATAGAATAATATTTGATATTAACATTTAATGAAGCTTTTAAATGGTGAAAGTTATACCTTGACAACACATGAAATAAGGATTGAGGCACAACAAATCAAGGCAATTCATAAGTATTAACATACAACGTAAAATACATTCAGTGCTAGGAAGAACACATGGAAATGATTTGTAAGACATAGTCTAATGTTTTAAAGGAAATTTGAAATGCATTAAAAACTTTGAATTGGTCTTTGAACTGTACCACCAAAATATCACACATGAGATTTATGTGGTGCCAAGTTATGAATAGTTACTTTCCTTTAGAAGTCTGTTTTGAGAGCTCTATCTAGTGATGGAGGAAAAATTTAAATGGGAGAATTAGTCAAATAGAAGTTGACATATAAAAAATCAACTTGTGAGTTTGATTACCTTGCATATCTGAATGATTTTCTTGTTTTCCTCAATATACGTGACTGGCTGTACAATATTGTTCAATCTTTGTAAATTTTCCACCTTTTCTTTACCATGTTGAGTCGAATCAATTGAACTGAGAAGTGTCGATTCTATTACCCTATTTCTAGCCTTTAGATGCTGATTTTTGTGTATAAATAGAGGAATTTTTCACCACAATGGGAAACATATATGCATTCTATTGATTTTTTTTGAATATTGCTCTATTCTTTTGAGTTTAGTGAGAGATTTTGCAAGATTTTTAGTAACAACATTTTAGAGAGAAACAATGATAGTTGCTAAAGTTGCAAGCTGATTGTGGAAGAGGGATATGCTAGGAACCTAGTTTAACCAATTGGAGCTTTGTGTAAGCAAGCATGCTAGTTTCTAAACCTTTGTCTTTTATATCAGAAATATTAAATAGATTTGAATACTATGTTGTAAAGGAATGGTATGAGTAAGTTGTGATACTTGATTAGGTATGAATGTTCTTGGATATTAATTGCTTTGATGGAAATTATCTCTTAGGTTAAAGCTTCTGTATACCCTATATGGTATTTTATATGATGTGTTTCTATTTAGAATCTACATAGTTAGTCTATACTATACATAGATTGAAATGAGAGAAATGAATTACATCAATATCTTGGGGGGAATAACTTGAATTTGTTAGCTTATAATGCTAGGAAAACCTTGAGAATAATAAGGCTATCAGCACAACAACAATAATGGTATGAAAGGCATGTGATCATTGATAAGACATGACTTTATGCAAACCATATTGTTAATCTATACTAAAACGATCATTTGATCATTGCTTTACTTGAATATTGATTGAAACCCTAGGTTGAGAATAACATGTTTGGTTGGGTTGTTCATTTGATCTTTTCTTAAAGAACATAAGTTGAGATTAATCTACATGATCAAAATCATCATTGATTATTAATATTTTCTCGGGATCAGGGTAATACTAGGGATGGGATTAACCTATGTGATTAAGTTGATCACTTGAATTTGTGAATTACTATTTGATTGGAGCCATAGGTGAGATTTCCCTACCAAGTTGGTTATCTTATACTCTTGACATGAATCCAACTTTTGAATATCCTTTTATTGATGAGGTTTTACTCATGAATAAGAGTCCTTTATTATTGGGACTATACTTCTGAATGAGTCATTTATTGATATGATTATTCTTTTTACTAAGGCCATTTACTGTTGAGGCCATACATCTGAACTAAGGTCATTTATTATCAAGAATATACTTTTGATGAGAATCATTTATTGTTGTGATATATTCTTGAATGGATTCATCTATTGATGAGTATTTATTCTATGATATAAAATGAAGCTTATGTAGCTATACTTTATATTATGAAGTTATTGTTTATGTAGATATTCGTAAGTTAGAGCCATAAGGAGATCATAGGTTAATCCTAGGGCTAGGATAACCTAATGAAGGGCATAGCTTATGCATAAAAAATACATAGTAGAAATGTCAAGGTAAATAAAAATATGAGAATAGGTTATTCTTGGGGCTAGTACAACCCAATGAAGGGGATAGCCTATGCATATAATATAATGGTCATTACAAATCAAACTAGAATGATGGATGAGCATGTGGCATCCATTTAGAATTAGGGGTGATGAATACTTTGGCCAAAGTGGTGTAATTCACCATTGGTTACACGGTTAGTTCACTGTGTTACTTTTTAGCATGCTAGTCTGGGATTTTCATACATGTAGGTTGTAGCCACTATATGGTAAAGTTCTAGTAGTGTAGGACACAACACCAACTTGGAATTGGCTAGTATTTTGAGAATTTTGGACCAAACTCTTCGTTGAAGGGTAGGGCATGTGTGTGTGAATATGTGGACTAAACTAAAAAGCTAAACAAACACACCAATGCGACATTATATCAAAAGAAACTAATTTAAAGATAAAACAAAATCTAAAACGACAGTTCCTTCAAAAATGTCCCATTGTCCTCTATCTCCAAGGATTCGATGTAAGTTGCCAGCTCTCCATTGGTGTAAGCAACAACTTGGTAGAATCACAACTTAGAGAATGAGATTATGCAACATGCATGTCTATTATGAAATGATATGAAAAGATTAAGCTAAGATATGAAGCTGAAATACTATGAAGGATAAAATACTAGGCTTAAGAAAACAAGATGGCTAAATGCTGGATAAAATGCAACTGTAGTAATCACGTTAAATTCACCAAATCTAGGATCCTTTTCAACTGACAAAGAGGCTGTATTTATAGAGTTTTAGAAACAAAAGTCTAGTTGGCAAAGATCGATGATTGAAATTCAAGCCTGTCAAGATGAACAGTGGAAGATTGAGAAGTTGAGAGAAAGATGGAAGATGGAGAAAAAGATGGAAGATGTTTTCAACCCACAAAACCTTTTCCATTCAAAAATGAAGGAAAGTTATCATTTGTGCTTTTCAATTATGAGGAGTTAGTTGGTAGTTGGGGATAAATCCTATAATTAAATAATTAAGTTATTTAATTATATGTGACAAGGATTTTAGAAGCTTCCATAATTAAATAATTAATATTTAATTATGTGTGAGAGATGAAAAATGAAGTTAATTAAATATTTAAAATATTTAATTATGCGTGGAGTGAAGAATAATAAATTTGGAAGAATTTGTAGGGCGATGGCCTCTTTACAACACTATGGACTTCGAATTTTAACCCTAATTAGGTAAAGCTGAAATTTATTCCTTTTTGGGTTTAGCTTCGGGGTTTACACTTGGAATATAGAGAATCGGGTATCATTGAGATTCTTGGTAACAAACTGGGTATTTTTATGAATCAAGATATGGGGTTTTTCTCAAATCCTTCTTTACCAGTTAGGCTTTCGGTGTTAATGGATGTTTCAAAAACAATGCCTTAAAGTGTTCAAATTAAAATAGTGCATGGTTCTTGGGATCAACAGGTAGTCTTCGAAAATCCCAACCTTTTCTGCTTTTTATATCACTTACCTTTTCATCCTTTTAAGAAATTCTAGTCATTTGATGGTCCGCTCTTTGGCTGTAAGTTAAATCCAGTAAATTTTTAAGCTCCGGCAATTTCGGCTGCTGTGATACCTTTTCGCCAAAATTATAGGATCTCTGATATTTCCCTTCTTGGAAATATTTTTGATCTTTTCTTCAAATGGTCCTCCTTTTTTGTTTCAAAAAGATCTAGTGTTTCTGCCTCATCTTCTCAATCAGGTTTTTATTCTCTCCTGCAAAATAAGTCAATTTTTTTTTAGGTTGCTTCTTCTCATAAAGAGGTAGCTTTATCGCCTCAGTGTTTTGTTTCTTCTAAAGCTTCCCTCTCAGGAGGTGTTTTTTGCAAGGAACCTTTGTGCCGATCTCTTTTCAAGCAGGTTGTTATTTTTGGTGCTCTTAGTTGGATTTCTTCTTTGCTTTCTCCAATAAAGATCTTTCTTTATTCACTAAATGTTCTATCTCCGCAAATAAATTTCAATTGCTTTCTTCAAGCAAATCAGTGTGCTTCGATGTTAACTTTGGGTGTGTCAAATAGATGTGATAGAAAACTAAACATTTTTGATCAAAGTGATTTTGTCAGTCCTCAAAACTCTTCATCTTTAGTAAACCAAAACTTTAATCATGATGCTTTTCCATCAGAAGAAGATTTGGTGAAGTTTGTGGATTAGTCTCTAGTCTTCGTAGGTGAGAAAATTATTGAGGAATTGCTTTAGATGTTTTCGGTGAAGATCCCCTTAGGGAGGAATTATGTTCTATTTCTCAATCAAATTTCTCTCCTCCAAATAGTACAAAGTCTCTTGCAAAGAGAGGAAGGAAATATTTAGCCATGAAGCTTCAAGAAGAAATATCAGCAGGAATTCAATCCACCCTAGATATTAGTCTAGGTAATTATTCAAAACAAAAAAGGCCAAGGAGAGCTTGTTGCTCTCCCAAGGTACAATGAAACTTATCTCCTAGAATGTCAGAGGTTTAAATGACTCTGACAAAAATTCCCAAGTGAAGCATCAACTAGATGTCTCAGGGGCTGATATCATAGTTTTACAAGAAACAAAAACTTATGAGGAGTCTTTTTTATCGATCAAGAAAAAATGGCACATTTGGGGAGCATCTCATTCACCTTCTCAAGGTGCTTCAGGAGGTCTAATAACTCTCTGGAATACTAAGACAATTAGTATCTCTAATATTATTTCTAGCATAGCTGACAGTTAATGCATGTTACCCATTTTGACCTTTCATTTTGGCTATTGAATGTTTATGGTCCAACTAGCACTTTAGATAAAAAACTATTGTGGGATTCTCTGAAGTCAAAACTTGATTTGCTAGGTCAAGAAAAATGTGTTCTAGCTGGTGATTTTAATGCTATTGCTAATGACATGAAAAAAAAGGAGGAAGAAGCCCTCCCAAAGTTGTAATGTTTGAATTTGCATCATTCATTCAAGATAATGCTTTGAGGGATGTAATCCCATTAAATGGTATTTTCACTTGGACCAACAGAAGGAAAAACAGACTCAAATAACATTAAATGGTATTTTCACTTGGACCAACAGAAGGAAAAATAGACTTAAATAAGAAGCAACATGCTATTGCTCCCTTGTAGAACCCATGTGATGAGTAGCACCTAAGTCAAGTATCCATTGTTGTGAAGAACCTGTAGTAGCCATAAAAGCTTGCCCTTTTCCTTTTGATTGTGAGGAAGTGGAAGGAAATGAATCCTTCTTCTTGTAGGTAGATGGCAAATTGATGTTGTTTTTCTTGATGATGTTTGTCAACTCATCAATTTGCTTAGTATGGCAATGATGCTCATCATGACCAAATCTCTTGCAATATGAGCAAGTTGGTCTTTCCTTCTTGCTTGAATTTCCCTTCTGAGGAAAAGGTGAATAATTCCTTTGTTGTGGAGAGGATGATTGTGCTTTATCTTGTTGTATCTTTGGCTTAAACTACTTCTGCTTCTTATTGGAACCCTTTCCTTGAGTCCCTTGATTCCCTTGATTAGCCACCAAAGCTTTGGACTTTGAAGACTTGAGAATCCCCATGCTTATCAATTTTGCTTGCTCTAACATCAACATTTATGTGAATGCATCAAATGATGGAAGAGTGAAAGAACTACCAACTGTCAAGTGATGGGTTTGGAAGCTAGAAAAAAATGCTGCATATTCTGATGGAAGCTTTCCCAACAAATTATAAACCAATTGTGCATCCTTTTTATCAATTCCACAATCCTTAAGTTGTGATCTTAACTCATTTGCCTTAGTGACATAGTCTTGGATTGTATCAAAATTCTTAGGATCTAACATTGTGAGATCATTGTCAAGCTGATAACCTCTAATCTCATCAACTTGGCCATACAATTGACTAAACTTTTCCCAAGCTTCTTTAATTGTTGTAAACTTTTCAATTTGATAGATTAGATCTTTTGATACATATTTTCTCAATGTTCCAAGAGCCATAGTATTTTTAGTGAGCCAATCCAAATGAGCATTAGGATCAGATGGTGCAACAATAGTTCCATCAATATAATGAGTTAATCCTTTTTCCATCAACTTACTCTAAGCATCAATTTTCCAAGAAGCATAGTTATGTGGAGTTAACAAAGGAAACTTAGGAGAACCCATAGCATCAGAAAAAACAAGAGAGAGAGGCACAATCACACAAGACACCCCCCCAAATTCACTCAATCAAAGAACCCCCCAAAAATGATGATTTGACACTTTATATTTAGTGTGTTTACAATGGCCACTTGCAAGCAAAGCAAAGTGGGATTCTGATTTTAAATGTTTTACAACAGCCTTAATTAGGAAACAACAAACTCAAATAACTAATACAAAATATCAAACTGAGATCTTGTCCTTACAAATGCCAAAATAGGCCAAAACTGACCAAGTGATGAAAGTACAATTTATATTCACAATCACTACAAAATGATAGTGCCACTGTGAAATTCAGGAAAAATCATGCACTTTTAAAAAAAAGGCACCTGAAAAGGAGTTTTATGAGCCTGAACGGAGCCTTGGAAGTTGCAAAAACGATGACAACTCAGCTACACCTGTGAGAAACTGAATTTTCTGAAAAATACGTGCATCAAAAACAGAAAATGATTATGCCACCATGTAGAGCACAAAAAAATAGCCCAAATAAAAAAATATTGCTCCAAAAAAGGAGTCAAAATGAGAAAGATATCTGCGTTTGAAAATGAACTGCAAAATCCAAACTGCAAATGGAGAGGGGTGAAAAAAATTTCAAAATAGTGCTGACGTGATGCTGACATCAGTGAATCATGAGTTTAATTTCGACAGTCG